>OV815995.1:19010321-19601680 GCA_929113495.1 Andrena minutula
TATATAAAAACCGAACTATAGGTGTTTATTTCATCTAAA
This sequence comes from Andrena minutula, assembly GCA_929113495.1. NCBI lineage: Eukaryota > Metazoa > Arthropoda > Insecta > Hymenoptera > Andrenidae > Andrena > Andrena minutula. The sequence continues at coordinate 19,010,361 of OV815995.1, forward strand.
TTTATTCAAATTTAGCTCCTCCATCAAAAAAACTCATCAAAATCCAAAAAAATCGAATTTAGGTTAAACCCTCTAAATCACAATTTGACTAAAAATTTATATAAAATCCGAACTATAGGTGTTTATTTTCATCTCAATTTATTCAAATTTAGCTCCTCCATCAAAAAACTCATCAAAATTCAAAAAAATCGAATTTAGTTTAAACCCTCTAAATCATAATTTGACTAAAAATTTATATAAAAACCGAGCTATAGGTGTTTATTTCATCGAAATGTATTCAGATTTAGCTCCTCCATAAAAAAAACTCAACTCAAAATCCAAAAAACTCGAATTTAGTTTACAACCCTCTAAATCACAATTTGACTAAAAATTTATATAAAATCCGAAATATTGGTGTTTATTTCATCTAAATTTATTCAAATTTAGCTCCTCCATCAAAAAACTCATCAAAATCAAAAAAAATCGAATTTAGTTTAAAACCTCTAAATCACAATTTGACTAAAAATTTATATAAAATCCGAACTATAGGTGTTTATTTCATCTAAATTTATTCAAATTTAGCTCCTCCATCAAAAAAACTCATCAAAATCCAAAAAAATCGAATTTAGTTTAAAACCTCTAAATCACAATTTGACTAAAAATTTATATAAAATCCGAACTATAGGTGTTTATTTCATCTCAATTTATTCAAATTTAGCTCCTCCATCAAAAAACTCATCAAAATCGAAAAAAATCGAATTTAGTTTAAAACCTCTAAATCATAATTTGACTAAAAATTTATATAAAAACCGAACTATAGGTGTTTATTTCATCTAAATTTATTCAAATTTAGCTCCTCCATCAAAAAAACTCATCAAAATCCAAAAAAAATCGAATTTAGGTTAAACCCTCTAAATCACAATTTGACTAAAAATTTATATAAAATCCGAACTATAGGTGTTTATTTCATCTCAATTTATTCAAATTTAGCTCCTCCATCAAAAAAACTCATCAAAATTCAAAAAAATCGAATTTAGTTTAAACCCTCTAAATCATAATTTGACTAAAAATTTATATAAAATCCGAACTATAGGTGTTTATTTCATCTAAATTTATTCAAATTTAGCTCCTCCATCAAAAAAACTCATCAAAATCCAAAAAAATCGAATTTACGGTTAAACCGTCTAAATCACAATTTGACTAAAAATTTATATAAAATCCGAACTATATGTGTTTATTTCATCTAAATTTATTCTAATTTAGCTCCTCCATCAAAAAACTCATCAAAATCGAAAAAAATCGAATTTAGTTTAAACCCTCTAAATCATAATTTGACTAAAAATTTATATAAAAACCGAACTATAGGTGTTTATTTCATCTAAATTTATTCAAATTTAGCTCCTAATCAAAAAAAACTCATCAAAATCCAAAAAAATCGAATTTAGGTTAAACCCTCTAAATCACAATTTGACTAAAAATTTATATAAAATCCGAACTATAGGTGTTTATTTCATCTCAATTTATTCAAATTTAGCTCCTCCATCAAAAAAACTCATCAAAATTCAAAAAAATCGAATTTAGTTTAAACCCTCTAAATCATAATTTGACTAAAAATTTATATAAAAACCGAGCTATAGGTGTTTATTTCATCGAAATGTATTCAGATTTAGCTCCTCCATAAAAAAAAACTCATCAAAATCCAAAAAACTCGAATTTAGTTTACAACCTCTAAATCACAATTTGACTAAAAATTTATATAAAATCCGAAATATTGGTGTTTATTTCATCTAAATTTATTCAAATTTAGCTCCTCCATCAAAAAACTCATAAAAATCAAAAAAAATCGAATTTAGTTTAAAACCTCTAAATCACAATTTGACTAAAAATTTATATAAAATCCGAACTATAGGTGTTTATTTCATCTAAATTTATTCAAATTTAGCTCCTCCATCAAAAAAACTCATCAAAATCCAAAAAAATCGAATTTAGTTTAAAACCTCTAAATCACAATTTGACTAAAAATTTATATAAAATCCGAACTATAGGTGTTTATTTCATCTAAATTTATTCAAATTTAGCTCCTCCATCAAAAAAACATCAAAATCCAAAAAAATCGAATTTAGTTTAAAACCTCTAAATCACAATTTGACAAAAAATTTACATAAAATCCAAACTATAGGTGTTTATTTCATCTAAATTTATTCAAATTTAGCTCCTCCATCAAAAAAAACTTATCAAAATCCAAAAAAATTGAATTTAGTTAAAACCCTCTAAATCACAATTTGACTAAAAATTTATATAAAATCCGATCTATAGGTGTTTATTTCATCTAAATTTATTCAAATTTAGCTCCTCCATCAAAAAACTCATCAAAATCGAAAAAAATCGAATTTAGTTTACAACCTCTAAATCACAATTTGACTAAAAATTTATATACAATCCGAACTATAGGTGTTTATTTCATCTAAATTTATTCAAATTTAGCTCCTCCATCAAAATCCAAAAAAATCGAATTTAGGTTAAACCCTCTAAATCACAATTTGACTAAAAATTTATATAAAATCCGAACTATAGGTGTTTATTTCATCTCAATTTATTCAAATTTAGCACCTCCATCAAAAAAACTCATCAAAATCCAAAAATATCGAATTTAGTTTAAAACCTCTAAATCACAATTTGACTAAAAATTTATATAAAATCCAAACTATAGGTGTTTATTTCATCTAAATTTATTCAAATTTAGTTCCTCCATCAAAAAAACTCATCAAAATCGAAAAAAATCGAATTAGTTTACAACCTCTAAATCACAATTTGACTAAAAATTTATATACAATCCGAACTATAGGTGTTTATTTCATCTAAATTTATTCAAATTTAGCTCCTCCATAAAAAAAACTCATCAAAATCCAAAAAAATCGAATTTAGGTTAAACCTCTAAATCACAATTTGATTAAAAATTTATATAAAATCCGAACTATAGGTGTTTATTTCATCTCAATTTATTCAAATTTAGCTCCTCCATCAAAAAAACTCATCAAAATCGAAAAAAATCGAATTTAGTTTAAACCCTCTAAATCATAATTTGACTAAAAATTTATATAAAAACCGAACTATAGGTGTTTATTTCATCTAAATTTATTCAAATTTAGCTCCTCCATCAAAAAAACTCATCAAAATCCAAAAAAATCGAATTTAGGTTAAACCCTCTAAATCACAATTTGACTAAAAATTTATATAAAATCCGAACTATAGGTGTTTATTTCATCTCAATTTATTCAAATTTAGCTCCTCCATCAAAAAAACTCATCAAAATTCAAAAAAATCGAATTTAGTTTAAACCCTCTAAATCATAATTTGACTAAAAATTTATATAAAATCCGAACTATAGGTGTTTATTTCATCTAAATTTATTCAAATTTAGCTCCTCCATCAAAAAAACTCATCAAAATCCAAAAAATCGAATTTAGGTTAAACCGTCTAAATCACAATTTGACTAAAAATTTATATAAAATCCGAACTATAGGTGTTTATTTCATCTAAATTTATTCAAATTTAGCTCCTCCATAAAAAAAACTCATCAAAATCCAAAAAAATCGAATTTAGGTTAAAACCTCTAAATCACAATTTGATTAAAAATTTATATAAAATCCGAACTATAGGTGTTTATTTCATCTCAATTTATTCAAATTTAGCTCCTCCATCAAAAAAACTCATCAAAATCGAAAAAAATCGAATTTAGTTTAAACCCTCTAAATCATAATTTGACTAAAAATTTATATAAAAACCGAACTATAGGTGTTTATTTCATCTAAATTTATTCAAATTTAGCTCCTCCATCAAAAAAACTCATCAAAATCCAAAAAAATCGAATTTAGGTTAAACCCTCTAAATCACAATTTGACTAAAAATTTATATAAAATCCGAACTATAGGTGTTTATTTCATCTCAATTTATTCAAATTTAGCTCCTCCATCAAAAAAACTCATCAAAATTCAAAAAAATCGAATTTAGTTTAAACCCTCTAAATCATAATTTGACTAAAAATTTATATAAAAACCGAGCTATAGGTGTTTATTTCATCGAAATGTATTCAGATTTAGCTCCTCCATAAAAAAAACTCATCAAAATCCAAAAAACTCGAATTTAGTTTACAACCTCTAAATCACAATTTGACTAAAAATTTATATAAAATCCGAAATATTGGTGTTTATTTCATCTAAATTTATTCAAATTTAGCTCCTCCATCAAAAAACTCATCAAAATCAAAAAAAATCGAATTTAGTTTAAAACCTCTAAATCACAATTTGACTAAAAATTTATATAAAATCCGAACTATAGGTGTTTATTTCATCTAAATTTATTCAAATTTAGCTCCTCCATCAAAAAAACTCATCAAAATCCAAAAAAATCGAATTTAGTTTAAAACCTCTAAATCACAATTTGACTAAAAATTTATATAAAATCCGAACTATAGGTGTTTATTTCATCTCAATTTATTCAAATTTAGCTCCTCCATCAAAAAACTCATCAAAATCGAAAAAAATCGAATTTAGTTTAAACCCTCTAAATCATAATTTGACTAAAAATTTATATAAAAACCGAACTATAGGTGTTTATTTCATCTAAATTTATTCAAATTTAGCTCCTCCATCAAAAAAACTCATCAAAATCCAAAAAAATCGAATTTAGGTTAAACCCTCTAAATCACAATTTGACTAAAAATTTATATAAAATCCGAACTATAGGTGTTTATTTCATCTCAATTTATTCAAATTTAGCTCCTCCATCAAAAAAACTCATCAAAATTCAAAAAAATCGAATTTAGTTTAAACCCTCTAAATCATAATTTGACTAAAAATTTATATAAAATCCGAACTATAGGTGTTTATTTCATCTAAATTTATTCAAATTTAGCTCCTCCATCAAAAAAACTCATCAAAATCCAAAAAAATCGAATTTAGGTTAAACCGTCTAAATCACAATTTGACTAAAAATTTATATAAAATCCGAACTATATGTGTTTATTTCATCTAAATTTATTCTAATTTAGCTCCTCCATCAAAAAACTCATCAAAATCGAAAAAAATCGAATTTAGTTTAAACCCTCTAAATCATAATTTGACTAAAAATTTATATAAAAACCGAACTATAGGTGTTTATTTCATCTAAATTTATTCAAATTTAGCTCCTCCATCAAAAAAACTCATCAAAATCCAAAAAAATCGAATTTAGGTTAAACCCTCTAAATCACAATTTGACTAAAAATTTATATAAAATCCGAACTATAGGTGTTTATTTCATCTCAATTTATTCAAATTTAGCTCCTCCATCAAAAAAACTCATCAAAATTCAAAAAAATCGAATTTAGTTTAAACCCTCTAAATCATAATTTGACTAAAAATTTATATAAAAACCGAGCTATAGGTGTTTATTTCATCGAAATGTATTCAGATTTAGCTCCTCCATAAAAAAAACTCATCAAAATCCAAAAAACTCGAATTTAGTTTACAACCTCTAAATCACAATTTGACTAAAAATTTATATAAAATCCGAAATATTGGTGTTTATTTCATCTAAATTTATTCAAATTTAGCTCCTCCATCAAAAAACTCATCAAAATCAAAAAAAATCGAATTTAGTTTAAAACCTCTAAATCACAATTTGACTAAAAATTTATATAAAATCCGAACTATAGGTGTTTATTTCATCTAAATTTATTCAAATTTAGCTCCTCCATCAAAAAAACTCATCAAAGTCCAAAAAAATCGAATTTAGTTTAAAACCTCTAAATCACAATTTGACTAAAAATTTATATAAAATCCGAACTATAGGTGTTTATTTCATCTAAATTTATTCAAATTTAGCTCCTCCATCAAAAAAACATCAAAATCCAAAAAAATCGAATTTAGTTTAAAACCTCTAAATCACAATTTGACAAAAAATTTACATAAAATCCAAACTATAGGTGTTTATTTCATCTAAATTTATTCAAATTTAGCTCCTCCATCAAAAAAACTTATCAAAATCCAAAAAAATTGAATTTAGTTAAAACCCTCTAAATCACAATTTGACTAAAAATTTATATAAAATCCGATCTATAGGTGTTTATTTCATCTAAATTTATTCAAATTTAGCTCCTCCATCAAAAAACTCATCAAAATCGAAAAAAATCGAATTTAGTTTACAACCTCTAAATCACAATTTGACTAAAAATTTATATACAATCCGAACTATAGGTGTTTATTTCATCTAAATTTATTCAAATTTAGCTCCTCCATCAAAATCCAAAAAAATCGAATTTAGGTTAAACCCTCTAAATCACAATTTGACTAAAAATTTATATAAAATCCGAACTATAGGTGTTTATTTCATCTCAATTTATTCAAATTTAGCACCTCCATCAAAAAAACTCATCAAAATCCAAAAATATCGAATTTAGTTTAAAACCTCTAAATCACAATTTGACTAAAAATTTATATAAAATCCAAACTATAGGTGTTTATTTCATCTAAATTTATTCAAATTTAGTTCCTCCATCAAAAAAACTCATCAAAATCGAAAAAAATCGAATTTAGTTTACAACCTCTAAATCACAATTTGACTAAAAATTTATATACAATCCGAACTATAGGTGTTTATTTCATCTAAATTTATTCAAATTTAGCTCCTCCATAAAAAAAACTCATCAAAATCCAAAAAAATCGAATTTAGGTTAAAACCTCTAAATCACAATTTGATTAAAAATTTATATAAAATCCGAACTATAGGTGTTTATTTCATCTCAATTTATTCAAATTTAGCTCCTCCATCAAAAAAACTCATCAAAATCGAAAAAAATCGAATTTAGTTTAAACCCTCTAAATCATAATTTGACTAAAAATTTATATAAAAACCGAACTATAGGTGTTTATTTCATCTAAATTTATTCAAATTTAGCTCCTCCATCAAAAAAACTCATCAAAATCCAAAAAAATCGAATTTAGGTTAAACCCTCTAAATCACAATTTGACTAAAAATTTATATAAAATCCGAACTATAGGTGTTTATTTCATCTCAATTTATTCAAATTTAGCTCCTCCATCAAAAAAACTCATCAAAATTCAAAAAAATCGAATTTAGTTTAAACCCTCTAAATCATAATTTGACTAAAAATTTATATAAAATCCGAACTATAGGTGTTTATTTCATCTAAATTTATTCAAATTTAGCTCCTCCATCAAAAAAACTCATCAAAATCCAAAAAAATCGAATTTAGGTTAAACCGTCTAAATCACAATTTGACTAAAAATTTATATAAAATCCGAACTATATGTGTTTATTTCATCTAAATTTATTCTAATTTAGCTCCTCCATCAAAAAACTCATCAAAATCGAAAAAAATCGAATTTAGTTTACAACCTCTAAATCACAATTTGACTAAAAATTTATATACAATCCGAACTATAGGTGTTTATTTCATCTAAATTTATTCAAATTTAGCTCCTCCATCAAAATCCAAAAAAATCGAATTTAGGTTAAACCCTCTAAATCACAATTTGACTAAAAATTTATATAAAATCCGAACTATAGGTGTTTATTTCATCTCAATTTATTCAAATTTAGCTCCTCCATCAAAAAACTCATCAAAATCGAAAAAAATCGAATTTAGTTTAAACCCTCTAAATCATAATTTGACTAAAAATGTATATAAAAACCGAACTATAGGTGTTTATTTCATCTAAATTTATTCAAATTTAGCTCCTCCATCAAAAAAACTCATCAAAATCCAAAAAAATCGAATTTAGGTTAAACCCTCTAAATCACAATTTGACTAAAAATTTATATAAAATCCGAACTGTAGGTGTTTATTTCATCTCAATTTATTCAAATTTAGCTCCTCCATCAAAAAAACTCATCAAAATTCAAAAAAATCGAATTTAGTTTAAACCCTCTAAATCATAATTTGACTAAAAATTTATATAAAAACCGAACTATAGGTGTTTATTTCATCTAAATTTATTCAAATTTAGCTCCTCCATCAAAAAAACTCATCAAAATCCAAAAAAATCGAATTTAGGTTAAACCCTCTAAATCACAATTTGACTAAAAATTTATATAAAATCCGAACTATAGGTGTTTATTTCATCTAAATGTATTCAAATTTAGCTCCTGCATCAAAAAAACTCATCAAAATCCAAAAAAATCGAATTTTGATTACAACCTCTAAATCTCAATTTGACTAAAAATTTATATAAAATCCGAACTATAGGTGTTTATTTCATCTAAATTTATTCAAATTTAGCTCCTCCATCAAAAAAACTCATCAAAATCCAAAAAAATCGAATTTAGTTTAAAACCTCCAAATCACAATTTGACTAAAAATTTATATAAAATCCGAACTATAGGTGTTTATTTTCTAAATTTATTCAAATTTAGCTCCTCCATCAAAAAAACTCATCAAAATCGAAAAAAATCGAATTTAGTTTAAACCCTCTAAATCACAATTTGACTAAAAATTTATATAAAATCCGATCTATAGGTGTTTAATTCATCTAAATTTATTCAAATTTAGCTCCTCCATCAAAAAAACTCATCAAAATCCAAAAAAATCGAATTTAGTTTAAAACCTCCAAATCACAATTTGACTAAAAATTTATATAAAAACCGAACTATAGGTGTTTATTTCATCTAAATGTATTCAAATTTAGCTCCTCCATAAAAAAAACTCATCAAAATCCAAAAAAATCGAATTTAGGTTAAAACCTCTAAATCACAATTTGATTAAAAATTTATATAAAATCCGAACTATAGGTGTTTATTTCATCTCAATTTATTCAAATTTAGCTCCTCCATCAAAAAAACTCATCAAAATCGAAAAAAATCGAATTTAGTTTAAACCCTCTAAATCATAATTTGACTAAAAATTTATATAAAAACCGAACTATAGGTGTTTATTTCATCTAAATTTATTCAAATTTAGCTCCTCCATCAAAAAAACTCATCAAAATCCAAAAAAATCGAATTTAGGTTAAACCCTCTAAATCACAATTTGACTAAAAATTTATATAAAATCCGAACTATAGGTGTTTATTTCATCTCAATTTATTCAAATTTAGCTCCTCCATCAAAAAAACTCATCAAAATTCAAAAAAATCGAATTTAGTTTAAACCCTCTAAATCATAATTTGACTAAAAATTTATATAAAATCCGAACTATAGGTGTTTATTTCATCTAAATTTATTCAAATTTAGCTCCTCCATCAAAAAAACTCATCAAAATCCAAAAAAATCGAATTTAGGTTAAACCGTCTAAATCACAATTTGACTAAAAATTTATATAAAATCCGAACTATATGTGTTTATTTCATCTAAATTTATTCTAATTTAGCTCCTCCATCAAAAAACTCATCAAAATCGAAAAAAATCGAATTTAGTTTACAACCTCTAAATCACAATTTGACTAAAAATTTATATACAATCCGAACTATAGGTGTTTATTTCATCTAAATTTATTCAAATTTAGCTCCTCCATCAAAATCCAAAAAAATCGAATTTAGGTTAAACCCTCTAAATCACAATTTGACTAAAAATTTATATAAAATCCGAACTATAGGTGTTTATTTCATCTCAATTTATTCAAATTTAGCTCCTCCATCAAAAAACTCATCAAAATCGAAAAAAATCGAATTTAGTTTAAACCCTCTAAATCATAATTTGACTAAAAATGTATATAAAAACCGAACTATAGGTGTTTATTTCATCTAAATTTATTCAAATTTAGCTCCTCCATCAAAAAAACTCATCAAAATCCAAAAAAATCGAATTTAGGTTAAACCCTCCAAATCACAATTTGACTAAAAATTTATATAAAAACCGAACTATAGGTGTTTATTTCATCTAAATGTATTCAAATTTAGCTCCTCCATAAAAAAGCTCATCAAAATCCAAAAAAATCGAATTTAGTTTAAAACCTCTAAATCACCTTTTTGACTAAAAATTTATATAAAATCCGAACTATAGGTGTTTATTTCATCTAAATTTATTCAAATTTAGCTCCTCCATCAAAAAAACTCATCAAAATCCAAAAAAATCGAATTTAGTTTAAAACCTCCAAATCACAATTTGACTAAAAATTTATATAAAATCCGAACTATAGGTGTTTATTTCATCTAAATGTATTCAAATTTAGCTCCTCCATAAAAAAGCTCATCAAAATAAAAAAAATCGAATTTAGTTTACAACCTCTAAATCTCAATTTGACTAAAAAATTATATAAAATCCGAACTATAGGTGTTTATTTCATCTAAATTTATTCAAATTTAGCTCCTCCATCAAAAAACTCATCAAAATCCAAAAAAATCGAATTTTGATTACAACCTCTAAATCTCAATTTGACTAAAAATTTATATAAAATCCGAACTATAGGTGTTTATTTCATCTAAATTTATTCAAATTTAGCTCCTGCATCAAAAAAACTCATCAAAATCCAAAAAAATCGAATTTTGATTACAACCTCTAAATCTCAATTTGACTAATAATTTATATAAAATCCGAACTATAGGTGTTTATTTCATCTAAATTTATTCAAATTTAGCTCCTCCATCAAAAAAACTCATCAAAATCGAAAAAAATCGAATTTAGTTTAACCCTCTAAATCTCAATTTGACTAAAAATTTATATAAAATCCGAACTATAGGTGTTTATTTCATCTAAATTTATTCAAATTTAGCTCCTGCATCAAAAAAACTCATCAAAATCCAAAAAAATCGAATTTTGATTACAACCTCTAAATCTCAATTTGACTAAAAATTTATATAAAATCCGAACTATAGGTGTTTATTTCATCTAAATTTATTCAAATTTAGCTCCTCCATCAAAATCCAAAAAAATCGAATTTAGGTTAAACCCTCTAAATCACAATTTGACTAAAAATTTATATAAAATCCGAACTATAGGTGTTTATTTCATCTAAATTTATTCAAATTTAGCTCCTCCATCAAAAAACTCATCAAAATCGAAAAAAATCGAATTTAGTTTACAACCTCTAAATCACAATTTGACTAAAAATTTATATAAAATCCGAACTATAGGTGTTTATTTCATCTAAATTTATTCAAATTTAGCTCCTCCATCAAAAAACTCATCAAAATCCAAAAAAATCGAATTTAGTTTAAACCCTCTAAATCACAATTTGACTAAAAATTTATATAAAATCCGATCTATAGGTGTTTATTTCATCTAAATTTATTCAAATTTAGCTTCCTGCATCAAAAAAACTCATCAAAATCCAAAAAAATCGAATTTTGATTACAACCTCTAAATCTCAATTTGACTAAAAATTTATATAAAATCCGAACTATAGGTGTTTATTTCATCTAAATTTATTCAAATTTAGCTCCTCCATAAAAAAAACTCATCAAAATCGAAAAAAATCGAATTTAGTTTAAACCCTCTAAATCACAATTTGACTAAAAATTTATATAAAATCCGATCTATAGGTGTTTAATTCATCTAAATTTATTCAAATTTAGCTCCTGCATCAAAAAAACTCATCAAAATCCAAAAAAATCGAATTTTGATTACAACCTCTAAATCTCAATTTGACTAAAAATTTATATAAAAACCGAACTATAGGTGTTTATTTCATCTAAATGTATTCAAATTTAGCTCCACCATAAAAAAGCTCATCAAAATCCAAAAAAATCGAATTTTGTTACAACCTCTAAATCTCAATTTGACTAAAAATTTATATAAAATCCGAACTATAGGTGTTTATTTCATCTAAATTTATTCAAATTTAGCTCCTCCATCAAAAAAACTCAACAAAATTCAAAAAAATCGAATTTAGTTTAAACCCTCTAAATCATAATTTGACTAAAAATTTATATAAAAACCGAACTATAGGTGTTTATTTCATCGAAATGTATTCAGATTTAGCTCCTCCATAAAAAAAACTCATCAAAATCCAAAAAACTCGAATTTAGTTTACAACCTCTAAATCACAATTTGACTAAAAATTTATATAAAATCCGAAATATTGGTGTTTATTTCATCTAAATTTATTCAAATTTAGCTCCTCCATCAAAAAACTCATCAAAATAAAAAAAAATCGAATTTAGTTTAAAACCTCTAAATCACAATTTGACTAAAAATTTATATAAAATCCGAACTATAGGTGTTTATTTCATCTAAATTTATTCAAATTTAGCTCCTCCATCAAAAAAACTCATCAAAATCCAAAAAAATCGAATTTAGTTTAAAACCTCTAAATCACAATTTGACTAAAAATTTATATAAAATCCGAACTATAGGTGTTTACTTCATCTAAATTTATTCAAATTTAGCTCCTCCATCAAAAAAACATCAAAATCCAAAAAAATTGGAATTTAGTTTAAAACCTCTAAATCACAATTTGACAAAAAATTTACATAAAATCCAAACTATAGGTGTTTATTTCATCTAAATTTATTCAAATTTAGCTCCTCCATCAAAAAAACTTATCAAAATCCAAAAAAATTGAATTTAGTTAAAACCCTCTAAATCACAATTTGACTAAAAATTTATATAAAATCCGATCTATAGGTGTTTATTTCATCTAAATTTATTCAAATTTAGCTCCTCCATCAAAAAACTCATCAAAATCGAAAAAAATCGAATTTAGTTTACAACCTCTAAATCACAATTTGACTAAAAATTTATATACAATCCGAACTATAGGTGTTTATTTCATCTAAATTTATTCAAATTAGCTCCTCCATCAAAATCCAAAAAATCGAATTTAGGTTAAACCCTCTAAATCACAATTTGACTAAAAATTTATATAAAATCCGAACTATAGGTGTTTATTTCATCTCAATTTATTCAAATTTAGCACCTCCATCAAAAAAACTCATCAAAATCCAAAAATATCGAATTTAGTTTAAAACCTCTAAATCACAATTTGACTAAAAATTTATATAAAATCCAAACTATAGGTGTTTATTTCATCTAAATTTATTCAAATTTAGTTCCTCCATCAAAAAAACTCATCAAAATCGAAAAAAATCGAATTTAGTTTACAACCTCTAAATCACAATTTGACTAAAAATTTATATACAATCCGAACTATAGGTGTTTATTTCATCTAAATTTATTCAAATTTAGCTCCTCCATCAAAATCCAAAAAAATCGAATTTAGGTTAAACCCTCTAAATCACAATTTGACTAAAAATTTATATAAAATCCGAACTATAGGTGTTTATTTCATCTCAATTTATTCAAATTTAGCTCCTCCATCAAAAAACTCATCAAAATCGAAAAAAATCGAATTTAGTTTAAACCCTCTAAATCACAATTTGACTAAAAATGTATATAAAAACCGAACTATAGGTGTTTATTTCATCTAAATTTATTCAAATTTAGCTCCTCCATCAAAAAAACTCATCAAAATCCAAAAAAATCGAATTTAGGTTAAACCCTCTAAATCACAATTTGACTAAAAATTTATATAAAATCCGAACTATAGGTGTTTATTTCATCTCAATTTATTCAAATTTAGCTCCTCCATCAAAAAAACTCATCAAAATTCAAAAAAATCGAATTAGTTTAAACCCTCTAAATCATAATTTGACTAAAAATTTATATAAAATCCGAACTATAGGTGTTTATTTCATCTAAATTTATTCAAATTTAGCTCCTCCATCAAAAAAACTCATCAAAATCCAAAAAATCGAATTTAGGTTAAACCGTCTAAATCACAATTTGACTAAAAATTTATATAAAATCCGAACTATATGTGTTTATTTCATCTAAATTTATTCTAATTTAGCTCCTCCATCAAAAAACTCATCAAAATCGAAAAAAATCGAATTTAGTTTAAACCCTCTAAATCATAATTTGACTAAAAATTTATATAAAAAACCGAACTATGGGTGTTTATTTCATCTAAATTTATTCAAATTTAGCTCCTCCATCAAAAAAACTCATCAAAATCCAAAAAAATCGAATTTAGGTTAAACCCTCTAAATCACAATTTGACTAAAAATTTATATAAAATCCGAACTATATGTGTTTTATTTCATCTAAATTTATTCTAATTTAGCTCCTCCATCAAAAAACTCATCAAAATCGAAAAAAATCGAATTTAGTTTAAACCCTCTAAATCATAATTTGACTAAAAATTTATATAAAAACCGAACTATGGGTGTTTATTTCATCTAAATTTATTCAAATTTAGCTCCTCCATCAAAAAACTCATCAAAATCAAAAAAAATCGAATTTAGTTTAAAACCTCTAAATCACAATTTGACTAAAATTTATATAAAATCCGAACTATAGGTGTTTATTTCATCTAAATTTATTCAAATTTAGCTCCTCCATCAAAAAAACTCATCAAAATCCAAAAACTCGAATTTAGTTTACAACCTCTAAATCACAATTTGACTAAAAATTTATATAAAATCCGAAATATTGGTGTTTATTTCATCTAAATTTATTCAAATTTAGCTCCTCCATCAAAAAACTCATCAAAATCAAAAAAATCGAATTTAGTTTAAAACCTCTAAATCACAATTTGACTAAAAATTTATATAAAATCCGAACTATAGGTGTTTATTTCATCTAAATTTATTCAAATTTAGCTCCTCCATCAAAAAAACTCATCAAAATCCAAAAAAATCGAATTTAGTTTAAAACCTCTAAATCACAATTTGACTAAAAATTTATATAAAATCCGAACTATAGGTGTTTATTTCATCTCAAATTATTCAAATTTAGCACCTCCATCAAAAAAACTCATCAAAATCCAAAAATATCGAATTTAGTTTAAAACCTCTAAATCACAATTTGACTAAAAATTTATATAAAATCCAAACTATAGGTGTTTATTTCATCTAAATTTATTCAAATTTAGTTCCTCCATCAAAAAAACTCATCAAAATCGAAAAAAATCGAATTTAGTTTACAACCTCTAAATCACAATTTGACTAAAAATTTATATACAATCCGAACTATAGGTGTTTATTTCATCTAAATTTATTCAAATTTAGCTCCTCCATCAAAATCCAAAAAAATCGAATTTAGGTTAAACCCTCTAAATCACAATTTGACTAAAAATTTATATAAAATCCGAACTATAGGTGTTTATTTCATCTCAATTTATTCAAATTTAGCTCCTCCATCAAAAAAACTCATCAAAATTCAAAAAAATCGAATTTAGTTTAAACCCTCTAAATCATAATTTGACTAAAAATTTATATAAAAACCGAACTATAGGTGTTTATTTCATCGAAATGTATTCAGATTTAGCTCCTCCATAAAAAAAACTCATCAAAATCCAAAAAACTCGAATTTAGTTTACAACCTCTAAATCACAATTTGACTAAAAATTTATATAAAATCCGATCTATAGGTGTTTATTTCATCTAAATTTATTCAAATTTAGCTCCTCCATCAAAAAACTCATCAAAATCGAAAAAAATCGAATTTAGTTTACAACCTCTAAATCACAATTTGACTAAAAATTTATATACAATCCGAACTATAGGTGTTTATTTCATCTAAATTTATTCAAATTTAGCTCCTCCATCAAAATCCAAAAAAATCGAATTTAGGTTAAACCCTCTAAATCACAATTTGACTAAAAATTTATATAAAATCCGAACTATAGGTGTTTATTTCATCTCAATTTATTCAAATTTAGCACCTCCATCAAAAAAACTCATCAAAATCCAAAAATATCGAATTTAGTTTAAAACCTCTAAATCACAATTTGACTAAAAATTTATATAAAATCCAAACTATAGGTGTTTATTTTCATCTAAATTTATTCAAATTTAGTTCCTCCATCAAAAAAACTCATCAAAATCGAAAAAAATCGAATTTAGTTTACAACCTCTAAATCACAATTTGACTAAAAATTTATATACAATCCGAACTATAGGTGTTTATTTCATCTAAATTTATTCAAATTTAGCTCCTCCATCAAAATCCAAAAAAATCGAATTTAGGTTAAACCCTCTAAATCACAATTTGACTAAAAATTTATATAAAATCCGAACTATAGGTGTTTATTTCATCTCAATTTATTCAAATTTAGCTCCTCCATCAAAAAAACTCATCAAAATCGAAAAAAATCGAATTTAGTTTAAACCCTCTAAATCACAATTTGACTAAAAATGTATATAAAAACCGAACTATAGGTGTTTATTTCATCTAAATTTATTCAAATTTAGCTCCTCCATCAAAAAAACTCATCAAAATCCAAAAAAATCGAATTTAGGTTAAACCCTCTAAATCACAATTTGACTAAAAATTTATATAAAATCCGAACTATAGGTGTTTATTTCATCTCAATTTATTCAAATTTAGCTCCTCCATCAAAAAAACTCATCAAAATTCAAAAAAATCGAATTTAGTTTAAACCCTCTAAATCATAATTTGACTAAAAATTTATATAAAATCCGAACTATAGGTGTTTATTTCATCTAAATTTATTCAAATTTAGCTCCTCCATCAAAAAAACTCATCAAAATCCAAAAAAATCGAATTTAGGTTAAACCGTCTAAATCACAATTTGACTAAAAATTTATATAAAATCCGAACTATATGTGTTTATTTCATCTAAATTTATTCTAATTTAGCTCCTCCATCAAAAAAACTCATCAAAATCGAAAAAAATCGAATTTAGTTTAAACCCTCTAAATCATAATTTGACTAAAAATTTATATAAAAACCGAACTATGGGTGTTTATTTCATCTAAATTTATTCAAATTTAGCTCCTCCATCAAAAAAACTCATCAAAATCCAAAAAAATCGAATTTAGGTTAAACCCTCTAAATCACAATTTGACTAAAAATTTATATAAAATCCGAACTATAGGTGTTTATTTCATCTCAATTTATTCAAATTTAGCTCCTCCATCAAAAAAACTCATCAAAATTCAAAAAAATCGAATTTAGTTTAAACCCTCTAAATCATAATTTGACTAAAAATTTATATAAAAACCGAACTATAGGTGTTTATTTCATCGAAATGTATTCAGATTTAGCTCCTCCATAAAAAAAACTCATCAAAATCCAAAAAACTCGAATTTAGTTTACAACCTCTAAATCACAATTTGACTAAAAATTTATATAAAATCCGAAATATTGGTGTTTATTTCATCTAAATTTATTCAAATTTAGCTCCTCCATCAAAAAACTCATCAAAATCAAAAAAAAATCGAATTTAGTTTAAAACCTCTAAATCACAATTTGACTAAAAATTTATATAAAATCCGAACTATAGGTGTTTATTTCATCTAAATTTATTCAAATTTAGCTCCTCCATCAAAAAAACTCATCAAAATCCAAAAAACTCGAATTTAGTTTACAACCTCTAAATCACAATTTGACTAAAAATTTATATAAAATCCGAAATATTGGTGTTTATTTCATCTAAATTTATTCAAATTTAGCTCCTCCATCAAAAAACTCATCAAAATCAAAAAAAATCGAATTTAGTTTAAAACCTCTAAATCACAATTTGACTAAAAATTTATATAAAATCCGAACTATAGGTGTTTATTTCATCTAAATTTATTCAAATTTAGCTCCTCCATCAAAAAAACTCATCAAAATCCAAAAAAATCGAATTTAGTTTAAAACCTCTAAATCACAATTTGACTAAAAATTTATATAAAATCCGAACTATAGGTGTTTATTTCATCTCAAATTATTCAAATTTAGCACCTCCATCAAAAAAACTCATCAAAATCCAAAAATATCGAATTTAGTTTAAAACCTCTAAATCACAATTTGACTAAAAATTTATATAAAATCCAAACTATAGGTGTTTATTTCATCTAAATTTATTCAAATTTAGTTCCTCCATCAAAAAAACTCATCAAAATCGAAAAAAATCGAATTTAGTTTACAACCTCTAAATCACAATTTGACTAAAAATTTATATACAATCCGAACTATAGGTGTTTATTTCATCTAAATTTATTCAAATTTAGCTCCTCCATCAAAATCCAAAAAAATCGAATTTAGGTTAAACCCTCTAAATCACAATTTGACTAAAAATTTATATAAAATCCGAACTATAGGTGTTTATTTCATCTCAATTTATTCAAATTTAGCTCCTCCATCAAAAAAACTCATCAAAATTCAAAAAAATCGAATTTAGTTTAAACCCTCTAAATCATAATTTGACTAAAAATTTATATAAAAACCGAACTATAGGTGTTTATTTCATCGAAATGTATTCAGATTTAGCTCCTCCATAAAAAAAACTCATCAAAATCCAAAAAACTCGAATTTAGTTTACAACCTCTAAATCACAATTTGACTAAAAATTTATATAAAATCCGAAATATTGGTGTTTATTTCATCTAAATTTATTCAAATTTAGCTCCTCCATCAAAAAAACTCATCAAAATTCAAAAAAATCGAATTTAGTTTAAACCCTCTAAATCATAATTTGACTAAAAATTTATATAAAAACCGAACTATAGGTGTTTATTTCATCGAAATGTATTCAGATTTAGCTCCTCCATAAAAAAAACTCATCAAAATCCAAAAAACTCGAATTTAGTTTACAACCTCTAAATCACAATTTGACTAAAAATTTATATAAAATCCGAACTATAGGTGTTTATTTCATCTCAATTTATTCAAATTTAGCTCCTCCATCAAAAAAACTCATCAAAATTAAAAAAAATCGAATTTAGTTTAAACCCTCTAAATCATAATTTGACTAAAAATTTATATAAAAACCGAACTATAGGTGTTTATTTCATCGAAATGTATTCAGATTTAGCTCCTCCATAAAAAAAACTCATCAAAATCCAAAAAACTCGAATTTAGTTTACAACCTCTAAATCACAATTTGACTAAAAATTTATATAAAATCCGAAATATTGGTGTTTATTTCATCTAAATTTATTCAAATTTAGCTCCTCCATCAAAAAACTCATCAAAATAAAAAAAAAATCGAATTTAGTTTAAAACCTCTAAATCACAATTTGACTAAAAATTTATATAAAATCCAAACTATAGGTGTTTATTTCATCTAAATTTATTCAAATTTAGTTCCTCCATCAAAAAAACTCATCAAAATCGAAAAAAATCGAATTTAGATTACAACCTCTAAATCACAATTTGACTAAAAATTTATATACAATCCGAACTATAGGTGTTTATTTCATCTAAATTTATTCAAATTTAGCTCCTCCATCAAAATCCAAAAAAATCGAATTTAGGTTAAACCGTCTAAATCACAATTTGACTAAAAATTTATATAAAATCCGAACTATAGGTGTTTATTTCATCTCAATTTATTCAAATTTAGCTCCTCCATCAAAAAACTCATCAAAATCGAAAAAAATCGAATTTAGTTTAAACCCTCTAAATCATAATTTGACTAAAAATGTATATAAAAACCGAACTATAGGTGTTTATTTCATCTAAATTTATTAAAATTTAGCTCCTCCATCAAAAAAACTCATCAAAATCCAAAAAAATCGAATTTAGGTTAAACCCTCTAAATCACAATTTGACTAAAAATTTATATAAAATCCGAACTATAGGTGTTTATTTCATCTCAATTTATTCAAATTTAGCTCCTCCATCAAAAAAACTCATCAAAATTCAAAAAAATCGAATTTAGTTTAAACCCTCTAAATCATAATTTGACTAAAAATTTATATAAAAACCGAACTATAGGTGTTTATTTCATCGAAATGTATTCAGATTTAGCTCCTCCATAAAAAAAACTCATCAAAATCCAAAAAACTCGAATTTAGTTTACAACCTCTAAATCACAATTTGACTAAAAATTTATATAAAATCCGAAATATTGGTGTTTATTTCATCTAAATTTATTCAAATTTAGCTCCTCCATCAAAAAACTCATCAAAATCAAAAAAAATCGAATTTAGTTTAAAACCTCTAAATCACAATTTGACTAAAAATTTATATAAAATCCGAACTATAGGTGTTTATTTCATCTAAATTTATTCAAATTTAGCTCCTCCATCAAAAAAACTCATCAAAATCCAAAAAACTCGAATTTAGTTTACAACCTCTAAATCACAATTTGACTAAAAATTTATATAAAATCCGAAATATTGGTGTTTATTTCATCTAAATTTATTCAAATTTAGCTCCTCCATCAAAAAACTCATCAAAATCAAAAAAAATCGAATTTAGTTTAAAACCTCTAAATCACAATTTGACTAAAAATTTATATAAAATCCGAACTATAGGTGTTTATTTCATCTAAATTTATTCAAATTTAGCTCCTCCATCAAAAAAAACTCATCAAAATCCAAAAAAATCGAATTTAGTTTAAAACCTCTAAATCACAATTTGACTAAAAATTTATATAAAATCCGAACTATAGGTGTTTATTTCATCTCAAATTATTCAAATTTAGCACCTCCATCAAAAAAACTCATCAAAATCCAAAAATATCGAATTTAGTTTAAAACCTCTAAATCACAATTTGACTAAAAATTTATATAAAATCCAAACTATAGGTGTTTATTTCATCTAAATTTATTCAAATTTAGTTCCTCCATCAAAAAAACTCATCAAAATCGAAAAAAATCGAATTTAGTTTACAACCTCTAAATCACAATTTGACTAAAAATTTATATACAATCCGAACTATAGGTGTTTATTTCATCTAAATTTATTCAAATTTAGCTCCTCCATCAAAATCCAAAAAAATCGAATTTAGGTTAAACCCTCTAAATCACAATTTGACTAAAAATTTATATAAAATCCGAACTATAGGTGTTTATTTCATCTCAATTTATTCAAATTTAGCTCCTCCATCAAAAAAACTCATCAAAATTCAAAAAAATCGAATTTAGTTTAAACCCTCTAAATCATAATTTGACTAAAAATTTATATAAAAACCGAACTATAGGTGTTTATTTCATCGAAATGTATTCAGATTTAGCTCCTCCATAAAAAAAACTCATCAAAATCCAAAAAACTCGAATTTAGTTTACAACCTCTAAATCACAATTTGACTAAAAATTTATATAAAATCCGAAATATTGGTGTTTATTTCATCTAAATTTATTCAAATTTAGCTCCTCCATCAAAAAAACTCATCAAAATTCAAAAAAATCGAATTTAGTTTAAACCCTCTAAATCATAATTTGACTAAAAATTTATATAAAAACCGAACTATAGGTGTTTATTTCATCGAAATGTATTCAGATTTAGCTCCTCCATAAAAAAAACTCATCAAAATCCAAAAAACTCGAATTTAGTTTACAACCTCTAAATCACAATTTGACTAAAAATTTATATAAAATCCGAACTATAGGTGTTTATTTCATCTCAATTTATTCAAATTTAGCTCCTCCATCAAAAAAACTCATCAAAATTCAAAAAAATCGAATTTAGTTTAAACCCTCTAAATCATAATTTGACTAAAAATTTATATAAAAACCGAACTATAGGTGTTTATTTCATCGAAATGTATTCAGATTTAGCTCCTCCATAAAAAAAATTCATCAAAATCCAAAAAACTCGAATTTAGTTTACAACCTCTAAATCACAATTTGACTAAAAATTTATATAAAATCCGAAATATTGGTGTTTATTTCATCTAAATTTATTCAAATTTAGCTCCTCCATCAAAAAACTCATCAAAATCAAAAAAAAATCGAATTTAGTTTAAAACCTCTAAATCACAATTTGACTAAAAATTTATATAAAATCCAAACTATAGGTGTTTATTTCATCTAAATTTATTCAAATTTAGTTCCTCCATCAAAAAAACTCATCAAAATCGAAAAAAATCGAATTTAGATTACAACCTCTAAATCACAATTTGACTAAAAATTTATATACAATCCGAACTATAGGTGTTTATTTCATCTAAATTTATTCAAATTTAGCTCCTCCATCAAAATCCAAAAAAATCGAATTTAGGTTAAACCCTCTAAATCACAATTTGACTAAAAATTTATATAAAATCCGAACTATAGGTGTTTATTTCATCTCAATATATTCAAATTTAGCTCCTCCATCAAAAAACTCATCAAAATCGAAAAAAATCGAATTTAGTTTAAACCCTCTAAATCATAATTTGACTAAAAATGTATATAAAAACCGAACTATAGGTGTTTATTTCATCTAAATTTATTCAAAATTTAGCTCCTCCATCAAAAAAACTCATCAAAATCCAAAAAAATCGAATTTAGGTTAAACCCTCTAAATCACAATTTGACTAAAAATTTATATAAAATCCGAACTATAGGTGTTTATTTCATCTCAATTTATTCAAATTTAGCTCCTCCATCAAAAAAACTCATCAAAATTCAAAAAAATCGAATTTAGTTTAAACCCTCTAAATCATAATTTGACTAAAAATGTATATAAAAACCGAACTATAGGTGTTTATTTCATCTAAATTTATTCAAATTTAGCTCCTCCATCAAAAAAACTCATCAAAATTCAAAAAAATCGAATTTAGTTTAAACCCTCTAAATCATAATTTGACTAAAAATTTATATAAAATCCGAACTATAGGTGTTTATTTCATCTAAATTTATTCAAATTTAGCTCCTCCATCAAAAAAACTCATCAAAATCCAAAAAAATCGAATTTAGGTTAAACGGTCTAAATCACAATTTGACTAAAAATTTATATAAAATCCGAACTATATGTGTTTATTTCATCTAAATTTATTCTAATTTAGCTCCTCCATCAAAAAACTCATCAAAATCGAAAAAAATCGAATTTAGTTTAAACCCTCTAAATCATAATTTGACTAAAAATTTATATAAAAACCGAACTATAGGTGTTTATTTCATCTAAATTTATTCAAATTTAGCTCCTCCATCAAAAAAACTCATCAAAATCCAAAAAAATCGAATTTAGGTTAAACCCTCTAAATCACAATTTGACTACAAATTTATATAAAATCCGAACTATAGGTGTTTATTTCATCTCAATTTATTCAAATTTAGCTCCTCCATCAAAAAAACTCATCAAAATTCAAAAAAATCGAATTTAGTTTTAAACCCTCTAAATCATAATTTGACTAAAAATTTATATAAAAACCGAACTATAGGTGTTTATTTCATCGAAATGTATTCAGATTTAGCTCCTCCATAAAAAAAACTCATCAAAATCCAAAAAACTCGAATTTAGTTTACAACCTCTAAATCACAATTTGACTAAAAATTTATATAAAATCCGAAATATTGGTGTTTATTTCATCTAAATTTATTCAAATTTAGCTCCTCCATCAAAAAAACTCATCAAAATTAAAAAAAATCGATTTAGTTTAAACCCTCTAAATCATAATTTGACTAAAAATTTATATAAAAACCGAACTATAGGTGTTTATTTCATCGAAATGTATTCAGATTTAGCTCCTCCATAAAAAAAACTCATCAAAATCCAAAAAACTCGAATTTAGTTTACAACCTCTAAATCACAATTTGACTAAAAATTTATATAAAATCCGAACTATAGGTGTTTATTTCATCTCAATTTATTCAAATTTAGCTCCTCCATCAAAAAAACTCATCAAAATTCAAAAAAATCGAATTTAGTTTAAACCCTCTAAATCATAATTTGACTAAAAATTTATATAAAAACCGAACTATAGGTGTTTATTTCATCGAAATGTATTCAGATTTAGCTCCTCCATAAAAAAAACTCATCAAAATCCAAAAAACTCGAATTTAGTTTACAACCTCTAAATCACAATTTGACTAAAAATTTATATAAAATCCGAAATATTGGTGTTTATTTCATCTAAATTTATTCAAATTAGCTCCTCCATCAAAAAACTCATCAAAATCAAAAAAAAATCGAATTTAGTTTAAAACCTCTAAATCACAATTTGACTAAAAATTTATATAAAATCCAAACTATAGGTGTTTATTTCATCTAAATTTATTCAAATTTAGTTCCTCCATCAAAAAAACTCATCAAAATCGAAAAAAATCGAATTTAGATTACAACCTCTAAATCACAATTTGACTAAAAATTTATATACAATCCGAACTATAGGTGTTTATTTCATCTAAATTTATTCAAATTTAGCTCCTCCATCAAAATCCAAAAAAATCGAATTTAGGTTAAACCCTCTAAATCACAATTTGACTAAAAATTTATATAAAATCCGAACTATAGGTGTTTATTTCATCTCAATTTATTCAAATTTAGCTCCTCCATCAAAAAACTCATCAAAATCGAAAAAAATCGAATTTAGTTTAAACCCTCTAAATCATAATTTGACTAAAAATGTATATAAAAACCGAACTATAGGTGTTTATTTCATCTAAATTTATTCAAATTTAGCTCCTCCATCAAAAAAACTCATCAAAATCCAAAAAAATCGAATTTAGGTTAAACCCTCTAAATCACAATTTGACTAAAAATTTATATAAAATCCGAACTATAGGTGTTTATTTCATCTCAATTTATTCAAATTTAGCTCCTCCATCAAAAAAACTCATCAAAATTCAAAAAAATCGAATTTAGTTTAAACCCTCTAAATCATAATTTGACTAAAAATTTATATAAAATCCGAACTATAGGTGTTTATTTCATCTAAATTTATTCAAATTTAGCTCCTCCATCAAAAAAACTCATCAAAATCCAAAAAAATCGAATTTAGGTTAAACCGTCTAAATCACAATTTGACTAAAAATTTATATAAAATCCGAACTATATGTGTTTATTTCATCTAAATTTATTCTAATTTAGCTCCTCCATCAAAAAACTCATCAAAATCGAAAAAAATCGAATTTAGTTTAAACCCTCTAAATCATAATTTGACTAAAAATTTATATAAAAACCGAACTATAGGTGTTTATTTCATCTAAATTTATTCAAATTTAGCTCCTCCATCAAAAAAACTCATCAAAATCCAAAAAAATCGAATTTAGGTTAAACCCTCTAAATCACAATTTGACAAAAAATTTATATAAAATCCGAACTATAGGTGTTTATTTCATCTCAATTTATTCAAATTTAGCTCCTCCATCAAAAAAACTCATCAAAATTCAAAAAAATCGAATTTAGTTTAAACCCTCTAAATCATAATTTGACTAAAAATTTATATAAAAACCGAACTATAGGTGTTTATTTCATCGAAATGTATTCAGATTTAGCTCCTCCATAAAAAAAACTCATCAAAATCCAAAAAACTCGAATTTAGTTTACAACCTCTAAATCACAATTTGACTAAAAATTTATATAAAATCCGAAATATTGGTGTTTATTTCATCTAAATTTATTCAAATTTAGCTCCTCCATCAAAAAACTCATCAAAATCAAAAAAAATCGAATTTAGTTTAAAACCTCTAAATCACAATTTGACTAAAAATTTATATAAAATCCGAACTATAGGTGTTTATTTCATCTAAATTTATTCAAATTTAGCTCCTCCATCAAAAAAACTCATCAAAATCCAAAAAACTCGAATTTAGTTTACAACCTCTAAATCACAATTTGACTAAAAATTTATATAAAATCCGAAATATTGGTGTT
This sequence comes from Andrena minutula, assembly GCA_929113495.1. Classification (NCBI taxonomy): domain Eukaryota; kingdom Metazoa; phylum Arthropoda; class Insecta; order Hymenoptera; family Andrenidae; genus Andrena; species Andrena minutula. Next base: position 19,035,813 of record OV815995.1, read on the forward strand.
TATTTCATCTAAATTTATTCAAATTTAGCTCCTCCATCAAAAAACTCATCAAAATAAAAAAAAATCGAATTTAGTTTAAAACCTCTAAATCACAATTTGACTAAAAATTTATATAAAATCCGAACTATAGGTGTTTATTTCATCTAAATTTATTCAAATTTAGCTCCTCCATCAAAAAAACTCATCAAAATCCAAAAAAATCGAATTTAGTTTAAAACCTCTAAATCACAATTTGACTAAAAATTTATATAAAATCCGAACTATAGGTGTTTATTTCATCTCAATTTATTCAAATTTAGCACCTCCATCAAAAAAACTCATCAAAATCCAAAAATATCGAATTTAGTTTAAAACCTCTAAATCACAATTTGACTAAAAATTTATATAAAATCCAAACTATAGGTGTTTATTTCATCTAAATTTATTCAAATTTAGTTCCTCCATCAAAAAAACTCATCAAAATCGAAAAAAATCGATTTTAGTTTACAACCTCTAAATCACAATTTGACTAAAAATTTATATACAATCCGAACTATAGGTGTTTATTTCATCTAAATTTATTCAAATTTAGCTCCTCCATCAAAATCCAAAAAAATCGAATTTAGGTTAAACCCTCTAAATCACAATTTGACTAAAAATTTATATAAAATCCGAACTATAGGTGTTTATTTCATCTCAATTTATTCAAATTTAGCTCCTCCATCAAAAAAACTCATCAAAATTCAAAAAAATCGAATTTAGTTTAAACCCTCTAAATCATAATTTGACTAAAAATTTATATAAAAACCGAACTATAGGTGTTTATTTCATCGAAATGTATTCAGATTTAGCTCCTCCATAAAAAAAACTCATCAAAATCCAAAAAACTCGAATTTAGTTTACAACCTCTAAATCACAATTTGACTAAAAATTTATATAAAATCCGAAATATTGGTGTTTATTTCATCTAAATTTATTCAAATTTAGCTCCTCCATCAAAAAAACTCATCAAAATTCAAAAAAATCGAATTTAGTTTAAACCCTCTAAATCATAATTTGACTAAAAATTTATATAAAAACCGAACTATAGGTGTTTATTTCATCGAAATGTATTCAGATTTAGCTCCTCCATAAAAAAAACTCATCAAAATCCAAAAAACTCGAATTTAGTTTACAACCTCTAAATCACAATTTGACTAAAAATTTATATAAAATCCGAACTATAGGTGTTTATTTCATCTCAATTTATTCAAATTTAGCTCCTCCATCAAAAAAACTCATCAAAATTCAAAAAAATCGAATTTAGTTTAAACCCTCTAAATCATAATTTGACTAAAAATTTATATAAAAACCGAACTATAGGTGTTTATTTCATCGAAATGTATTCAGATTTAGCTCCTCCATAAAAAAAACTCATCAAAATCCAAAAAACTCGAATTTAGTTTACAACCTCTAAATCACAATTTGACTAAAAATTTATATAAAATCCGAAATATTGGTGTTTATTTCATCTAAATTTATTCAAATTTAGCTCCTCCATCAAAAAACTCATCAAAATCAAAAAAAATCGAATTTAGTTTAAAACCTCTAAATCACAATTTGACTAAAAATTTATATAAAATCCGAACTATAGGTGTTTATTTCATCTCAATTTATTCAAATTTAGCTCCTCCATCAAAAAAACTCATCAAAATTCAAAAAAATCGAATTTAGTTTAAACCCTCTAAATCATAATTTGACTAAAAATTTATATAAAAACCGAACTATAGGTGTTTATTTCATCGAAATGTATTCAGATTTAGCTCCTGCATCAAAAAAACTCATCAAAATCCAAAAAACTCGAATTTAGTTTACAACCTCTAAATCACAATTTGACTAAAAATTTATATAAAATCCGAAATATTGGTGTTTATTTCATCTAAATTTATTCAAATTTAGCTCCTCCATCAAAAAACTCATCAAAATCAAAAAAAATCGAATTTAGTTTAAAACCTCTAAATCACAATTTGACTAAAAATTTATATAAAATCCGAACTATAGGTGTTTATTTCATCTAAATTTATTCAAATTTAGCTCCTCCATCAAAAAAACTCATCAAAATCCAAAAAACTCGAATTTAGTTTACAACCTCTAAATCACAATTTGACTAAAAATTTATATAAAATCCGAAATATTGGTGTTTATTTCATCTAAATTTATTCAAATTTAGCTCCTCCATCAAAAAACTCATCAAAATAAAAAAAAATCGAATTTAGTTTAAAACCTCTAAATCACAATTTGACTAAAAATTTATATAAAATCCGATCTATAGGTGTTTATTTCATCTAAATTTATTCAAATTTAGCTCCTCCATCAAAAAAACTCATCAAAATCCAAAAAAATCGAATTTAGTTTAAAACCTCTAAATCACAATTTGACTAAAAATTTATATAAAATCCGAACTATAGGTGTTTATTTCATCTCAATTTATTCAAATTTAGCACCTCCATCAAAAAAACTCATCAAAATCCAAAAATATCGAATTTAGTTTAAAACCTCTAAATCACAATTTGACTAAAAATTTATATAAAATCCAAACTATAGGTGTTTATTTCATCTAAATTTATTCAAATTTAGTTCCTCCATCAAAAAAACTCATCAAAATCGAAAAAAATCGATTTTAGTTTACAACCTCTAAATCACAATTTGACTAAAAATTTATATACAATCCGAACTATAGGTGTTTATTTCATCTAAATTTATTCAAATTTAGCTCCTCCATCAAAATCCAAAAAAATCGAATTTAGGTTAAACCCTCTAAATCACAATTTGACTAAAAATTTATATAAAATCCGAACTATAGGTGTTTATTTCATCTCAATTTATTCAAATTTAGCTCCTCCATCAAAAAAACTCATCAAAATTCAAAAAAATCGAATTTAGTTTAAACCCTCTAAATCATAATTTGACTAAAAATTTATATAAAAACCGAACTATAGGTGTTTATTTCATCGAAATGTATTCAGATTTAGCTCCTCCATAAAAAAAACTCATCAAAATCCAAAAAACTCGAATTTAGTTTACAACCTCTAAATCACAATTTGACTAAAAATTTATATAAAATCCGAAATATTGGTGTTTATTTCATCTAAATTTATTCAAATTTAGCTCCTCCATCAAAAAAACTCATCAAAATTCAAAAAAATCGAATTTAGTTTAAACCCTCTAAATCATAATTTGACTAAAAATTTATATAAAAACCGAACTATAGGTGTTTATTTCATCGAAATGTATTCAGATTTAGCTCCTCCATAAAAAAAATCATCAAAATCCAAAAAACTCGAATTTAGTTTACAACCTCTAAATCACAATTTGACTAAAAATTTATATAAAATCCGAACTATAGGTGTTTATTTCATCTCAATTTATTCAAATTTAGCTCCTCCATCAAAAAAACTCATCAAAATTCAAAAAAATCGAATTTAGTTTAAACCCTCTAAATCATAATTTGACTAAAAATTTATATAAAAACCGAACTATAGGTGTTTATTTCATCGAAATGTATTCAGATTTAGCTCCTCCATAAAAAAAACTCATCAAAATCCAAAAAACTCGAATTTAGTTTACAACCTCTAAATCACAATTTGACTAAAAATTTATATAAAATCCGAAATATTGGTGTTTATTTCATCTAAATTTATTCAAATTTAGCTCCTCCATCAAAAAACTCATCAAAATCAAAAAAAATCGAATTTAGTTTAAAACCTCTAAATCACAATTTGACTAAAAATTTATATAAAATCCGAACTATAGGTGTTTATTTCATCTCAATTTATTCAAATTTAGCTCCTCCATCAAAAAAACTCATCAAAATTCAAAAAAATCGAATTTAGTTTAAACCCTCTAAATCATAATTTGACTAAAAATTTATATAAAAACCGAACTATAGGTGTTTATTTCATCGAAATGTATTCAGATTTAGCTCCTCCATAAAAAAAACTCATCAAAATCCAAAAAACTCGAATTTAGTTTACAACCTCTAAATCACAATTTGACTAAAAATTTATATAAAATCCGAAATATTGGTGTTTATTTCATCTAAATTTATTCAAATTTAGCTCCTCCATCAAAAAACTCATCAAAATAAAAAAAAATCGAATTTAGTTTAAAACCTCTAAATCACAATTTGACTAAAAATTTATATAAAATCCGAACTATAGGTGTTTATTTCATCTAAATTTATTCAAATTTAGCTCCTCCATCAAAAAAACTCATCAAAATCCAAAAAAATCGAATTTAGTTTAAAACCTCTAAATCACAATTTGACTAAAAATTTATATAAAAACCGAACTATAGGTGTTTATTTCATCGAAATGTATTCAGATTTAGCTCCTCCATAAAAAAAACACATCAAAATCCAAAAAACTCGAATTTAGTTTACAACCTCTAAATCACAATTTGACTAAAAATTTATATAAAATCCGAAATATTGGTGTTTATTTCATCTAAATTTATTCAAATTAGCTCCTCCATCAAAAAACTCATTAAAATCCAAAAAAATCGAATTTAGTTTAAACCCTCTAAATCATAATTTGACTAAAAATGTATATAAAAACCGAACTATAGGTGTTTATTTCATCTAAATTTATTCAAATTTAGCTCCTCCATCAAAAAAACTCATCAAAATCCAAAAAAATCGAATTTAGGTTAAACCCTCTAAATCACAATTTGACTAAAAATTTATATAAAATCCGAACTATAGGTGTTTATTTCATCTCAATTTATTCAAATTTAGCTCCTCCATCAAAAAAACTCATCAAAATTCAAAAAAATCGAATTTAGTTTAAACCCTCTAAATCATAATTTGACTAAAAATTTATATAAAATCCGAAATATTGGTGTTTATTTCATCTAAATTTATTCAAATTTAGCTCCTCCATCAAAAAACTCATCAAAATCAAAAAAAATCGAATTTAGTTTAAAACCTCTAAATCACAATTTGACTAAAAATTAATATAAAATCCGAACTATAGGTGTTTATTTCATCTAAATTTATTCAAATTTAGCTCCTCCATCAAAAAAACTCATCAAAATCCAAAAAAATCGAATTTAGGTTAAACCGTCTAAATCACAATTTGACTAAAAATTTATATAAAATCCGAACTATATGTGTTTATTTCATCTAAATTTATTCTAATTTAGCTCCTCCATCAAAAAACTCATCAAAATCGAAAAAAATCGAATTTAGTTTAAACCCTCTAAATCATAATTTGACTAAAAATTTATATAAAAACCGAACTATAGGTGTTTATTTCATCTAAATTTATTCAAATTTAGCTCCTCCATCAAAAAAACTCATCAAAATCCAAAAAAATCGAATTTAGGTTAAACCCTCTAAATCACAATTTGACTAAAAATTTATATAAAATCCGAACTATAGGTGTTTATTTCATCTCAATTTATTCAAATTTAGCTCCTCCATCAAAAAAACTCATCAAAATTCAAAAAAATCGAATTTAGTTTAAACCCTCTAAATCATAATTTGACTAAAAATTTATATAAAAACCGAACTATAGGTGTTTATTTCATCGAAATGTATTCAGATTTAGCTCCTCCATAAAAAAAACTCATCAAAATCCAAAAAACTCGAATTTAGTTTACAACCTCTAAATCACAATTTGACTAAAAATTTATATAAAATCCGAAATATTGGTGTTTATTTCATCTAAATTTATTCAAATTTAGCTCCTCCATCAAAAAACTCATCAAAATCAAAAAAAATCGAATTTAGTTTAAAACCTCTAAATCACAATTTGACTAAAAATTAATATAAAATCCGAACTATAGGTGTTTATTTCATCTAAATTTATTCAAATTTAGCTCCTCCATCAAAAAAACTCATCAAAATCCAAAAAACTCGAATTTAGTTTACAACCTCTAAATCACAATTTGACTAAAAATTTATATAAAATCCGAAATATTGGTAATTATTTCATCCAAATTTATTCAAATTTAGCTCCTCCATCAAAAAACTCATCAAAATCAAAAAAAAATCGAATTTAGTTTAAAACCTCTAAATCACAATTTGACTAAAAATTTATATAAAATCCGAACTATAGGTGTTTATTTCATCTAAATTTATTCAAATTTAGCTCCTCCATCAAAAAAACTCATCAAAATCCAAAAAAATCGAATTTAGTTTAAAACCTCTAAATCACAATTTGACTAAAAATTTATATAAAATCCGAACTATAGGTGTTTATTTCATCTCAATTTATTCAAATTTAGCACCTCCATCAAAAAAACTCATCAAAATCCAAAAATATCGAATTTAGTTTAAAACCTCTAAATCACAATTTGACTAAAAATTTATATAAAATCCAAACTATAGGTGTTTATTTCATTTAAATTTATTCAAATTTAGTTCCTCCATCAAAAAAACTCATCAAAATCGAAAAAAATCGATTTTAGTTTACAACCTCTAAATCACAATTTGACTAAAAATTTATATACAATCCGAACTATAGGTGTTTATTTCATCTAAATTTATTCAAATTTAGCTCCTCCATCAAAATCCAAAAAAATCGAATTTAGGTTAAACCCTCTAAATCACAATTTGACTAAAAATTTATATAAAATCCGAACTATAGGTGTTTATTTCATCTCAATTTATTCAAATTTAGCTCCTCCATCAAAAAAACTCATCAAAATTCAAAAAAATCGAATTTAGTTTAAACCCTCTAAATCATAATTTGACTAAAAATTTATATAAAAACCGAACTATGGGTGTTTATTTCATCGAAATGTATTCAGATTTAGCTCCTCCATAAAAAAAACTCATCAAAATCCAAAAAACTCGAATTTAGTTTACAACCTCTAAATCACAATTTGACTAAAAATTTATATAAAATCCGAAATATTGGTGTTTATTTCATCTAAATTTATTCAAATTTAGCTCCTCCATCAAAAAAACTCATCAAAATTCAAAAAAATCGAATTTAGTTTAAACCCTCTAAATCATAATTTGACTAAAAATTTATATAAAAACCGAACTATAGGTGTTTATTTCATCGAAATGTATTCAGATTTAGCTCCTCCATAAAAAAAACTCATCAAAATCCAAAAAACTCGAATTTAGTTTACAACCTCTAAATCACAATTTGACTAAAAATTTATATAAAATCCGAACTATAGGTGTTTATTTCATCTCAATTTATTCAAATTTAGCTCCTCCATCAAAAAAACTCATCAAAATTCAAAAAAATCGAATTTAGTTTAAACCCTCTAAATCATAATTTGACTAAAAATTTATATAAAAACCGAACTATAGGTGTTTATTTCATCGAAATGTATTCAGATTTAGCTCCTCCATAAAAAAAACTCATCAAAATCCAAAAAACTCGAATTTAGTTTACAACCTCTAAATCACAATTTGACTAAAAATTTATATAAAATCCGAAATATTGGTGGTTATTTCATCTAAATTTATTCAAATTTAGCTCCTCCATCAAAAAACTCATCAAAATCAAAAAAAAATCGAATTTAGTTTAAAACCTCTAAATCACAATTTGACTAAAAATTTATATAAAATCCGAACTATAGGTGTTTATTTCATCTCAATTTATTCAAATTTAGCTCCTCCATCAAAAAAACTCATCAAAATTCAAAAAAATCGAATTTAGTTTAAACCCTCTAAATCATAATTTGACTAAAAATTTATATAAAAACCGAACTATAGGTGTTTATTTCATCGAAATGTATTCAGATTTAGCTCCTCCATAAAAAAAACTCATCAAAATCCAAAAAACTCGAATTTAGTTTACAACCTCTAAATCACAATTTGACTAAAAATTTATATAAAATCCGAAATATTGGTGTTTATTTCATCTAAATTTATTCAAATTTAGCTCCTCCATCAAAAAACTCATCAAAATCAAAAAAAATCGAATTTAGTTTAAAACCTCTAAATCACAATTTGACTAAAAATTTATATAAAATCCGAACTATAGGTGTTTATTTCATCTCAATTTATTCAAATTTAGCTCCTCCATCAAAAAAACTCATCAAAATTCAAAAAAATCGAATTTAGTTTAAACCCTCTAAATCATAATTTGACTAAAAATTTATATAAAAACCGAACTATAGGTGTTTATTTCATCGAAATGTATTCAGATTTAGCTCCTCCATAAAAAAAACTCATCAAAATCCAAAAAACTCGAATTTAGTTTACAACCTCTAAATCACAATTTGACTAAAAATTTATATAAAATCCGAAATATTGGTGTTTATTTCATCTAAATTTATTCAAATTTAGCTCCTCCATCAAAAAACTCATCAAAATCAAAAAAAATCGAATTTAGTTTAAAACCTCTAAATCACAATTTGACTAAAAATTTATATAAAATCCGAACTATAGGTGTTTATTTCATCTAAATTTATTCAAATTTAGCTCCTCCATCAAAAAAACTCATCAAAATCCAAAAAAATCGAATTTAGTTTAAAACCTCTAAATCACAATTTGACTAAAAATTTATATAAAATCCGAACTATAGGTGTTTATTTCATCTAAATTTATTCAAATTTAGCTCCTCCATCAAAAAAACATCAAAATCCAAAAAAATTGGAATTTAGTTTAAAACCTCTAAATCACAATTTGACAAAAAATTTACATAAAATCCAAACTATAGGTGTTTATTTCATCTAAATTTATTCAAATTTAGCTCCTCCATCAAAAAAACTCATCAAAATTCAAAAAAATCGAATTTAGTTTAAACCCTCTAAATCATAATTTGACTAAAAATTTATATAAAAACCGAACTATAGGTGTTTATTTCATCGAAATGTATTCAGATTTAGCTCCTCCATAAAAAAAACTCATCAAAATCCAAAAAACTCGAATTTAGTTTACAACCTCTAAATCACAATTTGACTAAAAATTTATATAAAATCCGAACTATAGGTGTTTATTTCATCTCAATTTATTCAAATTTAACTCCTCCATCAAAAAAACTCATCAAAATTCAAAAAAATCGAATTTAGTTTAAACCCTCTAAATCATAATTTGACTAAAAATTTATATAAAAACCGAACTATAGGTGTTTATTTCATCGAAATGTATTCAGATTTAGCTCCTCCATAAAAAAAACTCATCAAAATCCAAAAAACTCGAATTTAGTTTACAACCTCTAAATCACAATTTGACTAAAAATTTATATAAAATCCGAAATATTGGTGTTTATTTCATCTAAATTTATTCAAATTTAGCTCCTCCATCAAAAAACTCATCAAAATCAAAAAAAATCGAATTTAGTTTAAAACCTCTAAATCACAATTTGACTAAAAATTTATATAAAATCCGAACTATAGGTGTTTATTTCATCTCAATTTATTCAAATTTAGCTCCTCCATCAAAAAAACTCATCAAAATTCAAAAAAATCGAATTTAGTTTAAACCCTCTAAATCATAATTTGACTAAAAATTTATATAAAAACCGAACTATAGGTGTTTATTTCATCGAAATGTATTCAGATTTAGCTCCTCCATAAAAAAAACTCATCAAAATCCAAAAAACTCGAATTTAGTTTACAACCTCTAAATCACAATTTGACTAAAAATTTATATAAAATCCGAAATATTGGTGTTTATTTCATCTAAATTTATTCAAATTTAGCTCCTCCATCAAAAAAACTCATCAAAATCCAAAAAAATCGAATTTAGTTTAAAACCTCTAAATCACAATTTGACTAAAAATTTATATAAAATCCGAACTATAGGTGTTTATTTCATCTAAATTTATTCAAATTTAGCTCCTCCATCAAAAAAACATCAAAATCCAAAAAAATTGGAATTTAGTTTAAAACCTCTAAATCACAATTTGACAAAAAATTTACATAAAATCCAAACTATAGGTGTTTATTTCATCTAAATTTATTCAAATTTAGCTCCTCCATCAAAAAAACTCATCAAAATTCAAAAAAATCGAATTTAGTTTAAACCCTCTAAATCATAATTTGACTAAAAATTTATATAAAAACCGAACTATAGGTGTTTATTTCATCGAAATGTATTCAGATTTAGCTCCTCCATAAAAAAAACTCATCAAAATCCAAAAAACTCGAATTTAGTTTACAACCTCTAAATCACAATTTGACTAAAAATTTATATAAAATCCGAACTATAGGTGTTTATTTCATCTCAATTTATTCAAATTTAACTCCTCCATCAAAAAAACTCATCAAAATTCAAAAAAATCGAATTTAGTTTAAACCCTCTAAATCATAATTTGACTAAAAATTTATATAAAAACCGAACTATAGGTGTTTATTTCATCGAAATGTATTCAGATTTAGCTCCTCCATAAAAAAAACTCATCAAAATCCAAAAAACTCGAATTTAGTTTACAACCTCTAAATCACAATTTGACTAAAAATTTATATAAAATCCGAAATATTGGTGTTTATTTCATCTAAATTTATTCAAATTTAGCTCCTCCATCAAAAAACTCATCAAAATCAAAAAAAATCGAATTTAGTTTAAAACCTCTAAATCACAATTTGACTAAAAATTTATATAAAATCCGAACTATAGGTGTTTATTTCATCTCAATTTATTCAAATTTAGCTCCTCCATCAAAAAAACTCATCAAAATTCAAAAAAATCGAATTTAGTTTAAACCCTCTAAATCATAATTTGACTAAAAATTTATATAAAAACCGAACTATAGGTGTTTATTTCATCGAAATGTATTCAGATTTAGCTCCTCCATAAAAAAAACTCATCAAAATCCAAAAAACTCGAATTTAGTTTACAACCTCTAAATCACAATTTGACTAAAAATTTATATAAAATCCGAAATATTGGTGTTTATTTCATCTAAATTTATTCAAATTTAGCTCCTCCATCAAAAAACTCATCAAAATCAAAAAAAATCGAATTTAGTTTAAAACCTCTAAATCACAATTTGACTAAAAATTTATATAAAATCCGAACTATAGGTGTTTATTTCATCTCAATTTATTCAAATTTAGCTCCTCCATCAAAAAAACTCATCAAAATTCAAAAAAATCGAATTTAGTTTAAACCCTCTAAATCATAATTTGACTAAAAATTTATATAAAAACCGAACTATAGGTGTTTATTTCATCGAAATGTATTCAGATTTAGCTCCTCCATAAAAAAAACTCATCAAAATCCAAAAAACTCGAATTTAGTTTACAACCTCTAAATCACAATTTGACTAAAAATTTATATAAAATCCGAAATATTGGTGTTTATTTCATCTAAATTTATTCAAATTTAGCTCCTCCATCAAAAAACTCATCAAAATCAAAAAAAATCGAATTTAGTTTAAAACCTCTAAATCACAATTTGACTAAAAATTTATATAAAATCCGAACTATAGGTGTTTATTTCATCTAAATTTATTCAAATTTAGCTCCTCCATCAAAAAAACTCATCAAAATCCAAAAAACTCGAATTTAGTTTACAACCTCTAAATCACAATTTGACTAAAAATTTATATAAAATCCGAAATATTGGTGTTTATTTCATCTAAATTTATTCAAATTTAGCTCCTCCATCAAAAAACTCATCAAAATAAAAAAAAATCGAATTTAGTTTAAAACCTCTAAATCACAATTTGACTAAAAATTTATATAAAATCCGAACTATAGGTGTTTATTTCATCTAAATTTATTCAAATTTAGCTCCTCCATCAAAAAAACTCATCAAAATCCAAAAAAATCGAATTTAGTTTAAAACCTCTAAATCACAATTTGACTAAAAATTTATATAAAATCCGAACTATAGGTGTTTATTTCATCTCAATTTATTCAAATTTAGCACCTCCATCAAAAAAACTCATCAAAATCCAAAAATATCGAATTTAGTTTAAAACCTCTAAATCACAATTTGACTAAAAATTTATATAAAATCCAAACTATAGGTGTTTATTTCATCTAAATTTATTCAAATTTAGTTCCTCCATCAAAAAAACTCATCAAAATCGAAAAAAATCGATTTTAGTTTACAACCTCTAAATCACAATTTGACTAAAAATTTATATACAATCCGAACTATAGGTGTTTATTTCATCTAAATTTATTCAAATTTAGCTCCTCCATCAAAATCCAAAAAAATCGAATTTAGGTTAAACCCTCTAAATCACAATTTGACTAAAAATTTATATAAAATCCGAACTATAGGTGTTTATTTCATCTCAATTTATTCAAATTTAGCTCCTCCATCAAAAAAACTCATCAAAATTCAAAAAAATCGAATTTAGTTTAAACCCTCTAAATCATAATTTGACTAAAAATTTATATAAAAACCGAACTATAGGTGTTTATTTCATCGAAATGTATTCAGATTTAGCTCCTCCATAAAAAAAACTCATCAAAATCCAAAAAACTCGAATTTAGTTTACAACCTCTAAATCACAATTTGACTAAAAATTTATATAAAATCCGAAATATTGGTGTTTATTTCATCTAAATTTATTCAAATTTAGCTCCTCCATCAAAAAAACTCATCAAAATTCAAAAAAATCGAATTTAGTTTAAACCCTCTAAATCATAATTTGACTAAAAATTTATATAAAAACCGAACTATAGGTGTTTATTTCATCGAAATGTATTCAGATTTAGCTCCTCCATAAAAAAAACTCATCAAAATCCAAAAAACTCGAATTTAGTTTACAACCTCTAAATCACAATTTGACTAAAAATTTATATAAAATCCGAACTATAGGTGTTTATTTCATCTCAATTTATTCAAATTTAGCTCCTCCATCAAAAAAACTCATCAAAATTCAAAAAAATCGAATTTAGTTTAAACCCTCTAAATCATAATTTGACTAAAAATTTATATAAAAACCGAACTATAGGTGTTTATTTCATCGAAATGTATTCAGATTTAGCTCCTCCATAAAAAAAACTCATCAAAATCCAAAAAACTCGAATTTAGTTTACAACCTCTAAATCACAATTTGACTAAAAATTTATATAAAATCCGAAATATTGGTGTTTATTTCATCTAAATTTATTCAAATTTAGCTCCTCCATCAAAAAACTCATCAAAATCAAAAAAAATCGAATTTAGTTTAAAACCTCTAAATCACAATTTGACTAAAAATTTATATAAAATCCGAACTATAGGTGTTTATTTCATCTCAATTTATTCAAATTTAGCTCCTCCATCAAAAAAACTCATCAAAATTCAAAAAAATCGAATTTAGTTTAAACCCTCTAAATCATAATTTGACTAAAAATTTATATAAAAACCGAACTATAGGTGTTTATTTCATCGAAATGTATTCAGATTTAGCTCCTGCATCAAAAAAACTCATCAAAATCCAAAAAACTCGAATTTAGTTTACAACCTCTAAATCACAATTTGACTAAAAATTTATATAAAATCCGAAATATTGGTGTTTATTTCATCTAAATTTATTCAAATTTAGCTCCTCCATCAAAAAACTCATCAAAATCAAAAAAAATCGAATTTAGTTTAAAACCTCTAAATCACAATTTGACTAAAAATTTATATAAAATCCGAACTATAGGTGTTTATTTCATCTAAATTTATTCAAATTTAGCTCCTCCATCAAAAAAACTCATCAAAATCCAAAAAACTCGAATTTAGTTTACAACCTCTAAATCACAATTTGACTAAAAATTTATATAAAATCCGAAATATTGGTGTTTATTTCATCTAAATTTATTCAAATTTAGCTCCTCCATCAAAAAACTCATCAAAATAAAAAAAAATCGAATTTAGTTTAAAACCTCTAAATCACAATTTGACTAAAAATTTATATAAAATCCGATCTATAGGTGTTTATTTCATCTAAATTTATTCAAATTTAGCTCCTCCATCAAAAAAACTCATCAAAATCCAAAAAAATCGAATTTAGTTTAAAACCTCTAAATCACAATTTGACTAAAAATTTATATAAAATCCGAACTATAGGTGTTTATTTCATCTCAATTTATTCAAATTTAGCACCTCCATCAAAAAAACTCATCAAAATCCAAAAATATCGAATTTAGTTTAAAACCTCTAAATCACAATTTGACTAAAAATTTATATAAAATCCAAACTATAGGTGTTTATTTCATCTAAATTTATTCAAATTTAGTTCCTCCATCAAAAAAACTCATCAAAATCGAAAAAAATCGATTTTAGTTTACAACCTCTAAATCACAATTTGACTAAAAATTTATATACAATCCGAACTATAGGTGTTTATTTCATCTAAATTTATTCAAATTTAGCTCCTCCATCAAAATCCAAAAAAATCGAATTTAGGTTAAACCCTCTAAATCACAATTTGACTAAAAATTTATATAAAATCCGAACTATAGGTGTTTATTTCATCTCAATTTATTCAAATTTAGCTCCTCCATCAAAAAAACTCATCAAAATTCAAAAAAATCGAATTTAGTTTAAACCCTCTAAATCATAATTTGACTAAAAATTTATATAAAAACCGAACTATAGGTGTTTATTTCATCGAAATGTATTCAGATTTAGCTCCTCCATAAAAAAAACTCATCAAAATCCAAAAAACTCGAATTTAGTTTACAACCTCTAAATCACAATTTGACTAAAAATTTATATAAAATCCGAAATATTGGTGTTTATTTCATCTAAATTTATTCAAATTTAGCTCCTCCATCAAAAAAACTCATCAAAATTCAAAAAAATCGAATTTAGTTTAAACCCTCTAAATCATAATTTGACTAAAAATTTATATAAAAACCGAACTATAGGTGTTTATTTCATCGAAATGTATTCAGATTTAGCTCCTCCATAAAAAAAATCATCAAAATCCAAAAAACTCGAATTTAGTTTACAACCTCTAAATCACAATTTGACTAAAAATTTATATAAAATCCGAACTATAGGTGTTTATTTCATCTCAATTTATTCAAATTTAGCTCCTCCATCAAAAAAACTCATCAAAATTCAAAAAAATCGAATTTAGTTTAAACCCTCTAAATCATAATTTGACTAAAAATTTATATAAAAACCGAACTATAGGTGTTTATTTCATCGAAATGTATTCAGATTTAGCTCCTCCATAAAAAAAACTCATCAAAATCCAAAAAACTCGAATTTAGTTTACAACCTCTAAATCACAATTTGACTAAAAATTTATATAAAATCCGAAATATTGGTGTTTATTTCATCTAAATTTATTCAAATTTAGCTCCTCCATCAAAAAACTCATCAAAATCAAAAAAAATCGAATTTAGTTTAAAACCTCTAAATCACAATTTGACTAAAAATTTATATAAAATCCGAACTATAGGTGTTTATTTCATCTCAATTTATTCAAATTTAGCTCCTCCATCAAAAAAACTCATCAAAATTCAAAAAAATCGAATTTAGTTTAAACCCTCTAAATCATAATTTGACTAAAAATTTATATAAAAACCGAACTATAGGTGTTTATTTCATCGAAATGTATTCAGATTTAGCTCCTCCATAAAAAAAACTCATCAAAATCCAAAAAACTCGAATTTAGTTTACAACCTCTAAATCACAATTTGACTAAAAATTTATATAAAATCCGAAATATTGGTGTTTATTTCATCTAAATTTATTCAAATTTAGCTCCTCCATCAAAAAACTCATCAAAATAAAAAAAAATCGAATTTAGTTTAAAACCTCTAAATCACAATTTGACTAAAAATTTATATAAAATCCGAACTATAGGTGTTTATTTCATCTAAATTTATTCAAATTTAGCTCCTCCATCAAAAAAACTCATCAAAATCCAAAAAAATCGAATTTAGTTTAAAACCTCTAAATCACAATTTGACTAAAAATTTATATAAAAACCGAACTATAGGTGTTTATTTCATCGAAATGTATTCAGATTTAGCTCCTCCATAAAAAAAACTCATCAAAATCCAAAAAACTCGAATTTAGTTTACAACCTCTAAATCACAATTTGACTAAAAATTTATATAAAATCCGAAATATTGGTGTTTATTTCATCTAAATTTATTCAAATTAGCTCCTCCATCAAAAAACTCATTAAAATCCAAAAAAATCGAATTTAGTTTAAACCCTCTAAATCATAATTTGACTAAAAATGTATATAAAAACCGAACTATAGGTGTTTATTTCATCTAAATTTATTCAAATTTAGCTCCTCCATCAAAAAAACTCATCAAAATCCAAAAAAATCGAATTTAGGTTAAACCCTCTAAATCACAATTTGACTAAAAATTTATATAAAATCCGAACTATAGGTGTTTATTTCATCTCAATTTATTCAAATTTAGCTCCTCCATCAAAAAAACTCATCAAAATTCAAAAAAATCGAATTTAGTTTAAACCCTCTAAATCATAATTTGACTAAAAATTTATATAAAATCCGAAATATTGGTGTTTATTTCATCTAAATTTATTCAAATTTAGCTCCTCCATCAAAAAACTCATCAAAATCAAAAAAAATCGAATTTAGTTTAAAACCTCTAAATCACAATTTGACTAAAAATTAATATAAAATCCGAACTATAGGTGTTTATTTCATCTAAATTTATTCAAATTTAGCTCCTCCATCAAAAAAACTCATCAAAATCCAAAAAAATCGAATTTAGGTTAAACCGTCTAAATCACAATTTGACTAAAAATTTATATAAAATCCGAACTATATGTGTTTATTTCATCTAAATTTATTCTAATTTAGCTCCTCCATCAAAAAACTCATCAAAATCGAAAAAAATCGAATTTAGTTTAAACCCTCTAAATCATAATTTGACTAAAAATTTATATAAAAACCGAACTATAGGTGTTTATTTCATCTAAATTTATTCAAATTTAGCTCCTCCATCAAAAAAACTCATCAAAATCCAAAAAAATCGAATTTAGGTTAAACCCTCTAAATCACAATTTGACTAAAAATTTATATAAAATCCGAACTATAGGTGTTTATTTCATCTCAATTTATTCAAATTTAGCTCCTCCATCAAAAAAACTCATCAAAATTCAAAAAAATCGAATTTAGTTTAAACCCTCTAAATCATAATTTGACTAAAAATTTATATAAAAACCGAACTATAGGTGTTTATTTCATCGAAATGTATTCAGATTTAGCTCCTCCATAAAAAAAACTCATCAAAATCCAAAAAACTCGAATTTAGTTTACAACCTCTAAATCACAATTTGACTAAAAATTTATATAAAATCCGAAATATTGGTGTTTATTTCATCTAAATTTATTCAAATTTAGCTCCTCCATCAAAAAACTCATCAAAATCAAAAAAAATCGAATTTAGTTTAAAACCTCTAAATCACAATTTGACTAAAAATTAATATAAAATCCGAACTATAGGTGTTTATTTCATCTAAATTTATTCAAATTTAGCTCCTCCATCAAAAAAACTCATCAAAATCCAAAAAACTCGAATTTAGTTTACAACCTCTAAATCACAATTTGACTAAAAATTTATATAAAATCCGAAATATTGGTAATTATTTCATCCAAATTTATTCAAATTTAGCTCCTCCATCAAAAAACTCATCAAAATCAAAAAAAAATCGAATTTAGTTTAAAACCTCTAAATCACAATTTGACTAAAAATTTATATAAAATCCGAACTATAGGTGTTTATTTCATCTAAATTTATTCAAATTTAGCTCCTCCATCAAAAAAACTCATCAAAATCCAAAAAAATCGAATTTAGTTTAAAACCTCTAAATCACAATTTGACTAAAAATTTATATAAAATCCGAACTATAGGTGTTTATTTCATCTCAATTTATTCAAATTTAGCACCTCCATCAAAAAAACTCATCAAAATCCAAAAAACTCGAATTTAGTTTACAACCTCTAAATCACAATTTGACTAAAAATTTATATAAAATCCGAAATATTGGTGTTTATTTCATCTAAATTTATTCAAATTTAGCTCCTCCATCAAAAAACTCATCAAAATCAAAAAAAATCGAATTTAGTTTAAAACCTCTAAATCACAATTTGACTAAAAATTTATATAAAATCCGAACTATAGGTGTTTATTTCATCTCAATTTATTCAAATTTAGCTCCTCCATCAAAAAAACTCATCAAAATTCAAAAAAATCGAATTTAGTTTAAACCCTCTAAATCATAATTTGACTAAAAATTTATATAAAAACCGAACTATGGGTGTTTATTTCATCGAAATGTATTCAGATTTAGCTCCTCCATAAAAAAAACTCATCAAAATCCAAAAAACTCGAATTTAGTTTACAACCTCTAAATCACAATTTGACTAAAAATTTATATAAAATCCGAAATATTGGTGTTTATTTCATCTAAATTTATTCAAATTTAGCTCCTCCATCAAAAAAACTCATCAAAATTCAAAAAAATCGAATTTAGTTTAAACCCTCTAAATCATAATTTGACTAAAAATTTATATAAAAACCGAACTATAGGTGTTTATTTCATCGAAATGTATTCAGATTTAGCTCCTCCATAAAAAAAACTCATCAAAATCCAAAAAACTCGAATTTAGTTTACAACCTCTAAATCACAATTTGACTAAAAATTTATATAAAATCCGAACTATAGGTGTTTATTTCATCTCAATTTATTCAAATTTAGCTCCTCCATCAAAAAAACTCATCAAAATTCAAAAAAATCGAATTTAGTTTAAACCCTCTAAATCATAATTTGACTAAAAATTTATATAAAAACCGAACTATAGGTGTTTATTTCATCGAAATGTATTCAGATTTAGCTCCTCCATAAAAAAAACTCATCAAAATCCAAAAAACTCGAATTTAGTTTACAACCTCTAAATCACAATTTGACTAAAAATTTATATAAAATCCGAAATATTGGTGGTTATTTCATCTAAATTTATTCAAATTTAGCTCCTCCATCAAAAAACTCATCAAAATCAAAAAAAAATCGAATTTAGTTTAAAACCTCTAAATCACAATTTGACTAAAAATTTATATAAAATCCGAACTATAGGTGTTTATTTCATCTCAATTTATTCAAATTTAGCTCCTCCATCAAAAAAACTCATCAAAATTCAAAAAAATCGAATTTAGTTTAAACCCTCTAAATCATAATTTGACTAAAAATTTATATAAAAACCGAACTATAGGTGTTTATTTCATCGAAATGTATTCAGATTTAGCTCCTCCATAAAAAAAACTCATCAAAATCCAAAAAACTCGAATTTAGTTTACAACCTCTAAATCACAATTTGACTAAAAATTTATATAAAATCCGAAATATTGGTGTTTATTTCATCTAAATTTATTCAAATTTAGCTCCTCCATCAAAAAACTCATCAAAATCAAAAAAAATCGAATTTAGTTTAAAACCTCTAAATCACAATTTGACTAAAAATTTATATAAAATCCGAACTATAGGTGTTTATTTCATCTCAATTTATTCAAATTTAGCTCCTCCATCAAAAAAACTCATCAAAATTCAAAAAAATCGAATTTAGTTTAAACCCTCTAAATCATAATTTGACTAAAAATTTATATAAAAACCGAACTATAGGTGTTTATTTCATCGAAATGTATTCAGATTTAGCTCCTCCATAAAAAAAACTCATCAAAATCCAAAAAACTCGAATTTAGTTTACAACCTCTAAATCACAATTTGACTAAAAATTTATATAAAATCCGAAATATTGGTGTTTATTTCATCTAAATTTATTCAAATTTAGCTCCTCCATCAAAAAACTCATCAAAATCAAAAAAAATCGAATTTAGTTTAAAACCTCTAAATCACAATTTGACTAAAAATTTATATAAAATCCGAACTATAGGTGTTTATTTCATCTAAATTTATTCAAATTTAGCTCCTCCATCAAAAAAACTCATCAAAATCCAAAAAAATCGAATTTAGTTTAAAACCTCTAAATCACAATTTGACTAAAAATTTATATAAAATCCGAACTATAGGTGTTTATTTCATCTAAATTTATTCAAATTTAGCTCCTCCATCAAAAAAACATCAAAATCCAAAAAAATTGGAATTTAGTTTAAAACCTCTAAATCACAATTTGACAAAAAATTTACATAAAATCCTAACTATAGGTGTTTATTTCATCTAAATTTATTCAAATTTAGCTCCTCCATCAAAAAAACTCATCAAAATTCAAAAAAATCGAATTTAGTTTAAACCCTCTAAATCATAATTTGACTAAAAATTTATATAAAAACCGAACTATAGGTGTTTATTTCATCGAAATGTATTCAGATTTAGCTCCTCCATAAAAAAAACTCATCAAAATCCAAAAAACTCGAATTTAGTTTACAACCTCTAAATCACAATTTGACTAAAAATTTATATAAAATCCGAACTATAGGTGTTTATTTCATCTCAATTTATTCAAATTTAACTCCTCCATCAAAAAAACTCATCAAAATTCAAAAAAATCGAATTTAGTTTAAACCCTCTAAATCATAATTTGACTAAAAATTTATATAAAAACCGAACTATAGGTGTTTATTTCATCGAAATGTATTCAGATTTAGCTCCTCCATAAAAAAAACTCATCAAAATCCAAAAAACTCGAATTTAGTTTACAACCTCTAAATCACAATTTGACTAAAAATTTATATAAAATCCGAAATATTGGTGTTTATTTCATCTAAATTTATTCAAATTTAGCTCCTCCATCAAAAAACTCATCAAAATCAAAAAAAATCGAATTTAGTTTAAAACCTCTAAATCACAATTTGACTAAAAATTTATATAAAATCCGAACTATAGGTGTTTATTTCATCTCAATTTATTCAAATTTAGCTCCTCCATCAAAAAAACTCATCAAAATTCAAAAAAATCGAATTTAGTTTAAACCCTCTAAATCATAATTTGACTAAAAATTTATATAAAAACCGAACTATAGGTGTTTATTTCATCGAAATGTATTCAGATTTAGCTCCTCCATAAAAAAAACTCATCAAAATCCAAAAAACTCGAATTTAGTTTACAACCTCTAAATCACAATTTGACTAAAAATTTATATAAAATCCGAAATATTGGTGTTTATTTCATCTAAATTTATTCAAATTTAGCTCCTCCATCAAAAAAACTCATCAAAATCCAAAAAAATCGAATTTAGTTTAAAACCTCTAAATCACAATTTGACTAAAAATTTATATAAAATCCGAACTATAGGTGTTTATTTCATCTAAATTTATTCAAATTTAGCTCCTCCATCAAAAAAACATCAAAATCCAAAAAAATTGGAATTTAGTTTAAAACCTCTAAATCACAATTTGACAAAAAATTTACATAAAATCCAAACTATAGGTGTTTATTTCATCTAAATTTATTCAAATTTAGCTCCTCCATCAAAAAAACTCATCAAAATTCAAAAAAATCGAATTTAGTTTAAACCCTCTAAATCATAATTTGACTAAAAATTTATATAAAAACCGAACTATAGGTGTTTATTTCATCGAAATGTATTCAGATTTAGCTCCTCCATAAAAAAAACTCATCAAAATCCAAAAAACTCGAATTTAGTTTACAACCTCTAAATCACAATTTGACTAAAAATTTATATAAAATCCGAACTATAGGTGTTTATTTCATCTCAATTTATTCAAATTTAACTCCTCCATCAAAAAAACTCATCAAAATTCAAAAAAATCGAATTTAGTTTAAACCCTCTAAATCATAATTTGACTAAAAATTTATATAAAAACCGAACTATAGGTGTTTATTTCATCGAAATGTATTCAGATTTAGCTCCTCCATAAAAAAAACTCATCAAAATCCAAAAAACTCGAATTTAGTTTACAACCTCTAAATCACAATTTGACTAAAAATTTATATAAAATCCGAAATATTGGTGTTTATTTCATCTAAATTTATTCAAATTTAGCTCCTCCATCAAAAAACTCATCAAAATCAAAAAAAATCGAATTTAGTTTAAAACCTCTAAATCACAATTTGACTAAAAATTTATATAAAATCCGAACTATAGGTGTTTATTTCATCTCAATTTATTCAAATTTAGCTCCTCCATCAAAAAAACTCATCAAAATTCAAAAAAATCGAATTTAGTTTAAACCCTCTAAATCATAATTTGACTAAAAATTTATATAAAAACCGAACTATAGGTGTTTATTTCATCGAAATGTATTCAGATTTAGCTCCTCCATAAAAAAAACTCATCAAAATCCAAAAAACTCGAATTTAGTTTACAACCTCTAAATCACAATTTGACTAAAAATTTATATAAAATCCGAAATATTGGTGTTTATTTCATCTAAATTTATTCAAATTTAGCTCCTCCATCAAAAAACTCATCAAAATCAAGAAAAATCGAATTTAGTTTAAAACCTCTAAATCACAATTTGACTAAAAATTTATATAAAATCCGAACTATAGGTGTTTATTTCATCTCAATTTATTCAAATTTAGCTCCTCCATCAAAAAAACTCATCAAAATTCAAAAAAATCGAATTTAGTTTAAACCCTCTAAATCATAATTTGACTAAAAATTTATATAAAAACCGAACTATAGGTGTTTATTTCATCGAAATGTATTCAGATTTAGCTCCTCCATAAAAAAAAACTCATCAAAATCCAAAAAACTCGAATTTAGTTTACAACCTCTAAATCACAATTTGACTAAAAATTTATATAAAATCCGAACTATAGGTGTTTATTTCATCTCAATTTATTCAAATTTAACTCCTCCATCAAAAAAACTCATCAAAATTCAAAAAAATCGAATTTAGTTTAAACCCTCTAAATCATAATTTGACTAAAAATTTATATAAAAACCGAACTATAGGTGTTTATTTCATCGAAATGTATTCAGATTTAGCTCCTCCATAAAAAAAACTCATCAAAATCCAAAAAACTCGAATTTAGTTTACAACCTCTAAATCACAATTTGACTAAAAATTTATATAAAATCCGAAATATTGGTGTTTATTTCATCTAAATTTATTCAAATTTAGCTCCTCCATCAAAAAACTCATCAAAATCAAAAAAAATCGAATTTAGTTTAAAACCTCTAAATCACAATTTGACTAAAAATTTATATAAAATCCGAACTATAGGTGTTTATTTCATCTCAATTTATTCAAATTTAGCTCCTCCATCAAAAAAACTCATCAAAATTCAAAAAAATCGAATTTAGTTTAAACCCTCTAAATCATAATTTGACTAAAAATTTATATAAAAACCGAACTATAGGTGTTTATTTCATCGAAATGTATTCAGATTTAGCTCCTCCATAAAAAAAACTCATCAAAATCCAAAAAACTCGAATTTAGTTTACAACCTCTAAATCACAATTTGACTAAAAATTTATATAAAATCCGAAATATTGGTGTTTATTTCATCTAAATTTATTCAAATTTAGCTCCTCCATCAAAAAAACTCATCAAAATCCAAAAAAATCGAATTTAGTTTAAAACCTCTAAATCACAATTTGACTAAAAATTTATATAAAATCCGAACTATAGGTGTTTATTTCATCTAAATTTATTCAAATTTAGCTCCTCCATCAAAAAAACATCAAAATCCAAAAAAATTGGAATTTAGTTTAAAACCTCTAAATCACAATTTGACAAAAAATTTACATAAAATCCAAACTATAGGTGTTTATTTCATCTAAATTTATTCAAATTTAGCTCCTCCATCAAAAAAACTCATCAAAATTCAAAAAAATCGAATTTAGTTTAAACCCTCTAAATCATAATTTGACTAAAAATTTATATAAAAACCGAACTATAGGTGTTTATTTCATCGAAATGTATTCAGATTTAGCTCCTCCATAAAAAAAACTCATCAAAATCCAAAAAACTCGAATTTAGTTTACAACCTCTAAATCACAATTTGACTAAAAATTTATATAAAATCCGAACTATAGGTGTTTATTTCATCTCAATTTATTCAAATTTAACTCCTCCATCAAAAAAACTCATCAAAATTCAAAAAAATCGAATTTAGTTTAAACCCTCTAAATCATAATTTGACTAAAAATTTATATAAAAACCGAACTATAGGTGTTTATTTCATCGAAATGTATTCAGATTTAGCTCCTCCATAAAAAAAACTCATCAAAATCCAAAAAACTCGAATTTAGTTTACAACCTCTAAATCACAATTTGACTAAAAATTTATATAAAATCCGAAATATTGGTGTTTATTTCATCTAAATTTATTCAAATTTAGCTCCTCCATCAAAAAACTCATCAAAATCAAAAAAAATCGAATTTAGTTTAAAACCTCTAAATCACAATTTGACTAAAAATTTATATAAAATCCGAACTATAGGTGTTTATTTCATCTCAATTTATTCAAATTTAGCTCCTCCATCAAAAAAACTCATCAAAATACAAAAAAATCGAATTTAGTTTAAACCCTCTAAATCATAATTTGACTAAAAATTTATATAAAAACCGAACTATAGGTGTTTATTTCATCGAAATGTATTCAGATTTAGCTCCTCCATAAAAAAAACTCATCAAAATCCAAAAAACTCGAATTTAGTTTACAACCTCTAAATCACAATTTGACTAAAAATTTATATAAAATCCGAAATATTGGTGTTTATTTCATCTAAATTTATTCAAATTTAGCTCCTCCATCAAAAAACTCATCAAAATCAAGAAAAATCGAATTTAGTTTAAAACCTCTAAATCACAATTTGACTAAAAATTTATATAAAATCCGAACTATAGGTGTTTATTTCATCTCAATTTATTCAAATTTAGCTCCTCCATCAAAAAAACTCATCAAAATTCAAAAAAATCGAATTTAGTTTAAACCCTCTAAATCATAATTTGACTAAAAATTTATATAAAAACCGAACTATAGGTGTTTATTTCATCGAAATGTATTCAGATTTAGCTCCTCCATAAAAAAAACTCATCAAAATCCAAAAAACTCGAATTTAGTTTACAACCTCTAAATCACAATTTGACTAAAAATTTATATAAAATCCGAAATATTGGTGTTTATTTCATCTAAATTTATTCAAATTTAGCTCCTCCATCAAAAAACTCATCAAAATAAAAAAAAATCGAATTTAGTTTAAAACCTCTAAATCACAATTTGACTAAAAATTTATATAAAATCCGAACTATAGGTGTTTATTTCATCTAAATTTATTCAAATTTAGCTCCTCCATCAAAAAAACTCATCAAAATCCAAAAAAATCGAATTTAGGTTAAACCCTCTAAATCACAATTTGACTAAAAATTTATATAAAATCCGAACTATAGGTGTTTATTTCATCTCAATTTATTCAAATTTAGCTCCTCCATCAAAAAAACTCATCAAAATTCAAAAAAATCGAATTTAGTTTAAACCCTCTAAATCATAATTTGACTAAAAATTTATATAAAAACCGAACTATAGGTGTTTATTTCATCGAAATGTATTCAGATTTAGCTCCTCCATCAAAAAAACTCATCAAAATCCAAAAAACTCGAATTTAGTTTACAACCTCTAAATCACAATTTGACTAAAAATTTATATAAAATCCGAACTATAGGTGTTTATTTCATCTCAATTTATTCAAATTTAGCTCCTCCATCAAAAAAACTCATCAAAATTCAAAAAAATCGAATTTAGTTTAAACCCTCTAAATCATAATTTGACTAAAAATTTATATAAAAACCGAACTATAGGTGTTTATTTCATCGAAATGTATTCAGATTTAGCTCCTCCATAAAAAAAACTCATCAAAATCCAAAAAACTCGAATTTAGTTTACAACCTCTAAATCACAATTTGACTAAAAATTTATATAAAATCCGAAATATTGGTGTTTATTTCATCTAAATTTATTCAAATTTAGCTCCTCCATCAAAAAACTCATCAAAATCAAAAAAAATCGAATTTAGTTTAAAACCTCTAAATCACAATTTGACTAAAAATTTATATAAAATCCGAACTATAGGTTTTTATTTCATCTCAATTTATTCAAATTTAGCTCCTCCATCAAAAAAACTCATCAAAATTCAAAAAAATCGAATTTAGTTTAAACCCTCTAAATCATAATTTGACTAAAAAATTTATATAAAAACCGAACTATAGGTGTTTATTTCATCGAAATGTATTCAGATTTAGCTCCTCCATAAAAAAAACTCATCAAAATCCAAAAAACTCGAATTTAGTTTACAACCTCTAAATCACAATTTGACTAAAAATTTATATAAAATCCGAAATATTGGTGTTTATTTCATCTAAATTTATTCAAATTTAGCTCCTCCATCAAAAAACTCATCAAAATCAAAAAAAATCGAATTTAGTTTAAAACCTCTAAATCACAATTTGACTAAAAATTTATATAAAATCCGAACTATAGGTGTTTATTTCATCTAAATTTATTCAAATTTAGCTCCTCCATCAAAAAAACTCATCAAAATCCAAAAAAATCGAATTTAGTTTAAAACCTCTAAATCACAATTTGACTAAAAATTTATATAAAATCCGAACTATAGGTGTTTATTTCATCTAAATTTATTCAAATTTAGCTCCTCATCAAAAAAAACATCAAAATCCAAAAAAATTGGAATTTAGTTTAAAACCTCTAAATCACAATTTGACAAAAAATTTACATAAAATCCAAACTATAGGTGTTTATTTCATCTAAATTTATTCAAATTTAGCTCCTCCATCAAAAAAACTCATCAAAATTCAAAAAAATCGAATTTAGTTTAAACCCTCTAAATCATAATTTGACTAAAAATTTATATAAAATCCGAACTATAGGTGTTTATTTCATCTAAATTTATTCAAATTTAGCTCCTCCATCAAAAAAACTCATCAAAATCCAAAAAAATCGAATTTAGGTTAAACCGTCTAAATCACAATTTGACTAAAAATTTATATAAAATCCGAACTATATGTGTTTATTTCATCTAAATTTATTCTAATTTAGCTCCTCCATCAAAAAACTCATCAAAATCGAAAAAAATCGAATTTAGTTTAAACCCTCTAAATCATAATTTGACTAAAAATTTATATAAAAACAGAACTATAGGTGTTTATTTCATCTAAATTTATTCAAATTTAGCTCCTCCATCAAAAAAACTCATCAAAATCCAAAAAAATCGAATTTAGGTAAAACCCTCTAAATCACAATTTGACTAAAAATTTATATACAATCCGAACTATAGGTGTTTATTTCATCTAAATTTATTCAAATTTAGCTCCTCCATCAAAATCCAAAAAAAATCGAATTTAGGTTAAACCCTCCTAAATCACAATTTGACTAAAAATTTATATAAAATCCGAACTATAGGTGTTTATTTCATCTCAATTTATTCAAATTTAGCTCCTCCATCAAAAAAAACTCATCAAAATTCAAAAAAATCGAATTTAGTTTAAACCCTCTAAATCATAATTTGACTAAAAATTTATATAAAAACCGAACTATAGGTGTTTATTTCATCGAAATGTATTCAGATTTAGCTCCTCCATAAAAAAAACTCATCAAAATCCAAAAAAAACTCGAATTTAGTTTACAACCTCTAAATCACAATTTGACTAAAAAATTTATATAAAATCCGAAATATTGGTGTTTATTTCATCTAAAATTTATTCAAATTTAGCTCCTCCATCAAAAAAACTCATCAAAATTCAAAAAAATCGAATTTAGTTTAAACCCTCTAAATCATAATTTGACTAAAAAATTTATATAAAAACCCGAACTATAGGTGTTTATTTCATCGAAATGTATTCAGATTTAGCTCCTCCATAAAAAAAAACTCATCAAAAATCCAAAAAAACTCGAATTTAGTTTACAACCTCTAAATCACAATTTGACTAAAAATTTATATAAAATCCGAACTATAGGTGTTTATTTCATCTCAATTTATTCAAATTTAGCTCCTCCATCAAAAAACTCATCAAAATTCAAAAAAATCGAATTTAGTTTAAACCCTCTAAATCATAATTTGACTAAAAATTTATATAAAAACCGAACTATAGGTGTTTATTTCATCGAAATGTATTCAGATTTAGCTCCTCCATAAAAAAAACTCATCAAAATCCAAAAAACTCGAATTTAGTTTACAACCTCTAAATCACAATTTGACTAAAAATTTATATAAAATCCGAAATATTGGTGTTTATTTCATCTAAATTTATTCAAATTTAGCTCCTCCATCAAAAAACTCATCAAAATCAAAAAAAATCGAATTTAGTTTAAAACCTCTAAATCACAATTTGACTAAAAATTTATATAAAATCCGAACTATAGGTGTTTATTTCATCTCAATTTATTCAAATTTAGCTCCTCCATCAAAAAAACTCATCAAAATTCAAAAAAATCGAATTTAGTTTAAACCCTCTAAATCATAATTTGACTAAAAATTTATATAAAAACCGAACTATAGGTGTTTATTTCATCGAAATGTATTCAGATTTAGCTCCTCCATAAAAAAAACTCATCAAAATCCAAAAAACTCGAATTTAGTTTACAACCTCTAAATCACAATTTGACTAAAAATTTATATAAAATCCGAAATATTGGTGTTTATTTCATCTAAATTTATTCAAATTTAGCTCCTCCATCAAAAAACTCATCAAAATAAAAAAAAATCGAATTTAGTTTAAAACCTCTAAATCACAATTTGACTAAAAATTTATATAAAATCCGAACTATAGGTGTTTATTTCATCTAAATTTATTCAAATTTAGCTCCTCCATCAAAAAAACTCATCAAAATCCAAAAAAATCGAATTTAGTTTAAAACCTCTAAATCACAATTTGACTAAAAATTTATATAAAAACCTAACTATAGGTGTTTATTTCATCGAAATGTATTCAGATTTAGCTCCTCCATAAAAAAAACTCATCAAAATCCAAAAAACTCGAATTTAGTTTACAACCTCTAAATCACAATTTGACTAAAAATTTATATAAAATCCGAAATATTGGTGTTTATTTCATCTAAATTTATTCAAATTAGCTCCTCCATCAAAAAACTCATCAAAATCAAAAAAAAATCGAATTTAGTTTAAAACCTCTAAATCACAATTTGACTAAAAA
The DNA here is from genome assembly GCA_929113495.1 of Andrena minutula. Classification (NCBI taxonomy): domain Eukaryota; kingdom Metazoa; phylum Arthropoda; class Insecta; order Hymenoptera; family Andrenidae; genus Andrena; species Andrena minutula. Next base: position 19,064,772 of record OV815995.1, read on the forward strand.
TTTATATAAAATCCAAACTATAGGTGTTTATTTCATCTAAATTTATTAAAATTTAGTTCCTCCATCAAAAAAACTCATCAAAATCGAAAAAAATCGAATTTAGATTACAACCTCTAAATCACAATTTGACTAAAAATTTATATACAATCCGAACTATAGGTGTTTATTTCATCTAAATTTATTCAAATTTAGCTCCTCCATCAAAATCCAAAAAAATCGAATTTAGGTTAAACCCTCTAAATCACAATTTGACTAAAAATTTATATAAAATCCGAACTATAGGTGTTTATTTCATCTCAATTTATTCAAATTTAGCTCCTCCATCAAAAAACTCATCAAAATCGAAAAAAATCGAATTTAGTTTAAACCCTCTAAATCATAATTTGACTAAAAATGTATATAAAAACCGAACTATAGGTGTTTATTTCATCTAAATTTATTCAAATTTAGCTCCTCCATCAAAAAAACTCATCAAAATCCAAAAAAATCGAATTTAGGTTAAACCCTCTAAATCACAATTTGACTAAAAATTTATATAAAATCCGAACTATAGGTGTTTATTTCATCTCAATTTATTCAAATTTAGCTCCTCCATCAAAAAAACTCATCAAAATTCAAAAAAATCGAATTTAGTTTAAACCCTCTAAATCATAATTTGACTAAAAATTTATATAAAATCCGAACTATAGGTGTTTATTTCATCTAAATTTATTCAAATTTAGCTCCTCCATCAAAAAAACTCATCAAAATCCAAAAAAATCGAATTTAGGTTAAACCGTCTAAATCACAATTTGACTAAAAATTTATATAAAATCCGAACTATATGTGTTTATTTCATCTAAATTTATTCTAATTTAGCTCCTCCATCAAAAAACTCATCAAAATCGAAAAAAATCGAATTTAGTTTAAACCCTCTAAATCATAATTTGACTAAAAATTTATATAAAAACCGAACTATAGGTGTTTATTTCATCTAAATTTATTCAAATTTAGCTCCTCCATCAAAAAAACTCATCAAAATCCAAAAAAAATCGAATTTAGGTTAAACCCTCTAAATCACAATTTGACTAAAAATTTATATAAAATCCGAACTATAGGTGTTTATTTCATCTCAATTTATTCAAATTTAGCTCCTCCATCAAAAAAACTCATCAAAATTCAAAAAAATCGAATTTAGTTTAAACCCTCTAAATCATAATTTGACTAAAAATTTATATAAAAACCGAACTATAGGTGTTTATTTCATCGAAATGTATTCAGATTTAGCTCCTCCACAAAAAAAAACTCATCAAAATCCAAAAAACTCGAATTTAGTTTACAACCTCTAAATCACAATTTGACTAAAAATTTATATAAAATCCGAAATATTGGTGTTTATTTCATCTAAATTTATTCAAATTTAGCTCCTCCATCAAAAAACTCATCAAAATCAAAAAAAATCGAATTTAGTTTAAAACCTCTAAATCACAATTTGACTAAAAATTTATATAAAATCCGAACTATAGGTGTTTATTTCATCTAAATTTATTCAAATTTAGCTCCTCCATCAAAAAAACTCATCAAAATCCAAAAAACTCGAATTTAGTTTACAACCTCTAAATCACAATTTGACTAAAAATTTATATAAAATCCGAAATATTGGTGTTTATTTCATCTAAATTTATTCAAATTTAGCTCCTCCATCAAAAAAACTCATCAAAATTCAAAAAAATCGAATTTAGTTTAAACCCTCTAAATCATAATTTGACTAAAAATTTATATAAAAACCGAACTATAGGTGTTTATTTCATCGAAATGTATTCAGATTTAGCTCCTCCATAAAAAAAACTCATCAAAATCCAAAAAACTCGAATTTAGTTTACAACCTCTAAATCACAATTTGACTAAAAATTTATATAAAATCCGAAATATTGGTGTTTATTTCATCTAAATTTATTCAAATTTAGCTCCTCCATCAAAAAACTCATCAAAATCAAAAAAAATCGAATTTAGTTTAAAACCTCTAAATCACAATTTGACTAAAAATTTATATAAAATCCGAACTATAGGTGTTTATTTCATCTCAATTTATTCAAATTTAGCTCCTCCATCAAAAAAACTCATCAAAATTCAAAAAAATCGAATTTAGTTTAAACCCTCTAAATCATAATTTGACTAAAAATTTATATAAAAACCGAACTATAGGTGTTTATTTCATCGAAATGTATTCAGATTTAGCTCCTCCATAAAAAAAACTCATCAAAATCCAAAAAACTCGAATTTAGTTTACAACCTCTAAATCACAATTTGACTAAAAATTTATATAAAATCCGAAATATTGGTGTTTATTTCATCTAAATTTATTCAAATTTAGCTCCTCCATCAAAAAACTCATCAAAATCAAAAAAAATCGAATTTAGTTTAAAACCTCTAAATCACAATTTGACTAAAAATTTATATAAAATCCGAACTATAGGTGTTTATTTCATCTCAATTTATTCAAATTTAGCTCCTCCATCAAAAAAACTCATCAAAATTCAAAAAAATCGAATTTAGTTTAAACCCTCTAAATCATAATTTGACTAAAAATTTATATAAAAACCGAACTATAGGTGTTTATTTCATCGAAATGTATTCAGATTTAGCTCCTCCATAAAAAAAACTCATCAAAATCCAAAAAACTCGAATTTAGTTTACAACCTCTAAATCACAATTTGACTAAAAATTTATATAAAATCCGAAATATTGGTGTTTATTTCATCTAAATTTATTCAAATTTAGCTCCTCCATCAAAAAACTCATCAAAATAAAAAAAAATCGAATTTAGTTTAAAACCTCTAAATCACAATTTGACTAAAAATTTATATAAAATCCGAACTATAGGTGTTTATTTCATCTCAATTTATTCAAATTTAGCTCCTCCATCAAAAAAACTCATCAAAATTCAAAAAAATCGAATTTAGTTTAAACCCTCTAAATCATAATTTGACTAAAAATTTATATAAAAACCGAACTATAGGTGTTTATTTCATCGAAATGTATTCAGATTTAGCTCCTCCATAAAAAAAACTCATCAAAATCCAAAAAACTCGAATTTAGTTTACAACCTCTAAATCACAATTTGACTAAAAATTTATATAAAATCCGAAATATTGGTGTTTATTTCATCTAAATTTATTCAAATTTAGCTCCTCCATCAAAAAACTCATCAAAATAAAAAAAAATCGAATTTAGTTTAAAACCTCTAAATCACAATTTGACTAAAAATTTATATAAAATCCGAACTATAGGTGTTTATTTCATCTAAATTTATTCAAATTTAGCTCCTCCATCAAAAAAACTCATCAAAATCCAAAAAAATCGAATTTAGTTTAAAACCTCTAAATCACAATTTGACAAAAATTTATATAAAATCCGAACTATAGGTGTTTATTTCATCTAAATTTATTCAAATTTAGCTCCTCCTTCAAAAAAACATCAAAATCCAAAAAAATTGGAATTTAGTTTAAAACCTCTAAATCACAATTTGACAAAAAATTTACATAAAATCCAAACTATAGGTGTTTATTTCATCTAAATTTATTCAAATTTAGCTCCTCCATCAAAAAAACTTATCAAAATCCAAAAAAATTGAATTTAGTTAAAACCCTCTAAATCACAATTTGACTAAAAATTTATATAAAATCCGATCTATAGGTGTTTATTTCATCTAAATTTATTCAAATTTAGCTCCTCCATCAAAAAACTCATCAAAATCGAAAAAAATCGAATTTAGTTTACAACCTCTAAATCACAATTTGACTAAAAATTTATATACAATCCGAACTATAGGTGTTTATTTCATCTAAATTTATTCAAATTTAGCTCCTCCATCAAAAAAACTCATCAAAATTCAAAAAAATCGAATTTAGTTTACAACCTCTAAATCACAATTTGACTAAAAATTTATATAAAATCCGAAATATTGGTGTTTATTTCATCTAAATTTATTCAAATTTAGCTCCTCCATCAAAAAACTCATCAAAATCAAAAAAAATCGAATTTAGTTTAAAACCTCTAAATCACAATTTGACTAAAAATTTATATAAAATCCGAACTATAGGTGTTTATTTCATCTCAATTTATTCAAATTTAGCTCCTCCATCAAAAAAACTCATCAAAATTCAAAAAAATCGAATTTAGTTTAAACCCTCTAAATCATAATTTGACTAAAAATTTATATAAAAACCGAACTATAGGTGTTTATTTCATCGAAATGTATTCAGATTTAGCTCCTCCATAAAAAAAACTCATCAAAATCCAAAAAACTCGAATTTAGTTTACAACCTCTAAATCACAATTTGACTAAAAATTTATATAAAATCCGAAATATTGGTGTTTATTTCATCTAAATTTATTCAAATTTAGCTCCTCCATCAAAAAACTCATCAAAATCAAAAAAAATCGAATTTAGTTTAAAACCTCTAAATCACAATTTGACTAAAAATTTATATAAAATCCGAACTATAGGTGTTTATTTCATCTCAATTTATTCAAATTTAGCTCCTCCATCAAAAAAACTCATCAAAATTCAAAAAAATCGAATTTAGTTTAAACCCTCTAAATCATAATTTGACTAAAAATTTATATAAAAACCGAACTATAGGTGTTTATTTCATCGAAATGTATTCAGATTTAGCTCCTCCATAAAAAAAACTCATCAAAATCCAAAAAACTCGAATTTAGTTTACAACCTCTAAATCACAATTTGACTAAAAATTTATATAAAATCCGAAATATTGGTGTTTATTTCATCTAAATTTATTCAAATTTAGCTCCTCCATCAAAAAACTCATCAAAATCAAAAAAAATCGAATTTAGTTTAAAACCTCTAAATCACAATTTGACTAAAAATTTATATAAAATCCGAACTATAGGTGTTTATTTCATCTAAATTTATTCAAATTTAGCTCCTCCATCAAAAAAACTCATCAAAATCCAAAAAAATCGAATTTAGTTTAAAACCTCTAAATCACAATTTGACTAAAAATTTATATAAAATCCGAACTATAGGTGTTTATTTCATCTAAATTTATTCAAATTTAGCTCCTCCTTCAAAAAAACATCAAAATCCAAAAAAATTGGAATTTAGTTTAAAACCTCTAAATCACAATTTGACAAAAAATTTACATAAAATCCAAACTATAGGTGTTTATTTCATCTAAATTTATTCAAATTTAGCTCCTCCATCAAAAAAACTTATCAAAATCCAAAAAAATTGAATTTAGTTAAAACCCTCTAAATCACAATTTGACTAAAAATTTATATAAAATCCGATCTATAGGTGTTTATTTCATCTAAATTTATTCAAATTTAGCTCCTCCATCAAAAAACTCATCAAAATCGAAAAAAATCGAATTTAGTTTACAACCTCTAAATCACAATTTGACTAAAAATTTATATACAATCCGAACTATAGGTGTTTATTTCATCTAAATTTATTCAAATTTAGCTCCTCCATCAAAATCCAAAAAAATCGAATTTAGGTTAAACCCTCTAAATCACAATTTGACTAAAAATTTATATAAAATCCGAACTATAGGTGTTTATTTCATCTCAATTTATTCAAATTTAGCACCTCCATCAAAAAAACTCATCAAAATCCAAAAATATCGAATTTAGTTTAAAACCTCTAAATCACAATTTGACTAACAATTTATATAAAATCCAAACTATAGGTGTTTATTTCATCTAAATTTATTCAAATTTAGTTCCTCCATCAAAAAAACTCATCAAAATCGAAAAAAATCGAATTTAGTTTAAAACCTCTAAATCACAATTTGACTAAAAATTTATATAAAATCCGAACTATAGGTGTTTATTTCATCTAAATTTATTCAAATTTAGCTCCTCCATCAAAAAAACTCATCAAAATCCAAAAAAATCGAATTTAGTTTAAAACCTCTAAATCACAATTTGACTAAAAATTTATATAAAATCCGAACTATAGGTGTTTATTTCATCTAAATTTATTCAAATTTAGCTCCTCCATCAAAATCCAAAAAAATCGAATTTAGGTTAAACCCTCTAAATCACAATTTGACTAAAAATTTATATAAAATCCGAACTATAGGTGTTTATTTCATCTAAATTTATTCAAATTTAGCTCCTCCATCAAAAAACTCATCAAAATCAAAAAAAATCGAATTTAGTTTAAAACCTCTAAATCACAATTTGACTAAAAATTTATATAAAATCCGAACTATAGGTGTTTATTTCATCTAAATTTATTCAAATTTAGCTCCTCCATCAAAAAAACTCATCAAAATCCAAAAAAATCGAATTTAGTTTAAAACCTCTAAATCACAATTTGACTAAAAATTTATATAAAATCCGAACTATAGGTGTTTATTTCATCTAAATTTATTCAAATTTAGCTCCTCCATCAAAAAAACATCAAAATCCAAAAAAATCGAATTTAGTTTAAAACCTCTAAATCACAATTTGACAAAAAATTTACATAAAATCCAAACTATAGGTGTTTATTTCATCTAAATTTATTCAAATTTAGCTCCTCCATCAAAAAAACTTATCAAAATCCAAAAAAATTGAATTTAGTTAAAACCCTCTAAATCACAATTTGACTAAAAATTTATATAAAATCCGATCTATAGGTGTTTATTTCATCTAAATTTATTCAAATTTAGCTCCTCCATCAAAATCCAAAAAAATCGAATTTAGGTTAAACCCTCTAAATCACAATTTGACTAAAAATTTATATACAATCCGAACTATAGGTGTTTATTTCATCTAAATTTATTCAAATTTAGCTCCTCCATCAAAATCCAAAAAAATCGAATTTAGGTTAAACCCTCTAAATCACAATTTGACTAAAAATTTATATAAAATCCGAACTATAGGTGTTTATTTCATCTAAATTTATTCAAATTTAGCTCCTCCATCAAAATCCAAAAAAATCGAATTTAGGTTAAACCCTCTAAATCACAATTTGACTAAAAATTTATATAAAATCCGAACTATAGGTGTTTATTTCATCTCAATTTATTCAAATTTAGCACCTCCATCAAAAAAACTCATCAAAATCCAAAAATATCGAATTTAGTTTAAAACCTCTATATCACAATTTGACTAAAAATTTATATAAAATCCAAACTATAGGTGTTTATTTCATCTAAATTTATTCAAATTTAGTTCCTCCATCAAAAAAACTCATCAAAATCGAAAAAAATCGAATTTAGTTTACAACCTCTAAATCACAATTTGACTAAAAATTTATATACAATCCGAACTATAGGTGTTTATTTCATCTAAATTTATTCAAATTTAGCTCCTCCATCAAAATCCAAAAAAATCGAATTTAGGTTAAACCCTCTAAATCACAATTTGACTAAAAATTTATATAAAATCCAAACTATAGGTGTTTATTTCATCTAAATTTATTCAAATTTAGTTCCTCCATCAAAAAAACTCATCAAAATCGAAAAAAATCGAATTTAGTTTACAACCTCTAAATCACAATTTGACTAAAAATTTATATACAATCCGAACTATAGGTGTTTATTTCATCTAAATTTATTCAAATTTAGCTCCTCCATCAAAATCCAAAAAAATCGAATTTAGGTTAAACCCTCTAAATCACAATTTGACTAAAAATTTATATAAAATCCGAACTATAGGTGTTTATTTCATCTAAATTTATTCAAATTTAGCTCCTCCATCAAAAAAACATCAAAATCCAAAAAAATCGAATTTAGTTTAAAACCTCTAAATCACAATTTGACAAAAAATTTACATAAAATCCAAACTATAGGTGTTTATTTCATCTAAATTTATTCAAATTTAGCTCCTCCATCAAAAAAACTTATCAAAATCCAAAAAAATTGAATTTAGTTAAAACCCTCTAAATCACAATTTGACTAAAAATTTATATAAAATCCGATCTATAGGTGTTTATTTCATCTAAATTTATTCAAATTTAGCTCCTCCATCAAAAAAACTCATCAAAATCGAAAAAAATCGAATTTAGTTTACAACCTCTAAATCACAATTTGACTAAAAATTTATATACAATCCGAACTATAGGTGTTTATTTCATCTAAATTTATTCAAATTTAGCTCCTCTATCAAAATCCAAAAAAATCGAATTTAGGTTAAACCCTCTAAATCACAATTTGACTAAAAATTTATATAAAATCCGAACTATAGGTGTTTATTTCATCTCAATTTATTCAAATTTAGCTCCTCCATCAAAAAACTCATCAAAATCGAAAAAAATCGAATTTAGTTTAAACCCTCTAAATCATAATTTGACTAAAAATTTATATAAAAACCGAACTATAGGTGTTTATTTCATCTAAATTTATTCAAATTTAGCTCCTCCATCAAAAAAACTCATCAAAATCCAAAAAAATCGAATTTAGGTTAAACCCTCTAAATCACAATTTGACTAAAAATTTATATAAAATCCGAACTATAGGTGTTTATTTCATCTCAATTTATTCAAATTTAGCTCCTCCATCAAAAAAACTCATCAAAATTCAAAAAAATCGAATTTAGTTTAAACCCTCTAAATCATAATTTGACTAAAAATTTATATAAAATCCGAACTATAGGTGTTTATTTCATCTAAATTTATTCAAATTTAGCTCCTCCATCAAAAAAACTCATCAAAATCCAAAAAAATCGAATTTAGGTTAAACCGTCTAAATCACAATTTGACTAAAAATTTATATAAAATCCGAACTATATGTGTTTATTTCATCTAAATTTATTCTAATTTAGCTCCTCCATAAAAAAACTCATCAAAATCGAAAAAAATCGAATTTAGTTTAAACCCTCTAAATCATAATTTGACTAAAAATTTATATAAAAACCGAACTATAGGAGTTTATTTCATCTAAATTTATTCAAATTTAGCTCCTCCATAAAAAAAACTCATCAAAATCCAAAAAAATCGAATTTAGGTTAAACCCTCTAAATCACAATTTGACTAAAAATTTATATAAAATCCGAACTATAGGTGTTTATTTCATCTCAATTTATTCAAATTTAGCTCCTCCATCAAAAAAACTCATCAAAATTCAAAAAAATCGAATTTAGTTTAAACCCTCTAAATCATAATTTGACTAAAAATTTATATAAAAACCGAACTATAGGTGTTTATTTCATCGAAATGTATTCAGATTTAGCTCCTCCATAAAAAAAACTCATCAAAATCCAAAAAACTCGAATTTAGTTTACAACCTCTAAATCACAATTTGACTAAAAATTTATATAAAATCCGAACTATAGGTGTTTATTTCATCTAAATTTATTCTAATTTAGCTCCTCCATCAAAAAAACTCATCAAAATCAAAAAAAATCGAATTTAGTTTACAACCTCTAAATCACAATTTGACTAAAAATTTATATAAAATCCGAAATATTGGTGTTTATTTCATCTAAATTTATTCAAATTTAGCTCCTCCATCAAAAAACTCATCAAAATAAAAAAAAATCGAATTTAGTTTAAAACCTCTAAATCACAATTTGACTAAAAATTTATATAAAATCCGAACTATAGGTGTTTATTTCATCTAAATTTATTCAAATTTAGCTCCTCCATCAAAAAAACTCATCAAAATCCAAAAAAATCGAATTTAGTTTAAAACCTCTAAATCACAATTTGACTAAAAATTTATATAAAATCCGAACTATAGGTGTTTATTTCATCTAAATTTATTCAAATTTAGCTCCTCCATCAAAAAAACATCAAAATCCAAAAAAATTGGAATTTAGTTTAAAACCTCTAAATCACAATTTGACAAAAAATTTACATAAAATCCAAACTATAGGTGTTTATTTCATCTAAATTTATTCAAATTTAGCTCCTCCATCAAAAAAACTCATCAAAATTCAAAAAAATCGAATTTAGTTTAAACCCTCTAAATCATAATTTGACTAAAAATTTATATAAAATCCGAACTATAGGTGTTTATTTCATCTAAATTTATTCAAATTTAGCTCCTCCATCAAAAAAACTCATCAAAATCCAAAAAAATCGAATTTAGGTTAAACCGTCTAAATCACAATTTGACTAAAAATTTATATAAAATCCGAACTATATGTGTTTATTTCATCTAAATTTATTCTAATTTAGCTCCTCCATCAAAAAACTCATCAAAATCGAAAAAAATCGAATTTAGTTTAAACCCTCTAAATCATAATTTGACTAAAAATTTATATAAAAACCGAACTATAGGTGTTTATTTCATCTAAATTTATTCAAATTTAGCTCCTCCATCAAAAAAACTCATCAAAATCCAAAAAAATCGAATTTAGGTTAAACCCTCTAAATCACAATTTGACTAAAAATTTATATAAAATCCGAACTATAGGTGTTTATTTCATCTCAATTTATTCAAATTTAGCTCCTCCATCAAAAAAACTCATCAAAATTCAAAAAAATCGAATTTAGTTTAAACCCTCTAAATCATAATTTGACTAAAAATTTATATAAAAACCGAACTATAGGTGTTTATTTCATCGAAATGTATTCAGATTTAGCTCCTCCATAAAAAAAACTCATCAAAATCCAAAAAACTCGAATTTAGTTTACAACCTCTAAATCACAATTTGACTAAAAATTTATATAAAATCCGAAATATTGGTGTTTATTTCATCTAAATTTATTCAAATTTAGCTCCTCCATCAAAAAACTCATCAAAATCAAAAAAAATCGAATTTAGTTTAAAACCTCTAAATCACAATTTGACTAAAAATTTATATAAAATCCGAACTATAGGTGTTTATTTCATATAAATTTATTCAAATTTAGCTCCTCCATCAAAAAAACTCATCAAAATCCAAAAAACTCGAATTTAGTTTACAACCTCTAAATCACAATTTGACTAAAAATTTATATAAAATCCGAAATATTGGTGTTTATTTCATCTAAATTTATTCAAATTTAGCTCCTCCATCAAAAAACTCATCAAAATAAAAAAAAATCGAATTTAGTTTAAAACCTCTAAATCACAATTTGACTAAAAATTTATATAAAATCCGAACTATAGGTGTTTATTTCATCTAAATTTATTCAAATTTAGCTCCTCCATCAAAAAAACTCATCAAAATCCAAAAAAATCGAATTTAGTTTAAAACCTCTAAATCACAATTTGACTAAAAATTTATATAAAATCCGAACTATAGGTGTTTATTTCATCTCAATTTATTCAAATTTAGCACCTCCATCAAAAAAACTCATCAAAATCCAAAAATATCGAATTTAGTTTAAAACCTCTAAATCACAATTTGACTAAAAATTTATATAAAATCCAAACTATAGGTGTTTATTTCATCTAAATTTATTCAAATTTAGTTCCTCCATCAAAAAAACTCATCAAAATCGAAAAAAATCGATTTTAGTTTACAACCTCTAAATCACAATTTGACTAAAAATTTATATACAATCCGAACTATAGGTGTTTATTTCATCTAAATTTATTCAAATTTAGCTCCTCCATCAAAATCCAAAAAAATCGAATTTAGGTTAAACCCTCTAAATCACAATTTGACTAAAAATTTATATAAAATCCGAACTATAGGTGTTTATTTCATCTCAATTTATTCAAATTTAGCTCCTCCATCAAAAAAACTCATCAAAATTCAAAAAAATCGAATTTAGTTTAAACCCTCTAAATCATAATTTGACTAAAAATTTATATAAAAACCGAACTATAGGTGTTTATTTCATCGAAATGTATTCAGATTTAGCTCCTCCATAAAAAAAACTCATCAAAATCCAAAAAACTCGAATTTAGTTTACAACCTCTAAATCACAATTTGACTAAAAATTTATATAAAATCCGAAATATTGGTGTTTATTTCATCTAAATTTATTCAAATTTAGCTCCTCCATCAAAAAAACTCATCAAAATTCAAAAAAATCGAATTTAGTTTAAACCCTCTAAATCATAATTTGACTAAAAATTAATATAAAAACCGAACTATAGGTGTTTATTTCATCGAAATGTATTCAGATTTAGCTCCTCCATAAAAAAAACTCATCAAAATCCAAAAAACTCGAATTTAGTTTACAACCTCTAAATCACAATTTGACTAAAAATTTATATAAAATCCGAACTATAGGTGTTTATTTCATCTCAATTTATTCAAATTTAGCTCCTCCATCAAAAAACTCATCAAAATTCAAAAAAATCGAATTTAGTTTAAACCCTCTAAATCATAATTTGACTAAAAATTTATATAAAAACCGAACTATAGGTGTTTATTTCATCGAAATGTATTCAGATTTAGCTCCTCCATAAAAAAAACTCATCAAAATCCAAAAAACTCGAATTTAGTTTACAACCTCTAAATCACAATTTGACTAAAAATTTATATAAAATCCGAAATATTGGTGATTATTTCATCTAAATTTATTCAAATTTAGCACCTCCATCAAAAAACTCATCAAAATCAAAAAAAATCGAATTTAGTTTAAAACCTCTAAATCACAATTTGACTAAAAATTTATATAAAATCCGAACTATAGGTGTTTATTTCATCTCAATTTATTCAAATTTAGCTCCTCCATCAAAAAAACTCATCAAAATTCAAAAAAATCGAATTTAGTTTAAACCCTCTAAATCATAATTTGACTAAAAATTTATATAAAAACCGAACTATAGGTGTTTATTTCATCGAAATGTATTCAGATTTAGCTCCTCCATAAAAAAAACTCATCAAAATCCAAAAAACTCGAATTTAGTTTACAACCTCTAAATCACAATTTGACTAAAAATTTATATAAAATCCGAAATATTGGTGTTTATTTCATCTAAATTTATTCAAATTTAGCTCCTCCATCAAAAAACTCATCAAAATAAAAAAAAATCGAATTTAGTTTAAAACCTCTAAATCACAATTTGACTAAAAATTTATATAAAATCCGAACTATAGGTGTTTATTTCATCTAAATTTATTCAAATTTAGCTCCTCCATCAAAAAAACTCATCAAAATCCAAAAAAATCGAATTTAGTTTAAAACCTCTAAATCACAATTTGACTAAAAATTTATATAAAAACCGAACTATAGGTGTTTATTTCATCGAAATGTATTCAGATTTAGCTCCTCCATAAAAAAAACTCATCAAAATCCAAAAAACTCGAATTTAGTTTACAACCTCTAAATCACAATTTGACTAAAAATTTATATAAAATCCGAAATATTGGTGTTTATTTCATCTAAATTTATTCAAATTAGCTCCTCCATCAAAAAACTCATCAAAATCAAAAAAAAATCGAATTTAGTTTAAAACCTCTAAATCACAATTTGACTAAAAATTTATATAAAATCCAAACTATAGGTGTTTATTTCATCTAAATTTATTCAAATTTAGTTCCTCCATCAAAAAAACTCATCAAAATCGAAAAAAATCGAATTTAGATTACAACCTCTAAATCACAATTTGACTAAAAATTTATATACAATCCGAACTATAGGTGTTTATTTCATCTAAATTTATTCAAATTTAGCTCCTCCATCAAAATCCAAAAAAATCGAATTTAGGTTAAACCCTCTAAATCACAATTTGACTAAAAATTTATATAAAATCCGAACTATAGGTGTTTATTTCATCTCAATTTATTCAAATTTAGCTCCTCCATCAAAAAACTCATCAAAATCGAAAAAAATCGAATTTAGTTTAAACCCTCTAAATCATAATTTGACTAAAAATGTATATAAAAACCGAACTATAGGTGTTTATTTCATCTAAATTTATTCAAATTTAGCTCCTCCATCAAAAAAACTCATCAAAATCCAAAAAAATCGAATTTAGGTTAAACCCTCTAAATCACAATTTGACTAAAAATTTATATAAAATCCGAACTATAGGTGTTTATTTCATCTCAATTTATTCAAATTTAGCTCCTCCATCAAAAAAACTCATCAAAATTCAAAAAAATCGAATTTAGTTTAAACCCTCTAAATCATAATTTGACTAAAAATTTATATAAAATCCGAACTATAGGTGTTTATTTCATCTAAATTTATTCAAATTTAGCTCCTCCATCAAAAAAACTCATCAAAATCCAAAAAAATCGAATTTAGGTTAAACCGTCTAAATCACAATTTGACTAAAAATTTATATAAAATCCGAACTATATGTGTTTATTTCATCTAAATTTATTCTAATTTAGCTCCTCCATCAAAAAACTCATCAAAATCGAAAAAAATCGAATTTAGTTTAAACCCTCTAAATCATAATTTGACTAAAAATTTATATAAAAACCGAACTATAGGTGTTTATTTCATCTAAATTTATTCAAATTTAGCTCCTCCATCAAAAAAACTCATCAAAATCCAAAAAAAATCGAATTTAGGTTAAACCCTCTAAATCACAATTTGACTAAAAATTTATATAAAATCCGAACTATAGGTGTTTATTTCATCTCAATTTATTCAAATTTAGCTCCTCCATCAAAAAAACTCATCAAAATTCAAAAAAATCGAATTTAGTTTAAACCCTCTAAATCATAATTTGACTAAAAATTTATATAAAAACCGAACTATAGGTGTTTATTTCATCGAAATGTATTCAGATTTAGCTCCTCCATAAAAAAAAACTCATCAAAATCCAAAAAACTCGAATTTAGTTTACAACCTCTAAATCACAATTTGACTAAAAATTTATATAAAATCCGAAATATTGGTGTTTATTTCATCTAAATTTATTCAAATTTAGCTCCTCCATCAAAAAACTCATCAAAATCAAAAAAAATCGAATTTAGTTTAAAACCTCTAAATCACAATTTGACTAAAAATTTATATAAAATCCGAACTATAGGTGTTTATTTCATCTAAATTTATTCAAATTTAGCTCCTCCATCAAAAAAACTCATCAAAATCCAAAAAACTCGAATTTAGTTTACAACCTCTAAATCACAATTTGACTAAAAATTTATATAAAATCCGAAATATTGGTGTTTATTTCATCTAAATTTATTCAAATTTAGCTCCTCCATCAAAAAAACTCATCAAAATTCAAAAAAATCGAATTTAGTTTAAACCCTCTAAATCATAATTTGACTAAAAATTTATATAAAAACCGAACTATAGGTGTTTATTTCATCGAAATGTATTCAGATTTAGCTCCTCCATAAAAAAAACTCATCAAAATCCAAAAAACTCGAATTTAGTTTACAACCTCTAAATCACAATTTGACTAAAAATTTATATAAAATCCGAAATATTGGTGTTTATTTCATCTAAATTTATTCAAATTTAGCTCCTCCATCAAAAAACTCATCAAAATCAAAAAAAATCGAATTTAGTTTAAAACCTCTAAATCACAATTTGACTAAAAATTTATATAAAATCCGAACTATAGGTGTTTATTTCATCTCAATTTATTCAAATTTAGCTCCTCCATCAAAAAAACTCATCAAAATTCAAAAAAATCGAATTTAGTTTAAACCCTCTAAATCATAATTTGACTAAAAATTTATATAAAAACCGAACTATAGGTGTTTATTTCATCGAAATGTATTCAGATTTAGCTCCTCCATAAAAAAAACTCATCAAAATCCAAAAAACTCGAATTTAGTTTACAACCTCTAAATCACAATTTGACTAAAAATTTATATAAAATCCGAAATATTGGTGTTTATTTCATCTAAATTTATTCAAATTTAGCTCCTCCATCAAAAAACTCATCAAAATCAAAAAAAATCGAATTTAGTTTAAAACCTCTAAATCACAATTTGACTAAAAATTTATATAAAATCCGAACTATAGGTGTTTATTTCATCTCAATTTATTCAAATTTAGCTCCTCCATCAAAAAAACTCATCAAAATTCAAAAAAATCGAATTTAGTTTAAACCCTCTAAATCATAATTTGACTAAAAATTTATATAAAAACCGAACTATAGGTGTTTATTTCATCGAAATGTATTCAGATTTAGCTCCTCCATAAAAAAAACTCATCAAAATCCAAAAAACTCGAATTTAGTTTACAACCTCTAAATCACAATTTGACTAAAAATTTATATAAAATCCGAAATATTGGTGTTTATTTCATCTAAATTTATTCAAATTTAGCTCCTCCATCAAAAAAACTCATCAAAATTCAAAAAAATCGAATTTAGTTTAAACCCTCTAAATCATAATTTGACTAAAAATTTATATAAAAACCGAACTATAGGTGTTTATTTCATCGAAATGTATTCAGATTTAGCTCCTCCATAAAAAAAACTCATCAAAATCCAAAAAACTCGAATTTAGTTTACAACCTCTAAATCACAATTTGACTAAAAATTTATATAAAATCCGAACTATAGGTGTTTATTTCATCTAAATTTATTCAAATTTAGCTCCTCCATCAAAAAACTCATCAAAATTCAAAAAAATCGAATTTAGTTTAAACCCTCTAAATCATAATTTGACTAAAAATTTATATAAAAACCGAACTATAGGTGTTTATTTCATCGAAATGTATTCAGATTTAGCTCCTCCATAAAAAAAACTCATCAAAATCCAAAAAACTCGAATTTAGTTTACAACCTCTAAATCACAATTTGACTAAAAATTTATATAAAATCCGAAATATTGGTGTTTATTTCATCTAAATTTATTCAAATTTAGCTCCTCCATCAAAAAACTCATCAAAATCAAAAAAAATCGAATTTAGTTTAAAACCTCTAAATCACAATTTGACTAAAAATTTATATAAAATCCGAACTATAGGTGTTTATTTCATCTCAATTTATTCAAATTTAGCTCCTCCATCAAAAAAACTCATCAAAATTCAAAAAAATCGAATTTAGTTTAAACCCTCTAAATCATAATTTGACTAAAAATTTATATAAAAACCGAACTATAGGTGTTTATTTCATCGAAATGTATTCAGATTTAGCTCCTCCATAAAAAAAACTCATCAAAATCCAAAAAACTCGAATTTAGTTTACAACCTCTAAATCACAATTTGACTAAAAATTTATATAAAATCCGAAATATTGGTGTTTATTTCATCTAAATTTATTCAAATTTAGCTCCTCCATCAAAAAACTCATCAAAATAAAAAAAAATCGAATTTAGTTTAAAACCTCTAAATCACAATTTGACTAAAAATTTATATAAAATCCGAACTATAGGTGTTTATTTCATCTAAATTTATTCAAATTTAGCTCCTCCATCAAAAAAACTCATCAAAATCCAAAAAAATCGAATTTAGTTTAAAACCTCTAAATCACAATTTGACTAAAAATTTATATAAAAACCGAACTATAGGTGTTTATTTCATCGAAATGTATTCAGATTTAGCTCCTCCATAAAAAAAACTCATCAAAATCCAAAAAACTCGAATTTAGTTTACAACCTCTAAATCACAATTTGACTAAAAATTTATATAAAATCCGAAATATTGGTGTTTATTTCATCTAAATTTATTCAAATTAGCTCCTCCATCAAAAAACTCATCAAAATCAAAAAAAAATCGAATTTAGTTTAAAACCTCTAAATCACAATTTGACTAAAAATTTATATAAAATCCGAACTATAGGTGTTTATTTCATCTAAATTTATTCAAATTTAGATCCTCCATCAAAAAAACTCATCAAAATCGAAAAAAATCGAATTTAGATTACAACCTCTAAATCACAATTTGACTAAAAATTTATATACAATCCGAACTATAGGTGTTTATTTCATCTAAATTTATTCAAATTTAGCTCCTCCATCAAAATCCAAAAAAATCGAATTTAGGTTAAACCCTCTAAATCACAATTTGACTAAAAATTTATATAAAATCCGAACTATAGGTGTTTATTTCATCTCAATTTATTCAAATTTAGCTCCTCCATCAAAAAACTCATCAAAATCGAAAAAAATCGAATTTAGTTTAAACCCTCTAAATCATAATTTGACTAAAAATGTATATAAAAACCGAACTATAGGTGTTTATTTCATCTAAATTTATTCAAATTTAGCTCCTCCATCAAAAAAACTCATCAAAATCCAAAAAAATCGAATTTAGGTTAAACCCTCTAAATCACAATTTGACTAAAAATTTATATAAAATCCGAACTATAGGTGTTTATTTCATCTCAATTTATTCAAATTTAGCTCCTCCATCAAAAAAACTCATCAAAATTCAAAAAAATCGAATTTAGTTTAAACCCTCTAAATCATAATTTGACTAAAAATTTATATAAAATCCGAACTATAGGTGTTTATTTCATCTAAATTTATTCAAATTTAGCTCCTCCATCAAAAAAACTCATCAAAATCCAAAAAAATCGAATTTAGGTTAAACCGTCTAAATCACAATTTGACTAAAAATTTATATAAAATCCGAACTATATGTGTTTATTTCATCTAAATTTATTCTAATTTAGCTCCTCCATCAAAAAACTCATCAAAATCGAAAAAAATCGAATTTAGTTTAAACCCTCTAAATCATAATTTGACTAAAAATTTATATAAAAACCGAACTATAGGTGTTTATTTCATCTAAATTTATTCAAATTTAGCTCCTCCATCAAAAAAACTCATCAAAATCCAAAAAAAATCGAATTTAGGTTAAACCCTCTAAATCACAATTTGACTAAAAATTTATATAAAATCCGAACTATAGGTGTTTATTTCATCTCAATTTATTCAAATTTAGCTCCTCCATCAAAAAAACTCATCAAAATTCAAAAAAATCGAATTTAGTTTAAACCCTCTAAATCATAATTTGACTAAAAATTTATATAAAAACCGAACTATAGGTGTTTATTTCATCGAAATGTATTCAGATTTAGCTCCTCCATAAAAAAAAACTCATCAAAATCCAAAAAACTCGAATTTAGTTTACAACCTCTAAATCACAATTTGACTAAAAATTTATATAAAATCCGAAATATTGGTGTTTATTTCATCTAAATTTATTCAAATTTAGCTCCTCCATCAAAAAACTCATCAAAATAAAAAAAAATCGAATTTAGTTTAAAACCTCTAAATCACAATTTGACTAAAAATTTATATAAAATCCGAACTATAGGTGTTTATTTCATCTAAATTTATTCAAATTTAGCTCCTCCATCAAAAAAACTCATCAAAATCCAAAAAACTCGAATTTAGTTTACAACCTCTAAATCACAATTTGACAAAAAATTTATATAAAATCCGAAATATTGGTGTTTATTTCATCTAAATTTATTCAAATTTAGCTCCTCCATCAAAAAAACTCATCAAAATTCAAAAAAATCGAATTTAGTTTAAACCCTCTAAATCATAATTTGACTAAAAATTTATATAAAAACCGAACTATAGGTGTTTATTTCATCGAAATGTATTCAGATTTAGCTCCTCCATAAAAAAAACTCATCAAAATCCAAAAAACTCGAATTTAGTTTACAACCTCTAAATCACAATTTGACTAAAAATTTATATAAAATCCGAAATATTGGTGTTTATTTCATCTAAATTTATTCAAATTTAGCTCCTCCATCAAAAAACTCATCAAAATCAAAAAAAATCGAATTTAGTTTAAAACCTCTAAATCACAATTTGACTAAAAATTTATATAAAATCCGAACTATAGGTGTTTATTTCATCTCAATTTATTCAAATTTAGCTCCTCCATCAAAAAAACTCATCAAAATTCAAAAAAATCGAATTTAGTTTAAACCCTCTAAATCATAATTTGACTAAAAATTTATATAAAAACCGAACTATAGGTGTTTATTTCATCGAAATGTATTCAGATTTAGCTCCTCCATAAAAAAAACTCATCAAAATCCAAAAAACTCGAATTTAGTTTACAACCTCTAAATCACAATTTGACTAAAAATTTATATAAAATCCGAAATATTGGTGTTTATTTCATCTAAATTTATTCAAATTTAGCTCCTCCATCAAAAAACTCATCAAAATCAAAAAAAATCTAATTTAGTTTAAAACCTCTAAATCACAATTTGACTAAAAATTTATATAAAATCCGAACTATAGGTGTTTATTTCATCTCAATTTATTCAAATTTAGCTCCTCCATCAAAAAAACTCATCAAAATTCAAAAAAATCGAATTTAGTTTAAACCCTCTAAATCATAATTTGACTAAAAATTTATATAAAAACCGAACTATAGGTGTTTATTTCATCGAAATGTATTCAGATTTAGCTCCTCCATAAAAAAAGCTCATCAAAATCCAAAAAACTCGAATTTAGTTTACAACCTCTAAATCACAATTTGACTAAAAATTTATATAAAATCCGAAATATTGGTGTTTATTTCATCTAAATTTATTCAAATTTAGCTCCTCCATCAAAAAACTCATCAAAATCAAAAAAAATCGAATTTAGTTTAAAACCTCTAAATCACAATTTGACTAAAAATTTATATAAAATCCGAACTATAGGTGTTTATTTCATCTCAATTTATTCAAATTTAGCTCCTCCATCAAAAAAACTCATCAAAATTCAAAAAAATCGAATTTAGTTTAAACCCTCTAAATCATAATTTGACTAAAAATTTATATAAAAACCGAACTATAGGTGTTTATTTCATCGAAATGTATTCAGATTTAGCTCCTCCATAAAAAAAACTCATCAAAATCCAAAAAACTCGAATTTAGTTTACAACCTCTAAATCACAATTTGACTAAAAATTTATATAAAATCCGAAATATTGGTGTTTATTTCATCTAAATTTATTCAAATTTAGCTCCTCCATCAAAAAACTCATCAAAATCAAAAAAAAACGAATTTAGTTTAAAACCTCTAAATCACAATTTGACTAAAAATTTATATAAAATCCGAACTATAGGTGTTTATTTCATCTAAATTTATTCAAATTTAGCTCCTCCATCAAAAAAACTCATCAAAATCCAAAAAAATCGAATTTAGTTTAAAACCTCTAAATCACAATTTGACTAAAAATTTATATAAAATCCGAACTATAGGTGTTTATTTCATCTAAATTTATTCAAATTTAGCTCCTCCTTCAAAAAAACATCAAAATAAAAAAAAATCGAATTTAGTTTAAAACCTCTAAATCACAATTTGACTAAAAATTTATATAAAATCCGAACTATAGGTGTTTATTTCATCTCAATTTATTCAAATTTAGCTCCTCCATCAAAAAAACTCATCAAAATTCAAAAAAATCGAATTTAGTTTAAACCCTCTAAATCATAATTTGACTAAAAATTTATATAAAATCCGAACTATAGGTGTTTATTTCATCTAAATTTATTCAAATTTAGCTCCTCCATCAAAAAAACTCATCAAAATCCAAAAAAATCGAATTTAGTTTAAAACCTCTAAATCACAATTTGACTAAAAATTTATATAAAATCCGAACTATAGGTGTTTATTTCATCTAAATTTATTCAAATTTAGCTCCTCCTTCAAAAAAACATCAAAATCCAAAAAAATTGGAATTTAGTTTAAAACCTCTAAATCACAATTTGACTAAAAATTTATATAAAATCCGAACTATAGGTGTTTATTTCATCTAAATTTATTCAAATTTAGCTCCTCCATCAAAAAAACTCATCAAAATCCAAAAAAATCGAATTTAGTTTAAAACCTCTAAATCACAATTTGACTAAAAATTTATATAAAATCCGAACTATAGGTGTTTATTTCATCTAAATTTATTCAAATTTAGCTCCTCCATCAAAAAAACATCAAAATCCAAAAAAATCGAATTTAGTTTAAAACCTCTAAATCACAATTTGACAAAAAATTTACATAAAATCCAAACTATAGGTGTTTATTTCATCTAAATTTATTCAAATTTAGCTCCTCCATCAAAAAAACTTATCAAAATCCAAAAAAATTGAATTTAGTTAAAACCCTCTAAATCACAATTTGACTAAAAATTTATATAAAATCCGATCTATAGGTGTTTATTTCATCTAAATTTATTCAAATTTAGCTCCTCCATCAAAATCCAAAAAAATCGAATTTAGGTTAAACCCTCTAAATCACAATTTGACTAAAAATTTATATACAATCCGAACTATAGGTGTTTATTTCATCTAAATTTATTCAAATTTAGCTCCTCCATCAAAATCCAAAAAAATCGAATTTAGGTTAAACCCTCTAAATCACAATTTGACTAAAAATTTATATAAAATCCGAACTATAGGTGTTTATTTCATCTCAATTTATTCAAATTTAGCTCCTCCATCAAAATCCAAAAAAATCGAATTTAGGTTAAACCCTCTAAATCACAATTTGACTAAAAATTTATATAAAATCCGAACTATAGGTGTTTATTTCATCTCAATTTATTCAAATTTAGCACCTCCATCAAAAAAACTCATCAAAATCCAAAAATATCGAATTTAGTTTAAAACCTCTATATCACAATTTGACTAAAAATTTATATAAAATCCAAACTATAGGTGTTTATTTCATCTAAATTTATTCAAATTTAGTTCCTCCATCAAAAAAACTCATCAAAATCGAAAAAAATCGAATTTAGTTTACAACCTCTAAATCACAATTTGACTAAAAATTTATATACAATCCGAACTATAGGTGTTTATTTCATCTAAATTTATTCAAATTTAGCTCCTCCATCAAAAAAACTTATCAAAATCCAAAAAAATTGAATTTAGTTAAAACCCTCTAAATCACAATTTGACTAAAAATTTATATAAAATCCGATCTATAGGTGTTTATTTCATCTAAATTTATTCAAATTTAGCTCCTCCATCAAAATCCAAAAAAATCGAATTTAGGTTAAACCCTCTAAATCACAATTTGACTAAAAATTTATATAAAATCCGAACTATAGGTGTTTATTTCATCTCAATTTATTCAAATTTAGCACCTCCATCAAAAAAACTCATCAAAATCCAAAAATATCGAATTTAGTTTAAAACCTCTAAATCACAATTTGACTAAAAATTTATATAAAATCCAAACTATAGGTGTTTATTTCATCTAAATTTATTCAAATTTAGTTCCTCCATCAAAAAAACTCATCAAAATCGAAAAAAATCGAATTTAGTTTACAACCTTTAATCACAATTTGACTAAAAATTTATATACAATCCGAACTATAGGTGTTTATTTCATCTAAATTTATTCAAATTTAGCTCCTCCATCAAAAAAACTTATCAAAATTCAAAAAAATTGAATTTAGTTAAAACCCTCTAAATCACAATTTGACTAAAAATTTATATAAAATCCGATCTATAGGTGTTTATTTCATCTAAATTTATTCAAATTTAGCTCCTCCATCAAAAAAACTCATCAAAATCGAAAAAAATCGAATTTAGTTTACAACCTCTAAATCACAATTTGACTAAAAATTTATATACAATCCGAACTATAGGTGTTTATTTCATCTAAATTTATTCAAATTTAGCTCCTCTATCAAAATCCAAAAAAATCGAATTTAGGTTAAACCCTCTAAATCACAATTTGACTAAAAATTTATATAAAATCCGAACTATAGGTGTTTATTTCATCTCAATTTATTCAAATTTAGCTCCTCCATCAAAAAACTCATCAAAATCGAAAAAAATCGAATTTAGTTTAAACCCTCTAAATCATAATTTGACTAAAAATTTATATAAAAACCGAACTATAGGTGTTTATTTCATCTAAATTTATTCAAATTTAGCTCCTCCATCAAAAAAACTCATCAAAATCCAAAAAAATCGAATTTAGGTTAAACCCTCTAAATCACAATTTGACTAAAAATTTATATAAAATCCGAACTATAGGTGTTTATTTCATCTCAATTTATTCAAATTTAGCTCCTCCATCAAAAAAACTCATCAAAATTCAAAAAAATCGAATTTAGTTTAAACCCTCTAAATCATAATTTGACTAAAAATTTATATAAAATCCGAACTATAGGTGTTTATTTCATCTAAATTTATTCAAATTTAGCTCCTCCATCAAAAAAACTCATCAAAATCCAAAAAAATCGAATTTAGGTTAAACCGTCTAAATCACAATTTGACTAAAAATTTATATAAAATCCGAACTATATGTGTTTATTTCATCTAAATTTATTCTAATTTTGCTCCTCCATAAAAAAACTCATCAAAATCGAAAAAAATCGAATTTAGTTTAAACCCTCTAAATCATAATTTGACTAAAAATTTATATAAAAACCGAACTATAGGAGTTTATTTCATCTAAATTTATTCAAATTTAGCTCCTCCATAAAAAAAACTCATCAAAATCCAAAAAAATCGAATTTAGGTTAAACCCTCTAAATCACAATTTGACTAAAAATTTATATAAAATCCGAACTATAGGTGTTTATTTCATCTCAATTTATTCAAATTTAGCTCCTCCATCAAAAAAAACTCATCAAAATTCAAAAAAATCGAATTTAGTTTAAACCCTCTAAATCATAATTTGACTAAAAATTTATATAAAAACCGAACTATAGGTGTTTATTTCATCGAAATGTATTCAGATTTAGCTCCTCCATAAAAAAAACTCATCAAAATCCAAAAAACTCGAATTTAGTTTACAACCTCTAAATCACAATTTGACTAAAAATTTATATAAAATCCGAACTATAGGTGTTTATTTCATCTAAATTTATTCTAATTTAGCTCCTCCATCAAAAAAACTCATCAAAATCAAAAAAAATCGAATTTAGTTTAAAACCTCTAAATCACAATTTGACTAAAAATTTATATAAAATCCGAACTATAGGTGTTTATTTCATCTAAATTTATTCAAATTTAGCTCCTCCATCAAAAAAACTCATCAAAATTAAAAAAAATCGAATTTAGTTTAAACCCTCTAAATCATAATTTGACTAAAAATTTATATAAAAACCGAACTATAGGTGTTTATTTCATCGAAATGTATTCAGATTTAGCTCCTCCATAAAAAAAACTCATCAAAATCCAAAAAACTCGAATTTAGTTTACAACCTCTAAATCACAATTTGACTAAAAATTTATATAAAATCCGAAATATTGGTGTTTATTTCATCTAAATTTATTCAAATTTAGCTCCTCCATCAAAAAACTCATCAAAATCCAAAAAAATCGAATTTAGTTTAAAACCTCTAAATCACAATTTGACTAAAAATTTATATAAAATCCGAACTATAGGTGTTTATTTCATCTAAATTTATTCAAATTTAGCTCCTCCATCAAAAAAACATCAAAATCCAAAAAAATCGAATTTAGTTTAAAACCTCTAAATCACAATTTGACAAAAAATTTACATAAAATCCAAACTATAGGTGTTTATTTCATCTAAATTTATTCAAATTTAGCTCCTCCATCAAAAAAACTTATCAAAATCCAAAAAAATTGAATTTAGTTAAAACCCTCTAAATCACAATTTGACTAAAAATTTATATAAAATCCGATCTATAGGTGTTTATTTCATCTAAATTTATTCAAATTTAGCTCCTCCATCAAAATCCAAAAAAATCGAATTTAGGTTAAACCCTCTAAATCACAATTTGACTAAAAATTTATATAAAATCCGAACTATAGGTGTTTATTTCATCTCAATTTATTCAAATTTAGCACCTCCATCAAAAAAACTCATCAAAATCCAAAAATATCGAATTTAGTTTAAAACCTCTAAATCACAATTTGACTAAAAATTTATATAAAATCCAAACTATAGGTGTTTATTTCATCTAAATTTATTCAAATTTAGTTCCTCCATCAAAAAAACTCATCAAAATCGAAAAAAATCGAATTTAGTTTACAACCTTTAATCACAATTTGACTAAAAATTTATATACAATCCGAACTATAGGTGTTTATTTCATCTAAATTTATTCAAATTTAGCTCCTCCATCAAAATCCAAAAAAATCGAATTTAGGTTAAACCCTCTAAATCACAATTTGACTAAAAATTTATATAAAATCCGAACTATAGGTGTTTATTTCATCTAAATTTATTCAAATTTAGCTCCTCCATCAAAATCCAAAAAAATCGAATTTAGGTTAAACCCTCTAAATCACAATTTGACTAAAAATTTATATAAAATCCGAACTATAGGTGTTTATTTCATCTCAATTTATTCAAATTTAGCACCTCCATCAAAAAAACTCATCAAAATCCAAAAATATCGAATTTAGTTTAAAACCTCTATATCACAATTTGACTAAAAATTTATATAAAATCCAAACTATAGGTGTTTATTTCATCTAAATTTATTCAAATTTAGTTCCTCCATCAAAAAAACTCATCAAAATCGAAAAAAATCGAATTTAGTTTACAACCTCTAAATCACAATTTGACTAAAAATTTATATACAATCCGAACTATAGGTGTTTATTTCATCTAAATTTATTCAAATTTAGCTCCTCCATCAAAATCCAAAAAAATCGAATTTAGGTTAAACCCTCTAAATCACAATTTGACTAAAAATTTATATAAAATCCAAACTATAGGTGTTTATTTCATCTAAATTTATTCAAATTTAGTTCCTCCATCAAAAAAACTCATCAAAATCGAAAAAAATCGAATTTAGTTTACAACCTCTAAATCACAATTTGACTAAAAATTTATATACAATCCGAACTATAGGTGTTTATTTCATCTAAATTTATTCAAATTTAGCTCCTCCATCAAAATCCAAAAAAATCGAATTTAGGTTAAACCCTCTAAATCACAATTTGACTAAAAATTTATATAAAATCCGAACTATAGGTGTTTATTTCATCTAAATTTATTCAAATTTAGCTCCTCCATCAAAAAAACATCAAAATCCAAAAAAATCGAATTTAGTTTAAAACCTCTAAATCACAATTTGACAAAAAATTTACATAAAATCCAAACTATAGGTGTTTATTTCATCTAAATTTATTCAAATTTAGCTCCTCCATCAAAAAAACTTATCAAAATTCAAAAAAATTGAATTTAGTTAAAACCCTCTAAATCACAATTTGACTAAAAATTTATATAAAATCCGATCTATAGGTGTTTATTTCATCTAAATTTATTCAAATTTAGCTCCTCCATCAAAAAACTCATCAAAATCGAAAAAAATCGAATTTAGTTTACAACCTCTAAATCACAATTTGACTAAAAATTTATATACAATCCGAACTATAGGTGTTTATTTCATCTAAATTTATTCAAATTTAGCTCCTCCATCAAAATCCAAAAAAATCGAATTTAGGTTAAACCCTCTAAATCACAATTTGACTAAAAATTTATATAAAATCCGAACTATAGGTGTTTATTTCATCTCAATTTATTCAAATTTAGCTCCTCCATCAAAAAACTCATCAAAATCGAAAAAAATCGAATTTAGTTTAAACCCTCTAAATCATAATTTGACTAAAAATTTATATAAAAACCGAACTATAGGTGTTTATTTCATCTAAATTTATTCAAATTTAGCTCCTCCATCAAAAAAACTCATCAAAATCCAAAAAAATCGAATTTAGGTTAAACCCTCTAAATCACAATTTGACTAAAAATTTATATAAAATCCGAACTATAGGTGTTTATTTCATCTCAATTTATTCAAATTTAGCTCCTCCATCAAAAAAACTCATCAAAATTCAAAAAAATCGAATTTAGTTTAAACCCTCTAAATCATAATTTGACTAAAAATTTATATAAAATCCGAACTATAGGTGTTTATTTCATCTAAATTTATTCAAATTTAGCTCCTCCATCAAAAAAACTCATCAAAATCCAAAAAAATCGAATTTAGGTTAAACCGTCTAAATCACAATTTGACTAAAAATTTATATAAAATCCGAACTATATGTGTTTATTTCATCTAAATTTATTCTAATTTAGCTCCTCCATAAAAAAACTCATCAAAATCGAAAAAAATCGAATTTAGTTTAAACCCTCTAAATCATAATTTGACTAAAAATTTATATAAAAACCGAACTATAGGTGTTTATTTCATCTAAATTTATTCAAATTTAGCTCCTCCATAAAAAAAAACTCATCAAAATCCAAAAAAATCGAATTTAGGTTAAACCCTCTAAATCACAATTTGACTAAAAATTTATATAAAATCCGAACTATAGGTGTTTATTTCATCTCAATTTATTCAAATTTAGCTCCTCCATCAAAAAAACTCATCAAAATTCAAAAAAATCGAATTTAGTTTAAACCCTCTAAATCATAATTTGACTAAAAATTTATATAAAAACCGAACTATAGGTGTTTATTTCATCGAAATGTATTCAGATTTAGCTCCTCCATAAAAAAAACTCATCAAAATCCAAAAAACTCGAATTTAGTTTACAACCTCTAAATCACAATTTGACTAAAAATTTATATAAAATCCGAACTATAGGTGTTTATTTCATCTAAATTTATTCTAATTTAGCTCCTCCATCAAAAAAACTCATCAAAATCAAAAAAAATCGAATTTAGTTTAAAACCTCTAAATCACAATTTGACTAAAAATTTATATAAAATCCGAACTATAGGTGTTTATTTCATCTAAATTTATTCAAATTTAGCTCCTCCATCAAAAAAACATCAAAATCCAAAAAAATCGAATTTAGTTTAAAACCTCTAAATCACAATTTGACAAAAAATTTACATAAAATCCAAACTATAGGTGTTTATTTCATCTAAATTTATTCAAATTTAGCTCCTCCATCAAAAAAACTTATCAAAATCCAAAAAAATTGAATGTAGTTAAAACGCTCTAAATCACAATTTGACTAAAAATTTATATAAAATCCGATCTATAGGTGTTTATTTCATCTAAATTTATTCAAATTTAGCTCCTCCATCAAAAAACTCATCAAAATCGAAAAAAATCGAATTTAGTTTACAACCTCTAAATCACAATTTGACTAAAAATTTATATACAATCCGAACTATAGGTGTTTATTTCATCTAAATTTATTCAAATTTAGCTCCTCCATCAAAATCCAAAAAAATCGAATTTAGGTTAAACCCTCTAAATCACAATTTGACTAAAAATTTATATAAAATCCGAACTATAGGTGTTTATTTCATCTCAATTTATTCAAATTTAGCACCTCCATCAAAAAAACTCATCAAAATCCAAAAATATCGAATTTAGTTTAAAACCTCTAAATCACAATTTGACTAAAAATTTATATAAAATCCAAACTATAGGTGTTTATTTCATCTAAATTTATTCAAATTTAGTTCCTCCATCAAAAAAACTCATCAAAATCGAAAAAAATCGAATTTAGTCTACAACCTCTAAATCACAATTTGACTAAAAATTTATATACAATCCGAACTATAGGTGTTTATTTCATCTAAATTTATTCAAATTTAGCTCCTCCATCAAAATCCAAAAAAATCGAATTTAGGTTAAACCCTCTAAATCACAATTTGACTAAAAATTTATATAAAATCCGAACTATAGGTGTTTATTTCATCTCAATTTATTCAAATTTAGCTCCTCCATCAAAAAAACTCATCAAAATTCAAAAAAATCGAATTTAGTTTAAACCCTCTAAATCATAATTTGACTAAAAATTTATATAAAAACCGAACTATAGGTGTTTATTTCATCGAAATGTATTCAGATTTAGCTCCTCCATAAAAAAAACTCATCAAAATCCAAAAAACTCGAATTTAGTTTACAACCTCTAAATCACAATTTGACTAAAAATTTATATAAAATCCGAACTATAGGTGTTTATTTCATCTAAATTTATTCTAATTTAGCTCCTCCATCAAAAAAACTCATCAAAATCAAAAAAAATCGAATTTAGTTTAAAACCTCTAAATCACAATTTGACTAAAAATTTATATAAAATCCGAACTATAGGTGTTTATTTCATCTAAATTTATTCAAATTTAGCTCCTCCATCAAAAAAACATCAAAATCCAAAAAAATCGAATTTAGTTTAAAACCTCTAAATCACAATTTGACAAAAAATTTACATAAAATCCAAACTATAGGTGTTTATTTCATCTAAATTTATTCAAATTTAGCTCCTCCATCAAAAAAACTTATCAAAATCCAAAAAAATTGAATTTAGTTAAAACGCTCTAAATCACAATTTGACTAAAAATTTATATAAAATCCGATCTATAGGTGTTTATTTCATCTAAATTTATTCAAATTTAGCTCCTCCATCAAAAAACTCATCAAAATCGAAAAAAATCGAATTTAGTTTACAACCTCTAAATCACAATTTGACTAAAAATTTATATACAATCCGAACTATAGGTGTTTATTTCATCTAAATTTATTCAAATTTAGCTCCTCCATCAAAATCCAAAAAAATCGAATTTAGGTTAAACCCTCTAAATCACAATTTGACTAAAAATTTATATAAAATCCGAACTATAGGTGTTTATTTCATCTCAATTTATTCAAATTTAGCACCTCCATCAAAAAAACTCATCAAAATCCAAAAATATCGAATTTAGTTTAAAACCTCTAAATCACAATTTGACTAAAAATTTATATAAAATCCAAACTATAGGTGTTTATTTCATCTAAATTTATTCAAATTTAGTTCCTCCATCAAAAAAACTCATCAAAATCGAAAAAAATCGAATTTAGTCTACAACCTCTAAATCACAATTTGACTAAAAATTTATATACAATCCGAACTATAGGTGTTTATTTCATCTAAATTTATTCAAATTTAGCTCCTCCATCAAAATCCAAAAAAATCGAATTTAGGTTAAACCCTCTAAATCACAATTTGACTAAAAATTTATATAAAATCCGAACTATAGGTGTTTATTTCATCTCAATTTATTCAAATTTAGCTCCTCCATCAAAAAAACTCATCAAAATTCAAAAAAATCGAATTTAGTTTAAACCCTCTAAATCATAATTTGACTAAAAATTTATATAAAAACCGAACTATAGGTGTTTATTTCATCGAAATGTATTCAGATTTAGCTCCTCCATAAAAAAAACTCATCAAAATCCAAAAAACTCGAATTTAGTTTACAACCTCTAAATCACAATTTGACTAAAAATTTATATAAAATCCGAAATATTGGTGTTTATTTTGTGACGCCCCAAGATTTTTCGCGCGCGGTTACTTCGACTCATTTATAAATCTATATACAAATCCGCTCAAATCTTCCCCAAAACCTCAATTCTTACCCCTTTTCCATGACCACGGCCGCCTTGGCGATGTACCTTAGCGGTCCCCATCTCAAGACGGTCAATCATTAAATCTCCTTCCCTTATTCGCCCAACGCGGCACAAATTCCTCTCTTACATCAAATCTAAACAAGTCCCTCGCCCCACAAATATCTTAAATCGAGACCACGTCTCACACCCTCTCAATGACCAAAGCAGTCAAACCCTCCGACGTCCCTTTCCTATTAAAACACCCAAAATCCATTCGAGGAGTTGAGCAAATCAAAATCCTATGTATAAAAACCCCGGAAGCATAGATGCGAATCCAAATATAGATCAACCTTTGGTCCCTACAAAAAACCCCAAAAGTTACTGCGACGCATGTTCCTAATTAGGTCAAGGTGCATACTGCGCACCCCCCTTCATACTGTAAAATATTATATAAGCAGGGCAAAGTCCATACCGCGCGTACACCCCACAACCCCTTGCAAAATCATATAAATACAAGGGCCCGGAGACAGAAGCTCTCTTTCGACGAAATACCTTTGCCGAAGGAAAGCTAATTACTCGAAACCATTTAAGGTCTCGCTGATCAAAGTATCATTTAAAATAAATTCAAACACCATCAACCATCAAGTATCGTAAGAGATTATAACTACTATTAATACCACGGTATATCACCATCATCTATGACAATTGTTCACATTCTTATTGTTTCATATTGTTTCACATTACAACGCTTATTGCGTTTATATTATCTTGTATTGCTATTCACATTATTTCGTATTGCAAAGCTTATTGCGCTCATATTATCGTGTATTGCTGTTTGCATTGCTTATTAACGCCTATTGCGTAAATCATTCTATCTTATTAATATATATATTTTGTATTTCATGTTCATATTCATAACTCATAACCATTATATACATGCTATGTTCATCGCCTATCCATTATTATAAAACGTAACTATCTGCACAACGATAGTGCATTATATATTATCAAAACTATAAAGTGAATAAACAGTTTTACTTTAAATCTGTTACGAATTATTTGTGTCAATCCTTCGGCTACGAAGATCCCGAAATCCAAACAGGCTGCCGGAACAGCTGATTCCGGGCAACGACCGCAGAAAGCGTCACGGTGTTTACTAAACTTACTTACGCATAGGTTTCGCTTAACCGTATGACTAGTCAAATCTCGCGAAGTATTACATGTGTCTTTTACGATAATGCAGCGGTAAATCCGATTACCTAAGCAAACCAAAACAAGTGCTCTAACGGGTGTCTCTCCAATACAAACCAGTTCATTTAAACCTTCCCTGGTCGATTAGTGTGCAGAATTAAACATTACTCGCCTGACGTTCAAAAAACGGTTAGTGTGCAGAATTAAACATTTCTCGCCTGTCAGTCCCAAATCCATTAGTGCGTAGAATTTCACATTTCTCTCCCGCCTTCTACCTAAATCCTCAGTGTGCAGAATTGAACATTGCTCGCCTGACTCTCCTTGCATTCTCAGTGTGCAGAATTAAACATTACTCGCCTGCCGTTCGATACGATTAGTGTGCAGAATTTCACATTTCTCGCCTGACGTTCGAAATGGTTAGTGTGCAGAATTGAACATTGCTCGCCTGACTTTCCCTAAATCCTCAGTGTGCAGAATTAAACATTACTCGCCTGCCGTTCGATACGATTAGTGTGCAGAATTTCACATTTCTCGCCTGACGTTCGAAATGGTTAGTGTGCAGAATTGAACATTGCTCGCCTGACTTTCCCTAAATCCTCAGTGTGCAGAATTAAACATTACTCGCCTGCCATTCGAAACAATTAGTGTGCAGAATTTCACATTTCTCGCCTGACGCTCGAAATGGTTAGTGTGCAGAATTGAACATTGCTCGCCTGACCTTCCCTAATCTTCAATCCCCTGAATCTAACATTCTCCCGGCCGTTCGAGACGATTAGCGTGCAGAATTTCACATTTCTCGCCTGACAATCGAAAAGGCTGGTGTACAGAATTACGTCGTCAAATACCTGATTTCCTCGCCTCCCGGTGCGCTGAACTATGGATCAGCGCCTGGAATTTATGTAAAAACCCCTTTGTCATTTGTCCCATTAAATCCTTAACCCGGGACGTGACAAAATTTTTGGTGACAGCGGTGGGATCTTCGTCAACCGTTGTAAAAAGAAATTTTAATACGGTGCCCACAAGGTCCCTATATTTAGCATTCATGTGCATTGAGCACCCAAATCGGTGGGAACCGACTTACAGAAGCCGCCGACTACAAAGTCTAACGGCTTACTTGAATTCACTGACGTGTGTTTCTGGAGGGATCGCTACCACACAGGACGGAAGCGAAATTTGCGTAAGGTGTTCTAGCGTAGCGCCCGCAGACACCATAGAAATATATTGGACGCATTACTACTATACTTATAGGACCCCAGTTAATTGCCCGCGGTGTAGGGAATTACTATTACCAAACCGCCCCATAAGAGATTGCACCGAGTGCACGGCAAGCTATCTTCTCACGGGTAAAAGTTACTTAAGGTTCGATAATAACAAATTATAAAAACCCTAGACGTACAATCTCAAATTTATAATAAATTCTAAAGTACTAAGTTTCATACAAAAAAATTACTTATGTATATCACGCGTTCACAAGTGATCATAGCAGGTCAACGACGCCAAAGGTTACAAGGCACCATTTCGCGCACCATTGCGTGCATGCAGAGCGTAGTTTGTCTTAGAGGCCGTTCAGCTAAAACTTACAACAAGGAAGATATTTGCTTGCCCTGCTCATGGTTGTACCCAGAAAAAGTAGAAAAGGAGCAGCTCCTTCATTATTACGAAACGCCAAAACCGATTACCCCTTGCAAATGGTGTGGAATTCCTCTATACCATACTCGCCCCATGCATAGTTGTCCCATATGCGTAGAATTCTATATCCTTTCTGGAGAAACCTACGACGGATTTGAGGAACCAGAAGAACTAGATTTTTAAACGGCGACGTAACCTTAGTAGCCAAGGTGGAACGTCTGTTATTTCAGACAGGCAAAGACCTGTCGAGTACTCAACGCCAATAATATTTTCCGATTAGCATGTGTGATAAACACACAAGTCTAGACAATTTGTACTATCCAAGCCGTAGATTCCGAGGCGTATTATCTGACTCAAACGCATTGGTTTGTGTTTCTGGCACCGTAGTAACGACCACGGAAGGCGTCAATATTTGTCAAAATTGTTTCAATTTGGATCCGGTAGAGGTGGACGAGATCTATCAAACTCACCACTACCGACCAAACGACATACTCCCCGAGTGTCCCCGTTGTAGAGACCATCTATTCAGAGCACGTCCCATTAGCGAATGTGCCGCGTGCACCAAAAAAGATCGCCTCTCCAATAAGAGACAAAACGGTTTTAACGTACACCAAAGTCTAGAGCACTGCAGGGTTTAAACAAAGGCCGGACGCCTAAACGTAGGGAAATCCCCATAAATTCCGAACACACCAAAAATTCAATCCAATTAATCATGTCCGTGTACGGGGACACAAATGAATCTCGCGTGGTGGACCAAGGCGCGGACCCTTCCATTAACCGAATTGACACCGCGACCGTCGAATTAATGGACCGGATACAACTATTACGGGAAAAACAAGCTGAAATCGAACGCTTGCACGCGAAATATGTCGTAAATCCGCAACCCAAAACGCGTTCGGACGCAGCCGCCGGTTCAGACGGCCCCGCGTCGGAAGATCTCTCAAATCAAATACAAGCCATCCGCGAAATAATGGAAAAGCTTCTTGTACCCTCGCCACTAGTAAACAATTTTGGCACCCCCGGTTCCTCGCGATTCGATAGGAAACCAAACTTAAACTATGACCGCGATACAGACCACAGTCCATCGCCCCAAATCAGCTTAAAGGACGCCATAGAGACAGTCCCTAATTTTAACGGGAATAACATACCCGTGGTGCAATTCGCGAGAGCCTGTAATAGGGCTAAGGCTCTGGTTCCCCCGCAAGCCGAACCCCAGTTGGCTAGGTTACTACGTAATAAATTACAAGACCATGCTAGCTTGGCCGTTGAGGATAGGGTCTTCGACACCGTGAAAGACTTAATCAAACAACTTAAATTAACCTTCTCCCCTGCAAAAACGGCTGACCATTATCGCGGTGAGCTCGCGAACGTTATGAAAGGAGCCAACGAGCACGTGTTAGAATATATCTCCCGCGTTAAGGACCTCCGGTTCGCAATTCTAGAAGAGGATAGGGAATACTACCGCGATTTCGCTAGGAATCACCCCGAGGACCTAGATCGCCTGACATTGGACTCATTCGTCGATGGACTTCCACCTCATGTAAGGACGAATCTACTACAGCACCAGTTCGAAACGCTCGACGAAGCGTTCAACCTGGCCATTCGAGTAGACAAGAAGATGGAAAGGGACCGCATCAGGTTCTCAGAACCGAAGACCCCCAAACTGACGTGCCAACTCTGCAACAAGACCGGTCACGACGCCCGAGTCTGTCGCAGCAACCCAGGTCCGCCAGCTCAACCCTCCGAGAGGCAGCCCACAACCCTTCCTGCGGATTATGGGAATGGAGCATCAAGCCAACTACTCCCATACTGGGACAAGACTCGACCTCCACCCCCCAGGCCTACGGAGCTGCGAATCTGCGGATATTGCAAGAAGCCCGGACACCTGATTTCAGAATGTAGAAAACGTATATATAATTATAATGCAAGGAACCCTGGAACCTTCCAGGAGACGAACTCGGGAAACGCCCCGCCTCCACGGGTACCTATGGACGCGTACCGTGGGACAGGCCAAGCGGGAGCGCGTCCGATAAACGTACAGAGGGAATAGAGGGTAACAAACATAAAATCGCCACCGCGCGGGTAAATCCGGTAAATGAAGCCCCGTCTGTAATAGTCAACTCCCCAGATTTCGAAGAAGACGCCGAATTAATGATCGACTCCGGATCAGAGGTGAACTTACTAAAAGTTCAGGTCGTAAAAAGAATCCAAGACGTCAATATAGAGAATAAGTTATTACTTAAAGGGATTTCTACGGACCCTGTCCCTACCCTCGGGACAATCAAAATAACTCTCTTGGGCGAAGATGCCACGTTCCACGTAGTCCCAAAGGATTTCCCAATTAGACCACAAGGTATACTAGGAGCCGAATTTCTAACAGGAAGGAACGCCACTATCGACTACCTTAAGAAACAGTTACACTTTCACGGAAACTCCATCCCATTCATTAATAGGGATCAAGTGACGCTACCCGCAAGATCGAGAACAGGTACCTTCGTGTACGTATCGAATTTAAATCTCGAAGAAGGATACTTGCCCCGATTAAATCTGGGCACAGGAATTCACGCTGGTAACGCTCTTGTCCGTAATCAAAACGGCAAAGCATACCTGCAAATGGTAAACTCAAATGAAGAAGACTCCATAATTACAATACCCACCGTTGAACTGGAGGAATTCGACCGGATAATCGCGGAACCTAGACAAAAACGAAGAAGAGAGACAACACCGCCTTCAGGCATCAACCCCATCCCCAATCTAATGAAAATCAAGTCCCTGTTAGCCCTGGACCTATCAATCCACCAACCCGAGGCATCTGCGAAAGTGCACTCACTCCCACCCCCTACGCATCCCACGAAATTTTCCCTTCCCTTAAAATCCCTCACGTCTCTCGCGAAAACGTTTACTATGGAACCATTAGAAAATTCTGAAGAATCTCCTTCAAGGGCGGAACTAGTATTAAAATCGATCTCCATGGAACACATGAATCCGGAAGAACAGCGCCACGTTCAAGAAATAATAAAGCGAAACCATGACCTCTTCCATCTCCCAGACGAGAAGTTAGGTCATACGAACGCTATTCAACACGGAATCCAAACAACGGACCCGGCGCCGGTTAATACGAAGCAATATCGCTTCCCTCAAGTCCACAAGAAAGAAATCACCAAACAAGTACAAAAGATGTTGGAAAGCGAAATTATCAAGCCATCATTATCGCCCTACAATTCACCCATCTGGATCGTCTCCAAGAAACCAGGACCCAATGGAGAACTCCTGTGGCGGATGGTAATCGATTTCAGGGACGTAAACAAAATAACCGTTCCTGACGCCTATCCACTCCCGAACATCAACGAAATATTGGACCAACTGGGAGGAGCAAAATACTTCTCCGTATTCGACCTCGCTTCAGGATTTCATCAAATACCCATGAAGCCGGAAGACTCACCAAAAACAGCATTCTCTACGCCTCATGGACATTACGAATTTGTTAGGATGCCGTTTGGACTTTGTAACGCACCAGCTACGTTCCAACGTCTGATGGACCACACTCTTACGGGACTCCAGGGCACGGAAATGTTCGTGTATTTGGACGACATCGTCCTTTACGCGAGCTCCCTCACCGAACATTTAATAAAATTTAAGAAACTCGCCTATCGTCTCCGCGAAGCGAACCTTAAACTGCAACCTTCCAAGTGCAAATTTTTACATAAGGAAGTTGCATACTTGGGTCACGTGATCACCGAGGAAGGTGTGAAACCGGATCAACAGAAGATTCAAGCCGTCCGTAACTACCCAGCACCTCGCACACCCAAAGGAATTAAAGAATTCCTTGGATTAACCGGTTATTACCGAAGATTTATCCCAGACTTTTCTAAGGTTGCTCGCCCGTTGACCCAACTTTTGAAGAAAGACACAACATTTAATTGGGGACCGTCCCAGCAAACTGCTTTCGACCACTTAAGGTCAGCCTTGCAAACAGAACCTATCCTACAATATCCGAATTTTAACTTGGAATTCCACGTCACTACTGATGCCTCCGAATACGCCATCGGAGGAATATTAAGTCAGGCTATTGACGAAAAAGAGCTACCAATTGCTTACGCGTCCCGTCTTTTAAACAAAGCGGAAATCAATTACGCGACTATAGAAAAGGAACTCCTAGCAATAGTTTATTGTGTCAGATACTTCCGTCCTTACCTTTATGGGAGGAAATTTATTTTATATACCGACCACCAACCTTTAGTTTGGTTACACAGGGTAAAGGACCCGACGTCGCGACTCGTTAGGTGGCGCCTAAAATTAGCGGAATACGACTATGACATTCGATATCAACCGGGAAAAAGCAACAAACTTGCCGACGCCTTATCCCGTAATCCACCTACGGCGGAGACATGCCCCATACGACCACGAGAGGAAAATGACGATGACTGGGAAGATCTGCCCCCGCCTAAACGAGGCCCAGGGAGACCTCGGGGCTCCCAAGCGTCCACCTCCACACAAAAATCTACAAGTAAAATTCGCCACAGAACGGCTCCTACGAGGACGCAACCACGCCGAAAGGTACGCAAGGACCTGACGCCGATAATAGCGCCACCGGATTCCCCGTCGCTAAATCTACCAGAAGCAGGAAATACTACAGAAGAAGAAACCCAGGTAGCAGAAGAGGAACCTGCAGAGGAGCCGTATTCGGTTATCTCGTTTCCAGAATCGCCAGCACCGCCGGAACAAGATGACTCAGATTCCGATGTGGCATCAAACGCTTCACATGAATCAACATCGGACTCGGAATCATCGATAATCGAGACAAACGATCCTCCGGAACCAGCCTACGAAGCAGACCCTGATAAGGACCTCAGGATAACGCCAATAATCAGTCGCGACCCGTTGTCCCTTCGAAAAGAAACGCTCGTATTCTTTTTAAGCGCCGATGGGAAAACTTGCGACGATGGCGCGAAACAGCTGCAGGAAGCGGGAATCCTGCCAATAACAAAAGACCTCACACTAGGCAGGGCACACGTAACATTCAACAAGGGCCAAATTCTCATCGGGTTAGTTATTAAGGAAACGCAAAATACGCCTTTAGTCACTACCACATGGGGCGAAACCCTTTCTTCCCTTAGAAATGTAGTACGTGAGCTCATAATATATTCTTTCAGTATAGCTAAAACTACTAGTATCGATCAGTTAAGCTGGCAAGATATTATTACAGATATTCTCGAAACCCTCGACGAAGAAGACATTAGTATCACGATATGTTTACAAATAGTCCGCATCCCGAAGGATGCGGAACGACGAAACATTATTATGGAGAATCATGCATCCGCGTTAGCCGGTCATAAAGGAGTAACCAAAACATATAACCGTATTCGTCACTACTATTTTTGGAAAGGCATGAAGAAAGCCGTGGAAGATTTCGTCCGAAACTGCGAGGACTGCCAACGAAAGAAACTAGTGCGTGTAAAAACCAGACAACCAATGATCCTTACCGATACTCCTGGACGCGCCTTCGATAAAGTTGCGTTAGATATAGTAGGGCCGTTACCTACTACAAGAATGGGGAATACCTACATTCTAACAATGCAGGATTTACTAACAAAATACTTCGTGTGCGAACCCCTTAAACAATCCACAGCGATAAAAATTGCAGACGCATTTATAAAACGATTTATTTGTCAATTCGGAGCTCCTAGAGCCATCCTCACTGACCAAGGAGCAAATCTCACCGGTAATTTCATGAAAGCTATCGCGCAGAAATTTAAAATCGAACAATTTCGAACCACAGCCTTTCACCCGCAAACAAACGGCTCTCTAGAACGATCGCACCTCGTGTTAACCGAATATTTAAAGATGTTTATAAGTAGGTACAGCGACTGGGACGAATGGACTGAAATGGCCGCGTTCTCTTATAATACCAGCGTCCACGAGGGCACTGGTTACACTCCACACGAGCTAGTATTCGGGAAAATAGCCCGGGTACCCAGTCAGAAACGGGTGCCCGAAGATTTTGAAAATGAAACTTACAACCACTACCTGTCCAAATTAAGTACGAGGCTACAAGAACTGCAAATCGCTGCAGCTGAAAAGTTGAATCAGTCCAAGCTTCGTTACAAAAAATATTATGATAGACATATAAACGAAGAGACCTTCAAACCGGGTGACCCTGTCTTTGTATTAATAGAAGCGAGAAAAGGGAAATTTGGCGACCAATACTCTGGTCCCCACACTATATTAGAGGTGATTCCCTCTCAGAATCTCAGAATATCATGGAAGGGAAAAAGTAAAATCATCCATGCGAACAAAGCGCGTCTTGGCCACTTACGCGAGAATCCAAGTTGACCCCTTTATCAAACCAAACATACTAATCCTACTTTATCTTAGATCGTTAAAAGTTAACGCACAGGGAAGCATGCCCCATAGGCGGACCGCCATAGCGGGCCAACCCCACCATTTCGGGGGGGGCCAGAAAAGGAGGCTCTCCCGCATGCGGTGGCGGCGCCGAAGGAACACCCTGGCGGGAAGGAGCAATTCTCCTCTCCTCCCAAGGGTCATCGCCGACACCGTAGTCAGGGAAGCTGAGACTCGCCTGGAAAACCTCCTCAGGGAGGCAGATCCCCACGCGGAGGCTATCCTCAGGGAGGCAGACACATCCATGGAGGTCGTCGATCTCACCGACTCCCCTGCCCCTACACCCAGCGACTGGGTAACCCTTATGGAGGCGATCACGCCTCCACTCCCGCAACGCGCCCCAAGGGCAATACATGCACCTCCTCCCCGACCCAGCAATACCCCTTTCCCCTCTATAATTCCTCCAAATCCAGGTGTAGTGGAAATCCTGGACACGGCGTCAGCCATCAGAGTCCCTGACACCAGGGAACTGACGCCGGAGTTTCTAAGGTGGTTCAATGACCAATATCAAGATGGTCATAACCTCGCGTACATCCTGGAGGATGTCACCTTTTCCACCCTTTCCTATTCATATCCCCCTTAAACTTCTTGTATATATATATGTAAATAGTCCCTTATAAATACATCCCTTAAACGTTTTTTCTTTCTTTTTATGTATATGTATTTACCAAAAGCCCTTTTGGCAGATAATTTTGTTTTCTTTCTTTGTTTTTTTTGAATATTCACATTTTATTTTTTTTTTTTTTTTTTTTTTTTCCCTCCAAAGAATTATTTTGTTTGACACTGCGACGAGCAGGACCAATAACTTCAAAATCCACCTTTGCTCCTTACGGTGAAGAAATGCAGGCATTTCTTCATATAAGGGGGGAGGTGTGACGCCCCAAGATTTTTCGCGCGCGGTTACTTCGACTCATTTATAAATCTATATACAAATCCGCTCAAATCTTCCCCAAAACCTCAATTCTTACCCCTTTTCCATGACCACGGCCGCCTTGGCGATGTACCTTAGCGGTCCCCATCTCAAGACGGTCAATCATTAAATCTCCTTCCCTTATTCGCCCAACGCGGCACAAATTCCTCTCTTACATCAAATCTAAACAAGTCCCTCGCCCCACAAATATCTTAAATCGAGACCACGTCTCACACCCTCTCAATGACCAAAGCAGTCAAACCCTCCGACGTCCCTTTCCTATTAAAACACCCAAAATCCATTCGAGGAGTTGAGCAAATCAAAATCCTATGTATAAAAACCCCGGAAGCATAGATGCGAATCCAAATATAGATCAACCTTTGGTCCCTACAAAAAACCCCAAAAGTTACTGCGACGCATGTTCCTAATTAGGTCAAGGTGCATACTGCGCACCCCCCTTCATACTGTAAAATATTATATAAGCAGGGCAAAGTCCATACCGCGCGTACACCCCACAACCCCTTGCAAAATCATATAAATACAAGGGCCCGGAGACAGAAGCTCTCTTTCGACGAAATACCTTTGCCGAAGGAAAGCTAATTACTCGAAACCATTTAAGGTCTCGCTGATCAAAGTATCATTTAAAATAAATTCAAACACCATCAACCATCAAGTATCGTAAGAGATTATAACTACTATTAATACCACGGTATATCACCATCATCTATGACAATTGTTCACATTCTTATTGTTTCATATTGTTTCACATTACAACGCTTATTGCGTTTATATTATCTTGTATTGCTATTCACATTATTTCGTATTGCAAAGCTTATTGCGCTCATATTATCGTGTATTGCTGTTTGCATTGCTTATTAACGCCTATTGCGTAAATCATTCTATCTTATTAATATATATATTTTGTATTTCATGTTCATATTCATAACTCATAACCATTATATACATGCTATGTTCATCGCCTATCCATTATTATAAAACGTAACTATCTGCACAACGATAGTGCATTATATATTATCAAAACTATAAAGTGAATAAACAGTTTTACTTTAAATCTGTTACGAATTA
The DNA here is from genome assembly GCA_929113495.1 of Andrena minutula. Lineage (NCBI taxonomy): Eukaryota > Metazoa > Arthropoda > Insecta > Hymenoptera > Andrenidae > Andrena > Andrena minutula. The sequence continues at coordinate 19,106,957 of OV815995.1, forward strand.
TTTGTGTCAATCCTTCGGCTACGAAGATCCCGAAATCCAAACAGGCTGCCGGAACAGCTGATTCCGGGCAACGACCGCAGAAAGCGTCACGGTGTTTACTAAACTTACTTACGCATAGGTTTCGCTTAACCGTATGACTAGTCAAATCTCGCGAAGTATTACATGTGTCTTTTACGATAATGCAGCGGTAAATCCGATTACCTAAGCAAACCAAAACAAGTGCTCTAACGGGTGTCTCTCCAATACAAACCAGTTCATTTAAACCTTCCCTGGTCGATTAGTGTGCAGAATTAAACATTACTCGCCTGACGTTCAAAAAACGGTTAGTGTGCAGAATTAAACATTTCTCGCCTGTCAGTCCCAAATCCATTAGTGCGTAGAATTTCACATTTCTCTCCCGCCTTCTACCTAAATCCTCAGTGTGCAGAATTGAACATTGCTCGCCTGACTCTCCTTGCATTCTCAGTGTGCAGAATTAAACATTACTCGCCTGCCGTTCGATACGATTAGTGTGCAGAATTTCACATTTCTCGCCTGACGTTCGAAATGGTTAGTGTGCAGAATTGAACATTGCTCGCCTGACTTTCCCTAAATCCTCAGTGTGCAGAATTAAACATTACTCGCCTGCCGTTCGATACGATTAGTGTGCAGAATTTCACATTTCTCGCCTGACGTTCGAAATGGTTAGTGTGCAGAATTGAACATTGCTCGCCTGACTTTCCCTAAATCCTCAGTGTGCAGAATTAAACATTACTCGCCTGCCGTTCGATACGATTAGTGTGCAGAATTTCACATTTCTCGCCTGACGTTCGAAATGGTTAGTGTGCAGAATTGAACATTGCTCGCCTGACTTTCCCTAAATCCTCAGTGTGCAGAATTAAACATTACTCGCCTGCCATTCGAAACAATTAGTGTGCAGAATTTCACATTTCTCGCCTGACGCTCGAAATGGTTAGTGTGCAGAATTGAACATTGCTCGCCTGACCTTCCCTAATCTTCAATCCCCTGAATCTAACATTCTCCCGGCCGTTCGAGACGATTAGCGTGCAGAATTTCACATTTCTCGCCTGACAATCGAAAAGGCTGGTGTACAGAATTACGTCGTCAAATACCTGATTTCCTCGCCTCCCGGTGCGCTGAACTATGGATCAGCGCCTGGAATTTATGTAAAAACCCCTTTGTCATTTGTCCCATTAAATCCTTAACCCGGGACGTGACAATTTCATCTAAATTTATTCAAATTTAGCTCCTCCATCAAAAAAACTCATCAAAATCCAAGAAAATCGAATTTAGTTTAAAACCTTTAATCACCTTTTTGACTAAAAATTTATATAAAATCCGAACTATATGTGTTTATTTCATCTAAATTTATTCAAATTTAGCTCCTCCATCAAAAAAACTCATCAAAATCCAAGAAAATCGAATTTAGTTTAAAACCTTTAATCACCTTTTTGACTAAAAATTTATATACAATCCGAACTATAGGTGTTTATTTCATCTAAATTTATTCAAATTTAGCTCCTCCATCAAAATCCAAAAAAATCGAATTTAGGTTAAACCCTCTAAATCACAATTTGACTAAAAATTTATATAAAATCCAAACTATAGGTGTTTATTTCATCTAAATTTATTCAAATTTAGCTCCTCCATCAAAATCCAAAAAAATCGAATTTAGGTTAAACCCTCTAAATCACAATTTGACTAAAAATTTATATAAAATCGAAACTATAGGTGTTTATTTCATCTAAATTTATTCAAATTTAGTTCCTCCATCAAAAAAACTCATCAAAATCGAAAAAAATCGAATTTAGTTTACAACCTCTAAATCACAATTTGACTAAAAATTTATATACAATCCGAACTATAGGTGTTTATTTCATCTAAATTTATTCAAATTTAGCTCCTCCATCAAAATCCAAAAAAATCGAATTTAGGTTAAACCCTCTAAATCACAATTTGACTAAAAATTTATATAAAATCCGAACTATAGGTGTTTATTTCATCTAAATTTATTCAAATTTAGCTCCTCCATCAAAAAAACTCATCAAAATCCAAAAAAATCGAATTTAGTTTACAACCTCTAAATCACAATTTGACTAAAAATTTATATAAAATCCGAACTATATGTGTTTATTTCATCTAAATTTATTCTAATTTAGCTCCTCCATCAAAAAAACTCATCAAAATCCAAGAAAATCGAATTTAGTTTAAAACCTTTAATCACCTTTTTGACTAAAAATTTATATAAAATCCGAACTATATGTGTTTATTTCATCTAAATTTATTCAAATTTAGCTCCTCCATCAAAATCCAAAAAAATCGAATTTAGTTAAAACCCTCTAAATCACAATTGGACTAAAAATTTATATAAAATCCGAACTATAGGTGATTATTTCATCTAAATTTATTCAAATTTAGCTCCTCCATCAAAATCCAAAAAAATCGAATTTAGGTTAAACCCTCTAAATCACAATTTGACTAAAAATTTATATAAAATCCGAAATATTGGTGTTTATTTCATCTAAATTTATTCAAATTTACCTCCTCCATCAAAAAACTCATCTAAATCAAAAAAAAATCGAATTTAGTTTAAAACCCATAATCACAATTTGACTAAAAATTTATATAAAATCCGAACTATAGGTGTTTATTTCATCTAAATTTATTCAAATTTAGCTCCTCCATCAAAAAAACTCATCAAAATCCAAAAAAATCGAATTTTGTTTAAAACCTCTAAATCACAATTTGACTAAAAATTTATATAAAATCCGAACTATAGGTGTTTATTTCATCTAAATTTATTCAAATTTAGCTCCTCCATCAAAAAAACATCAAAATCCAAAAATATCGAATTTAGTTAAAACCCTCTAAATCACAATTTGACTAAAAATTTATATAAAATCCGAACTATAGGTGTTTATTTCATCTAAATTTATTCAAATTTAGCTCCTCCATCAAAAAACTCATCAAAATCCAAAAAAATCGAATTTAGGTTAAACCCTCTAAATCACAATTTGACTAAAAATTTATATAAAATCCGATCTATAGTTGCTTATTTCATCTAAATTTATTCAAATTTAGCTCCTCCATCAAAAAAACTCATCAAAATCCAAAAATATCGAATTTAGTTAAAACCCTCTAAATCACAATTTGAATAAAAATTTATATAAAATCCGAACTATATGTGTTTATTTCATCTAAATTTATTCTAATTTAGCTCCTCCATCAAAAAAACTCATCAAAATCCAAAAAAATCGAATTTAGTTTACAACCTCTAAATCTCAATTTGACTAAAAATTTATATAAAATCCGAACTATAGGTGTTTATTTCATCTAAATTTATTCAAATTTAGCTCCTGCATCAAAAAAAACTCATCAAAATCCAAAAAAATCGAATTTAGTTTAAAACCTCTAAATCACAATTTGACTAAAAATTTATATACAATCCGAACTATAGGTGTTTATTTCATCTAAATTTATTCAAATTTAGCTCCTCCATCAAAAAAACTTATCAAAATCCAAAAAAATTGAATTTAGTTTAAAACCTTTAATCACCTTTTTGACTAAAAATTTATATAAAATCCGAACTATATGTGTTTATTTCATCTAAATTTATTCAAATTTAGCTCCTCCATCAAAAAACTCATCAAAATCGAAAAAAATCGAATTTAGTTTACAACCTCTAAATCACAATTTGACTAAAAATTTATATAAAATCCGATCTATAGTTGCTTATTTCATCTAAATTTATTCAAATTTAGCTCCTCCATCAAAAAAACTCATCAAAATCCAAGAAAATCGAATTTAGTTTAAAACCTTTAATCACCTTTTTGACTAAAAATTTATATAAAATCCGAACTATATGTGTTTATTTCATCTAAATTTATTCTAATTTAGCTCCTCCATCAAAAAAACTCATCAAAATCCAAGAAAATCGAATTTAGTTTAAAACCTTTAATCACCTTTTTGACTAAAAATTTATATAAAATCCGAACTATATGTGTTTATTTCATCTAAATTTATTCAAATTTAGCTCCTCCATCAAAATCCAAAAAAATCGAATTTAGTTAAAACCCTCTAAATCACAATTGGACTAAAAATTTATATAAAATCCGAACTATAGGTGTTTATTTCATCTAAATTTATTCAAATTTAGCTCCTCCATCAAAATCCAAAAAAATCGAATTTAGGTTAAACCCTCTAAATCACAATTTGACTAAAAATTTATATAAAATCCGAAATATTGGTGTTTATTTCATCTAAATTTATTCAAATTTACCTCCTCCATCAAAAAACTCATCTAAATCAAAAAAAAATCGAATTTAGTTTAAAACCTCTAAATCACAATTTGACTAAAAATTTATATACAATCCGAACTATAGGTGTTTATTTCATCTAAATTTATTCAAATTTAGCTCCTCCATCAAAATCCAAAAAAATCGAATTTAGGTTAAACCCTCTAAATCACAATTTGACTAAAAATTTATATAAAATCCGAACTATAGGTGTTTATTTCATCTAAATTTATTCAAATTTAGCTCCTCCATCAAAAAAACTCGTCAAAATCCAAAAAAATCGAATTTAGTTTACAACCTCTAAATCACAATTTGACTAAAAATTTATATAAAATCCGAACTATATGTGTTTATTTCATCTAAATTTATTCTAATTTAGCTCCTCCATCAAAAAAACTCATCAAAATCCAAGAAAATCGAATTTAGTTTAAAACCTTTAATCACCTTTTTGACTAAAAATTTATATAAAATCCGAACTATATGTGTTTATTTCATCTAAATTTATTCAAATTTAGCTCCTCCATCAAAATCCAAAAAAATCGAATTTAGTTAAAACCCTCTAAATCACAATTGGACTAAAAATTTATATAAAATCCGAACTATAGGTGATTATTTCATCTAAATTTATTCAAATTTAGCCCTCCATCAAAATCCAAAAAAATCGAATTTAGGTTAAACCCTCTAAATCACAATTTGACTAAAAATTTATATAAAATCCGAAATATTGGTGTTTATTTCATCTAAATTTATTCAAATTTACCTCCTCCATCAAAAAACTCATCTAAATCAAAAAAAAATCGAATTTAGTTTAAAACCCATAATCACAATTTGACTAAAAATTTATATAAAATCCGAACTATAGGTGTTTATTTCATCTAAATTTATTCAAATTTAGCTCCTCCATCAAAAAAACTCATCAAAATCCAAAAAAATCGAATTTTGTTTAAAACCTCTAAATCACAATTTGACTAAAAATTTATATAAAATCCGAACTATAGGTGTTTATTTCATCTAAATTTATTCAAATTTAGCTCCTCCATCAAAAAAACATCAAAATCCAAAAAAATCGAATTTAGTTTAAAACCTCTAAATCACAATTTGACAAAAAATTTACATAAAATCCAAACTATAGGTGTTTATTTCATCTAAATTTATTCAAATTTAGCTCCTCCATCAAAAAAACTTATCAAAATCCAAAAAAATTGAATTTAGTTTAAAACCTTTAATCACCTTTTTGACTAAAAATTTATATAAAATCCGAACTATATGTGTTTATTTCATCTAAATTTATTCAAATTTAGCTCCTCCATCAAAAAACTCATCAAAATCGAAAAAAATCGAATTTAGTTTACAACCTCTAAATCACAATTTGACTAAAAATTTATATAAAATCCGATCTATAGTTGCTTATTTCATCTAAATTTATTCAAATTTAGCTCCTCCATCAAAAAAAACTCATCAAAATCCAAGAAAATCGAATTTAGTTTAAAACCTTTAATCACCTTTTTGACTAAAAATTTATATAAAATCCGAACTATATGTGTTTATTTCATCTAAATTTATTCTAATTTAGCTCCTCCATCAAAAAAACTCATCAAAATCCAAGAAAATCGAATTTAGTTTAAAACCTTTAATCACCTTTTTGACTAAAAATTTATATAAAATCCGAACTATATGTGTTTATTTCATCTAAATTTATTCAAATTTAGCTCCTCCATCAAAATCCAAAAAAATCGAATTTAGTTAAAACCCTCTAAATCACAATTGGACTAAAAATTTATATAAAATCCGAACTATAGGTGTTTATTTCATCTAAATTTATTCAAATTTAGCTCCTCCATCAAAATCCAAAAATATCGAATTTAGGTTAAACCCTCTAAATCACAATTTGACTAAAAATTTATATAAAATCCGAAATATTGGTGTTTATTTCATCTAAATTTATTCAAATTTACCTCCTCCATCAAAAAACTCATCTAAATCAAAAAAAAAATCGAATTTAGTTTAAAACCTCTAAATCACAATTTGACTAAAAATTTATATAAAATCCGAACTATAGGTGTTTATTTCATCTAAATTTATTCAAATTTAGCTCCTCCATCAAAAAAAACATCAAAATCCAAAAAAATCGAATTTAGTTTAAAACCTCTAAATCACAATTTGACAAAAAATTTACATAAAATCCAAACTATAGGTGTTTATTTCATCTAAATTTATTCAAATTTAGCTCCTCCATCAAAAAAACTTATCAAAATCCAAAAAAATTGAATTTAGTTTAAAACCTTTAATCACCTTTTTGACTAAAAATTTATATAAAATCCGAACTATATGTGTTTATTTCATCTAAATTTATTCAAATTTAGCTCCTCCATCAAAAAACTCATCAAAATCGAAAAAAATCGAATTTAGTTTACAACCTCTAAATCACAATTTGACTAAAAATTTATATAAAATCCGATCTATAGTTGCTTATTTCATCTAAATTTATTCAAATTTAGCTCCTCCATCAAAAAAACTCATCAAAATCCAAGAAAATCGAATTTAGTTTAAAACCTTTAATCACCTTTTTGACTAAAAATTTATATAAAATCCGAACTATATGTGTTTATTTCATCTAAATTTATTCTAATTTAGCTCCTCCATCAAAAAAACTCATCAAAATCCAAGAAAATCGAATTAGTTTAAAACCTTTAATCACCTTTTTGACTAAAAATTTATATAAAATCCGAACTATATGTGTTTATTTCATCTAAATTTATTCAAATTTAGCTCCTCCATCAAAATCCAAAAAAATCGAATTTAGTTAAAACCCTCTAAATCACAATTTGACTAAAAATTTATATAAAATCCGAAATATAGGTGTTTATTTCATCTCAATTTATTCAAATTTAGCACCTCCATCAAAAAAACTCATCAAAATCCAAAAATATCGAATTTAGTTTAAAACCTCTAAATCACAATTTGACTAAAAATTTATATAAAATCCGATCTATAGTTGCTTATTTCATCTAAATTTATTCAAATTTAGCTCCTCCATCAAAAAAAACTCATCAAAATCCAAGAAAATCGAATTTAGTTTAAAACCTTTAATCACCTTTTTGACTAAAAATTTATATAAAATCCGAACTATAGGTGTTTATTTCATCTAAATTTATTCAAATTTAGCTCCTCCATCAAAATCCAAAAAAATCGAATTTAGGTTAAACCCTCTAAATCACAATTTGACTAAAAATTTATATAAAATCCGAACTATAGGTGTTTATTTCATCTCAATTTATTCCAATTTAGCTCCTCCATCAAAAAAACTCATCAAAATTAAAAAAAATCGAATTTAGTTTAAACCCTCTAAATCATAATTTGACTAAAAAATTTATATAAAAACCGAACTATAGGTGTGTATTTCATCGAAATGTATTCAGATTTAGCTCCTTCATAAAAAAAACTCATCAAAATCCAAAAAACTCGAATTTAGTTTACAACCTCTAAATCACAATTTGACTAAAAATTTATATAAAATCCGAAATATTGGTGTTTATTTCATCTCAATTTATTCAAATTTAGCTCCTCCATCAAAAAAACTCATCAAAATCCAAAAATATCGAATTTAGTTTAAAACCTCTAAATCACAATTTGACTAAAAATTTATATAAAATCCAAACTATAGGTGTTTATTTCATCTAAATTTATTCAAATTTAGTTCCTCCATCAAAAAAACTCATCAAAATCCAATGAAATCGAATTTAGTTTAAAACCTTTAATCACAATTTGACTAAAAATTTATATAAAATCCGAACTATAGGTGTTTATTTCATCTAAATTTATTCAAATTTAGCTCCTCCATCAAAATCCAAAAAAATCGAATTTAGGTTAAACCCTCTAAATCACAATTTGACTAAAAATTTATATAAAATCCGAACTATAGGTGTTTATTTCATCTCAATTTATTCCAATTTAGCTCCTCCATCAAAAAAACTCATCAAAATTCAAAAAAATCGAATTTAGTTTAAACCCTCTAAATCATAATTTGACTAAAAATTTATATAAAAACCGAACTATAGGTGTGTATTTCATCGAAATATATTCAGATTTAGCTCCTCCATAAAAAAAACTCATCAAAATCCAAAAAACTCGAATTTAGTTTACAACCTCTAAATCACAATTTGACTAAAAATTTATATAAAATCCGAACTATAGGTGTTTATTTCATCTCAATTTATTCTAATTTAGCTCCTCCATCAAAAAAACTCATCAAAATCGAAAAAAATCGAATTTAGGTTAAACCCTCTAAATCACAATTTGACTAAAAATTTATATAAAATCCAAACTATAGGTGTTTATTTCATCTAAATTTATTCAAATTTAGTTCCTCCATCAAAAAAACTCATCAAAATCCAAGGAAATCGAATTTAGTTTAAAACCTTTAATCACAATTTGACTAAAAATTTATATAAAATCCGAACTATAGGTGTTTATTTCATCTAAATTTATTCAAATTTAGCTCCTCCATCAAAATCCAAAAAAATCGAATTTAGGTTAAACCCTCTAAATCACAATTTGACTAAAAATTTATATAAAATCCGAACTATAGGTGTTTATTTCATCTCAATTTATTCCAATTTAGCTCCTCCATCAAAAAAACTCATCAAAATTCAAAAAAATCGAATTTAGTTTAAACCCTCTAAATCATAATTTGACTAAAAATTTATATAAAAACCGAACTATAGGTGTGTATTTCATCGAAATATATTCAGATTTAGCTCCTCCATAAAAAAAACTCATCAAAATCCAAAAAACTCGAATTTAGTTTACAACCTCTAAATCACAATTTGACTAAAAATTTATATAAAATCCGAACTATAGGTGTTTATTTCATCTCAATTTATTCTAATTTAGCTCCTCCATCAAAAAAACTCATCAAAATCGAAAAAAATCGAATTTAGGTTAAACCCTCTAAATCACAATTTGACTAAAAATTTATATAAAATCCGAACTATAGGTGTTTATTTCATCTCAATTTATTCAAATTTAGCACCTCCATCAAAAAAACTCATCAAAATCCAAGAAAATCGAATTTAGTTTAAAACCTTTAATCACCTTTTTGACTAAAAATTTATATAAAATCCAAACTATAGGTGTTTATTTCATCTAAATTTATTCAAATTTAGCTCCTCCATCAAAAAAACTCATCAAAATCCAAGAAAATCGAATTTAGTTTAAAACCTTTAATCACCTTTTTGACTAAAAATTTATATAAAATCCGAACTATATGTGTTTATTTCATCTAAATTTATTCAAATTTAGCTCCTCCATCAAAAAAACTCATCAAAATCCAAGAAAATCGAATTTAGTTTAAAACCTTTAATCACCTTTTTGACTAAAAATTTATATACAATCCGAACTATAGGTGTTTATTTCATCTAAATTTATTCAAATTTAGCTCCTCCATCAAAATCCAAAAAAATCGAATTTAGGTTAAACCCTCTAAATCACAATTTGACTAAAAATTTATATAAAATCCAAACTATAGGTGTTTATTTCATCTAAATTTATTCAAATTTAGCTCCTCCATCAAAATCCAAAAAAATCGAATTTAGGTTAAACCCTCTAAATCACAATTTGACTAAAAATTTATATAAAATCCAAACTATAGGTGTTTATTTCATCTAAATTTATTCAAATTTAGTTCCTCCATCAAAAAAACTCATCAAAATCGAAAAAAATCGAATTTAGTTTACAACCTCTAAATCACAATTTGACTAAAAATTTATATACAATCCGAACTATAGGTGTTTATTTCATCTAAATTTATTCAAATTTAGCTCCTCCATCAAAATCCAAAAAAATCGAATTTAGGTTAAACCCTCTAAATCACAATTTGACTAAAAATTTATATAAAATCCGAACTATAGGTGTTTATTTCATCTCAATTTATTCAAATTTAGCACCTCCATCAAAAAAACTCATCAAAATCCAAAAAAATCGAATTTAGTTTACAACCTCTAAATCACAATTTGACTAAAAATTTATATAAAATCCGAACTATATGTGTTTATTTCATCTAAATTTATTCTAATTTAGCTCCTCCATCAAAAAAACTCATCAAAATCCAAGAAAATCGAATTTAGTTTAAAACCTTTAATCACCTTTTTGACTAAAAATTTATATAAAATCCGAACTATATGTGTTTATTTCATCTAAATTTATTCAAATTTAGCTCCTCCATCATAATCCAAAAAAATCGAATTTAGTTAAAACCCTCTAAATCACAATTGGACTAAAAATTTATATAAAATCCGAACTATAGGTGATTATTTCATCTAAATTTATTCAAATTTAGCTCCTCCATCAAAATCCAAAAAAATCGAATTTAGGTTAAACCCTCTAAATCACAATTTGACTAAAAATTTATATAAAATCCGAAATATTGGTGTTTATTTCATCTAAATTTATTCAAATTTACCTCCTCCATCAAAAAACTCATCTAAATCAAAAAAAAATCGAATTTAGTTTAAAACCCATAATCACAATTTGACTAAAAATTTATATAAAATCCGAACTATAGGTGTTTATTTCATCTAAATTTATTCAAATTTAGCTCCTCCATCAAAAAAACTCATCAAAATCCAAAAAAATCGAATTTTGTTTAAAACCTCTAAATCTCAATTTGACTAAAAATTTATATAAAATCCGAACTATAGGTGTTTATTTCATCTAAATTTATTCAAATTTAGCTCCTCCATCAAAAAAACATCAAAATCCAAAAAAATCGAATTTAGTTTAAAACCTCTAAATCACAATTTGACAAAAAATTTACATAAAATCCAAACTATAGGTGTTTATTTCATCTAAATTTATTCAAATTTAGCTCCTCCATCAAAAAAACTTATCAAAATCCAAAAAAATTGAATTTAGTTTAAAACCTTTAATCACCTTTTTGACTAAAAATTTATATAAAATCCGAACTATATGTGTTTATTTCATCTAAATTTATTCAAATTTAGCTCCTCCATCAAAAAACTCATCAAAATCGAAAAAAATCGAATTTAGTTTACAACCTCTAAATCACAATTTGACTAAAAATTTATATAAAATCCGATCTATAGTTGCTTATTTCATCTAAATTTATTCAAATTTAGCTCCTCCATCAAAAAAACTCATCAAAATCCAAGAAAATCGAATTTAGTTTAAAACCTTTAATCACCTTTTTGACTAAAAATTTATATACAATCCGAACTATAGGAGTTTATTTCATCTAAATTTATTCAAATTTAGCTCCTCCATCAAAATCCAAAAAAATCGAATTTAGGTTAAACCCTCTAAATCACAATTTGACTAAAAATTTATATAAAATCCAAACTATAGGTGTTTATTTCATCTAAATTTATTCAAATTTAGCTCCTCCATCAAAATCCAAAAAAATCGAATTTAGGTTAAACCCTCTAAATCACAATTTGACTAAAAATTTATATAAAATCCAAACTATAGGTGTTTATTTCATCTAAATTTATTCAAATTTAGTTCCTCCATCAAAAAAACTCATCAAAATCGAAAAAAATCGAATTTAGTTTACAACCTCTAAATCACAATTTGACTAAAAATTTATATACAATCCGAACTATAGGTGTTTATTTCATCTAAATTTATTCAAATTTAGCTCCTCCATCAAAATCCAAAAAAATCGAATTTAGGTTAAACCCTCTAAATCACAATTTGACTAAAAATTTATATAAAATCCGAACTATAGGTGTTTATTTCATCTCAATTTATTCAAATTTAGCTCCTCCATCAAAATCCAAAAAAATCGAATTTAGGTTAAACCCTCTAAATCACAATTTGACTAAAAATTTATATAAAATCCGAACTATAGGTGTTTATTTCATCTCAATTTATTCCAATTTAGCTCCTCCATCAAAAAAACTCATCAAAATCCAAAAATATCGAATTTAGTTTAAAACCTCTAAATCACAATTTGACTAAAAATTTATATAAAATCCAAACTATAGGTGTTTATTTCATCTAAATTTATTCAAATTTAGTTCCTCCATCAAAAAAACTCATCAAAATCCAAGGAAATCGAATTTAGTTTAAAACCTTTAATCACAATTTGACTAAAAATTTATATAAAATCCGAACTATAGGTGTTTATTTCATCTAAATTTATTCAAATTTAGCTCCTCCATCAAAATCCAAAAAAATCGAATTTAGGTTAAAACCTCTAAATCACAATTTGACTAAAAATTTATATAAAATCCGATCTATAGTTGCTTATTTCATCTAAATTTATTCAAATTTAGCTCCTCCATCAAAAAAACTCATCAAAATCCAAGAAAATCGAATTTAGTTTAAAACCTTTAATCACCTTTTTGACTAAAAATTTATATAAAATCCGAACTATAGGTGTTTATTTCATCTAAATTTATTCAAATTTAGCTCCTCCATCAAAATCCAAAAAAATCGAATTTAGGTTAAACCCTCTAAATCACAATTTGACTAAAAATTTATATAAAATCCGAAATATTGGTGTTTATTTCATCTAAATTTATTCAAATTTACCTCCTCCATCAAAAAACTCATCTAAATAAAAAAAAAATCGAATTTAGTTTAAAACCTCTAAATCACAATTTGACTAAAAATTTATATAAAATCCGAACTATAGGTGTTTATTTCATCTAAATTTATTCAAATTTAGCTCCTCCATCAAAATCCAAAAAAATCGAATTTAGGTTAAACCCTCTAAATCACAATTTGACTAAAAATTTATATAAAATCCGAACTATAGGTGTTTATTTCATCTAAATTTATTCAAATTTAGCTCCTCCATCAAAAAAACTCATCAAAATCCAAAAAAATCGAATTTAGTTTACAACCTCTAAATCACAATTTGACTAAAAATTTATATAAAATCCGAACTATATGTGTTTATTTCATCTAAATTTATTCTAATTTAGCTCCTCCATCAAAAAAACTCATCAAAATCCAAGAAAATCGAATTTAGTTTAAAACCTTTAATCACCTTTTTGACTAAAAATTTATATAAAATCCGAACTATATGTGTTTATTTCATCTAAATTTATTCAAATTTAGCTCCTCCATCAAAATCCAAAAAAATCGAATTTAGTTAAAACCCTCTAAATCACAATTGGACTAAAAATTTATATAAAATCCGAACTATAGGTGATTATTTCATCTAAATTTATTCAAATTTAGCTCCTCCATCAAAATCCAAAAAAATCGAATTTAGGTTAAACCCTCTAAATCACAATTTGACTAAAAATTTATATAAAATCCGAAATATTGGTGTTTATTTCATCTAAATTTATTCAAATTTACCTCCTCCATCAAAAAACTCATCTAAATCAAAAAAAAATCGAATTTAGTTTAAAACCCATAATCACAATTTGACTAAAAATTTATATAAAATCCGAACTATAGGTGTTTATTTCATCTAAATTTATTCAAATTTAGCTCCTCCATCAAAAAAACTCATCAAAATCCAAAAAAATCGAATTTTGTTTAAAACCTCTAAATCACAATTTGACTAAAAATTTATATAAAATCCGAACTATAGGTGTTTATTTCATCTAAATTTATTCAAATTTAGCTCCTCCAAAAAAACATCAAAATCCAAAAAAATCGAATTTAGTTTAAAACCTCTAAATCACAATTTGACAAAAAATTTACATAAAATCCAAACTATAGGTGTTTATTTCATCTAAATTTATTCAAATTTAGCTCCTCCATCAAAAAAACTTATCAAAATCCAAAAAAATTGAATTTAGTTTAAAACCTTTAATCACCTTTTTGACTAAAAATTTATATAAAATCCGAACTATATGTGTTTATTTCATCTAAATTTATTCAAATTTAGCTCCTCCATCAAAAAACTCATCAAAATCGAAAAAAATCGAATTTAGTTTACAACCTCTAAATCACAATTTGACTAAAAATTTATATAAAATCCGATCTATAGTTGCTTATTTCATCTAAATTTATTCAAATTTAGCTCCTCCAGCAAAAAAACTCATCAAAATCCAAGAAAATCGAATTTAGTTTAAAACCTTTAATCACCTTTTTGACTAAAAATTTATATAAAATCCGAACTATATGTGTTTATTTCATCTAAATTTATTCTAATTTAGCTCCTCCATCAAAAAAACTCATCAAAATCCAAGAAAATCGAATTTAGTTTAAAACCTTTAATCACCTTTTTGACTAAAAATTTATATAAAATCCGAACTATATGTGTTTATTTCATCTAAATTTATTCAAATTTAGCTCCTCCATCAAAATCCAAAAAAATCGAATTTAGTTAAAACCCTCTAAATCACAATTGGACTAAAAATTTATATAAAATCCGAACTATAGGTGTTTATTTCATCTAAATTTATTCAAATTTAGTTCCTCCATCAAAAAAACTCATCAAAATCGAAAAAAATCGAATTTAGTTTACAACCTCTAAATCACAATTTGACTAAAAATTTATATACAATCCGAACTATAGGTGTTTATTTCATCTAAATTTATTCAAATTTAGCTCCTCCATCAAAATCCAAAAAAATCGAATTTAGGTTAAACCCTCTAAATCACAATTTGACTAAAAATTTATATAAAATCCGAACTATAGGTGTTTATTTCATCTAAATTTATTCAAATTTAGCTCCTCCATCAAAAAAACTCATCAAAATCCAAAAAAATCGAATTTAGTTTACAACCTCTAAATCACAATTTGACTAAAAATTTATATAAAATCCGAACTATATGTGTTTATTTCATCTAAATTTATTCTAATTTAGCTCCTCCATCAAAAAAACTCATCAAAATCCAAGAAAATCGAATTTAGTTTAAAACCTTTAATCACCTTTTTGACTAAAAATTTATATAAAATCCGAACTATATGTGTTTATTTCATCTAAATTTATTCAAATTTAGCTCCTCCATCAAAATCCAAAAAAATCGAATTTAGTTAAAACCCTCTAAATCACAATTGGACTAAAAATTTATATAAAATCCGAACTATAGGTGATTATTTCATCTAAATTTATTCAAATTTAGCTCCTCCATCAAAAAAACTCATCAAAATCCAAGAAAATCGAATTTAGTTTAAAACCTTTAATCACCTTTTTGACTAAAAATTTATATAAAATCCGAACTATATGTGTTTATTTCATCTAAATTTATTCAAATTTAGCTCCTCCATCAAAAAAACTCATCAAAATCCAAGAAAATCGAATTTAGTTTAAAACCTTTAATCACCTTTTTGACTAAAAATTTATATAAAATCCGAACTATATGTGTTTATTTCATCTAAATTTATTCTAATTTAGCTCCTCCATCAAAAAAACTCATCAAAATCCAAAAAAATCGAATTTAGTTTACAACCTCTAAATCTCAATTTGACTAAAAATTTATATAAAATCCGAACTATAGGTGTTTATTTCATCTAAATTTATTCAAATTTAGCTCCTGCATCAAAAAAACTCATCAAAATCCAAAAAAATCGAATTTAGTTTAAAACCTCTAAATCACAATTTGACTAAAAATTTATATACAATCCGAACTATAGGTGTTTATTTCATCTCAATTTATTCAAATTTAGCTCCTCCATCAAAAAAACTTATCAAAATCCAAAAAAATTGAATTTAGTTTAAAACCTTTAATCACCTTTTTGACTAAAAATTTATATAAAATCCGAACTATATGTGTTTATTTCATCTAAATTTATTCAAATTTAGCTCCTCCATCAAAAAACTCATCAAAATCGAAAAAAATCGAATTTAGTTTACAACCTCTAAATCACAATTTGACTAAAAATTTATATAAAATCCGATCTATAGTTGCTTATTTCATCTAAATTTATTCAAATTTAGCTCCTCCATCAAAAAAACTCATCAAAATCCAAGAAAATCGAATTTAGTTTAAAACCTTTAATCACCTTTTTGACTAAAAATTTATATAAAATCCGAACTATATGTGTTTATTTCATCTAAATTTATTCTAATTTAGCTCCTCCATCAAAAAAACTCATCAAAATCCAAGAAAATCGAATTTAGTTTAAAACCTTTAATCACCTTTTTGACTAAAAATTTATATAAAATCCGAACTATATGTGTTTATTTCATCTAAATTTATTCAAATTTAGCTCCTCCATCAAAATCCAAAAAAATCGAATTTAGTTAAAACCCTCTAAATCACAATTGGACTAAAAATTTATATAAAATCCGAACTATAGGTGTTTATTTCATCTAAATTTATTCAAATTTAGCTCCTCCATCAAAATCCAAAAAAATCGAATTTAGGTTAAACCCTCTAAATCACAATTTGACTAAAAATTTATATAAAATCCGAAATATTGGTGTTTATTTCATCTAAATTTATTCAAATTTACCTCCTCCATCAAAAAACTCATCTAAATCAAAAAAAAATCGAATTTAGTTTAAAACCTCTAAATCACAATTTGACTAAAAATTTATATAAAATCCGAACTATAGTTGTTTATTTCATCTAAATTTATTCAAATTTAGCTCCTCCATCAAAATCCAAAAAAATCGAATTTAGGTTAAACCCTCTAAATCACAATTTGACTAAAAATTTATATAAAATCCGAACTATAGGTGTTTATTTCATCTAAATTTATTCAAATTTAGCTCCTCCATCAAAAAAACTCATCAAAATCCAAAAAAATCGAATTTAGTTTACAACCTCTAAATCACAATTTGACTAAAAATTTATATAAAATCCGAACTATATGTGTTTATTTCATCTAAATTTATTCTAATTTAGCTCCTCCATCAAAAAAACTCATCAAAATCCAAGAAAATCGAATTTAGTTTAAAACCTTTAATCACCTTTTTGACTAAAAATTTATATAAAATCCGAACTATATGTGTTTATTTCATCTAAATTTATTCAAATTTAGCTCCTCCATCAAAATCCAAAAAAATCGAATTTAGTTAAAACCCTCTAAATCACAATTGGACTAAAAATTTATATAAAATCCGAACTATAGGTGATTATTTCATCTAAATTTATTCAAATTTAGCTCCTCCATCAAAATCCAAAAAAATCGAATTTAGGTTAAACCCTCTAAATCACAATTTGACTAAAAATTTATATAAAATCCGAAATATTGGTGTTTATTTCATCTAAATTTATTCAAATTTACCTCCTCCATCAAAAAACTCATCTAAATCAAAAAAAAATCGAATTTAGTTTAAAACCCATAATCACAATTTGACTAAAAATTTATATAAAATCCGAACTATAGGTGTTTATTTCATCTAAATTTATTCAAATTTAGCTCCTCCATCAAAAAAACTCATCAAAATCCAAAAAAATCGAATTTTGTTTAAAACCTCTAAATCACAATTTGACTAAAAATTTATATAAAATCCGAACTATAGGTGTTTATTTCATCTAAATTTATTCAAATTTAGCTCCTCCATCAAAAAAACATCAAAATCCAAAAAAATCGAATTTAGTTTAAAACCTCTAAATCACAATTTGACAAAAAATTTACATAAAATCCAAACTATAGGTGTTTATTTCATCTAAATTTATTCAAATTTAGCTCCTCCATCAAAAAAACTTATCAAAATCCAAAAAAATTGAATTTAGTTTAAAACCTTTAATCACCTTTTTGACTAAAAATTTATATAAAATCCGAACTATATGTGTTTATTTCATCTAAATTTATTCAAATTTAGCTCCTCCATCAAAAAACTCATCAAAATCGAAAAAAATCGAATTTAGTTTACAACCTCTAAATCACAATTTGACTAAAAATTTATATAAAATCCGATCTATAGTTGCTTATTTCATCTAAATTTATTCAAATTTAGCTCCTAAATCAAAAAAAAAAATCGAATTTAGTTTAAAACCCATAATCACAATTTGACTAAAAATTTATATAAAATCCGAACTATAGGTGTTTATTTCATCTAAATTTATTCAAATTTAGCTCCTCCATCAAAAAAACTCATCAAAATCCAAAAAAATCGAATTTTGTTTAAAACCTCTAAATCACAATTTGACTAAAAATTTATATAAAATCCGAACTATAGGTGTTTATTTCATCTAAATTTATTCAAATTTAGCTCCTCCAAAAAAACATCAAAATCCAAAAAAATCGAATTTAGTTTAAAACCTCTAAATCACAATTTGACAAAAAATTTACATAAAATCCAAACTATAGGTGTTTATTTCATCTAAATTTATTCAAATTTAGCTCCTCCATCAAAAAAACTTATCAAAATCCAAAAAAATTGAATTTAGTTTAAAACCTTTAATCACCTTTTTGACTAAAAATTTATATAAAATCCGAACTATATGTGTTTATTTCATCTAAATTTATTCAAATTTAGCTCCTCCATCAAAAAACTCATCAAAATCGAAAAAATCGAATTTAGTTTACAACCTCTAAATCACAATTTGACTAAAAATTTATATAAAATCCGATCTATAGTTGCTTATTTCATCTAAATTTATTCAAATTTAGCTCCTCCATCAAAAAAACTCATCAAAATCCAAGAAAATCGAATTTAGTTTAAAACCTTTAATCACCTTTTTGACTAAAAATTTATATAAAATCCGAACTATATGTGTTTATTTCATCTAAATTTATTCTAATTTAGCTCCTCCATCAAAAAAACTCATCAAAATCCAAGAAAATCGAATTTAGTTTAAAACCTTTAATCACCTTTTTGACTAAAAATTTATATAAAATCCGAACTATATGTGTTTATTTCATCTAAATTTATTCAAATTTAGCTCCTCCATCAAAATCCAAAAAAATCGAATTTAGTTAAAACCCTCTAAATCACAATTGGACTAAAAATTTATATAAAATCCGAACTATAGGTGTTTATTTCATCTAAATTTATTCAAATTTAGTTCCTCCATCAAAAAAACTCATCAAAATCGAAAAAAATCGAATTTAGTTTACAACCTCTAAATCACAATTTGACTAAAAATTTATATACAATCCGAACTATAGGTGTTTATTTCATCTAAATTTATTCAAATTTAGCTCCTCCATCAAAATCCAAAAAAATCGAATTTAGGTTAAACCCTCTAAATCACAATTTGACTAAAAATTTATATAAAATCCGAACTATAGGTGTTTATTTCATCTAAATTTATTCAAATTTAGCTCCTCCATCAAAAAAACTCATCAAAATCCAAAAAAATCGAATTTAGTTTACAACCTCTAAATCACAATTTGACTAAAAATTTATATAAAATCCGAACTATATGTGTTTATTTCATCTAAATTTATTCTAATTTAGCTCCTCCATCAAAAAAACTCATCAAAATCCAAGAAAATCGAATTTAGTTTAAAACCTTTAATCACCTTTTTGACTAAAAATTTATATAAAATCCGAACTATATGTGTTTATTTCATCTAAATTTATTCAAATTTAGCTCCTCCATCAAAATCCAAAAAAATCGAATTTAGTTAAAACCCTCTAAATCACAATTGGACTAAAAATTTATATAAAATCCGAACTATAGGTGATTATTTCATCTAAATTTATTCAAATTTAGCTCCTCCATCAAAAAAACTCATCAAAATCCAAGAAAATCGAATTTAGTTTAAAACCTTTAATCACCTTTTTGACTAAAAATTTATATAAAATCCGAACTATATGTGTTTATTTCATCTAAATTTATTCAAATTTAGCTCCTCCATCAAAAAAACTCATCAAAATCCAAGAAAATCGAATTTAGTTTAAAACCTTTAATCACCTTTTTGACTAAAAATTTATATAAAATCCGAACTATATGTGTTTATTTCATCTAAATTTATTCTAATTTAGCTCCTCCATCAAAAAAACTCATCAAAATCCAAAAAAATCGAATTTAGTTTACAACCTCTAAATCTCAATTTGACTAAAAATTTATATAAAATCCGAACTATAGGTGTTTATTTCATCTAAATTTATTCAAATTTAGCTCCTGCATCAAAAAAACTCATCAAAATCCAAAAAAATCGAATTTAGTTTAAAACCTCTAAATCACAATTTGACTAAAAATTTATATACAATCCGAACTATAGGTGTTTATTTCATCTCAATTTATTCAAATTTAGCTCCTCCATCAAAAAAACTTATCAAAATCCAAAAAAATTGAATTTAGTTTAAAACCTTTAATCACCTTTTTGACTAAAAATTTATATAAAATCCGAACTATATGTGTTTATTTCATCTAAATTTATTCAAATTTAGCTCCTCCATCAAAAAACTCATCAAAATCGAAAAAAATCGAATTTAGTTTACAACCTCTAAATCACAATTTGACTAAAAATTTATATAAAATCCGATCTATAGTTGCTTATTTCATCTAAATTTATTCAAATTTAGCTCCTCCATCAAAAAAACTCATCAAAATCCAAGAAAATCGAATTTAGTTTAAAACCTTTAATCACCTTTTTGACTAAAAATTTATATAAAATCCGAACTATATGTGTTTATTTCATCTAAATTTATTCTAATTTAGCTCCTCCATCAAAAAAACTCATCAAAATCCAAGAAAATCGAATTTAGTTTAAAACCTTTAATCACCTTTTTGACTAAAAATTTATATAAAATCCGAACTATATGTGTTTATTTCATCTAAATTTATTCAAATTTAGCTCCTCCATCAAAATCCAAAAAAATCGAATTTAGTTAAAACCCTCTAAATCACAATTGGACTAAAAATTTATATAAAATCCGAACTATAGGTGTTTATTTCATCTAAATTTATTCAAATTTAGCTCCTCCATCAAAATCCAAAAAAATCGAATTTAGGTTAAACCCTCTAAATCACAATTTGACTAAAAATTTATATAAAATCCGAAATATTGGTGTTTATATCATCTAAATTTATTCAAATTTACCTCCTCCATCAAAAAACTCATCTAAATCAAAAAAAAATCGAATTTAGTTTAAAACCTCTAAATCACAATTTGACTAAAAATTTATATACAATCCGAACTATAGGTGTTTATTTCATCTAAATTTATTCAAATTTAGCTCCTCCATCAAAATCCAAAAAAATCGAATTTAGGTTAAACCCTCTAAATCACAATTTGACTAAAAATTTATATAAAATCCGAACTATAGGTGTTTATTTCATCTAAATTTATTCAAATTTAGCTCCTCCATCAAAAAAACTCATCAAAATCCAAAAAAATCGAATTTAGTTTACAACCTCTAAATCACAATTTGACTAAAAATTTATATAAAATCCGAACTATATGTGTTTATTTCATCTAAATTTATTCTAATTTAGCTCCTCCATCAAAAAAACTCATCAAAATCCAAGAAAATCGAATTTAGTTTAAAACCTTTAATCACCTTTTTGACTAAAAATTTATATAAAATCCGAACTATATGTGTTTATTTCATCTAAATTTATTCAAATTTAGCTCCTCCATCAAAATCCAAAAAAATCGAATTTAGTTAAAACCCTCTAAATCACAATTGGACTAAAAATTTATATAAAATCCGAACTATAGGTGATTATTTCATCTAAATTTATTCAAATTTAGCTCCTCCATCAAAATCCAAAAAAATCGAATTTAGGTTAAACCCTCTAAATCACAATTTGACTAAAAATTTATATAAAATCCGAAATATTGGTGTTTATTTCATCTAAATTTATTCAAATTTACCTCCTCCATCAAAAAACTCATCTAAATCAAAAAAAAATCGAATTTAGTTTAAAACCCATAATCACAATTTGACTAAAAATTTATATAAAATCCGAACTATAGGTGTTTATTTCATCTAAATTTATTCAAATTTAGCTCCTGCATCAAAAAAACTCATCAAAATCCAAAAAAATCGAATTTTGTTTAAAACCTCTAAATCACAATTTGACTAAAAATTTATATAAAATCCGAACTATAGGTGTTTATTTCATCTAAATTTATTCAAATTTAGCTCCTCCATCAAAAAAACATCAAAATCCAAAAAAATCGAATTTAGTTTAAAACCTCTAAATCACAATTTGACAAAAAATTTACATAAAATCCAAACTATAGGTGTTTATTTCATCTAAATTTATTCAAATTTAGCTCCTCCATCAAAAAAACTTATCAAAATCCAAAAAAATTGAATTTAGTTTAAAACCTTTAATCACCTTTTTGACTAAAAATTTATATAAAATCCGAACTATATGTGTTTATTTCATCTAAATTTATTCAAATTTAGCTCCTCCATCAAAAAACTCATCAAAATCGAAAAAAATCGAATTTAGTTTACAACCTCTAAATCACAATTTGACTAAAAATTTATATAAAATCCGATCTATAGTTGCTTATTTCATCTAAATTTATTCAAATTTAGCTCCTCCATCAAAAAAACTCATCAAAATCCAAGAAAATCGAATTTAGTTTAAAACCTTTAATCACCTTTTTGACTAAAAATTTATATAAAATCCGAACTATATGTGTTTATTTCATCTAAATTTATTCTAATTTAGCTCCTCCATCAAAAAAACTCATCAAAATCCAAGAAAATCGAATTTAGTTTAAAACCTTTAATCACCTTTTTGACTAAAAATTTATATAAAATCCGAACTATATGTGTTTATTTCATCTAAATTTATTCAAATTTAGCTCCTCCATCAAAATCCAAAAAAATCGAATTTAGTTAAAACCCTCTAAATCACAATTGGACTAAAAATTTATATAAAATCCGAACTATAGGTGTTTATTTCATCTAAATTTATTCAAATTTAGCTCCTCCATCAAAATCCAAAAATATCGAATTTAGGTTAAACCCTCTAAATCACAATTTGACTAAAAATTTATATAAAATCCGAAATATTGGTGTTTATTTCATCTAAATTTATTCAAATTTACCTCCTCCATCAAAAAACTCATCTAAATCAAAAAAAAAATCGAATTTAGTTTAAAACCTCTAAATCACAATTTGACTAAAAATTTATATAAAATCCGAACTATAGGTGTTTATTTCATCTAAATTTATTCAAATTTAGCTCCTCCATCAAAAAAACATCAAAATCCAAAAAAATCGAATTTAGTTTAAAACCTCTAAATCACAATTTGACAAAAAATTTACATAAAATCCAAACTATAGGTGTTTATTTCATCTAAATTTATTCAAATTTAGCTCCTCCATCAAAAAAACTTATCAAAATCCAAAAAAATTGAATTTAGTTTAAAACCTTTAATCACCTTTTTGACTAAAAATTTATATAAAATCCGAACTATATGTGTTTATTTCATCTAAATTTATTCAAATTTAGCTCCTCCATCAAAAAACTCATCAAAATCGAAAAAAATCGAATTTAGTTTACAACCTCTAAATCACAATTTGACTAAAAATTTATATAAAATCCGATCTATAGTTGCTTATTTCATCTAAATTTATTCAAATTTAGCTCCTCCATCAAAAAAACTCATCAAAATCCAAGAAAATCGAATTTAGTTTAAAACCTTTAATCACCTTTTTGACTAAAAATTTATATAAAATCCGAACTATATGTGTTTATTTCATCTAAATTTATTCTAATTTAGCTCCTCCATCAAAAAAACTCATCAAAATCCAAGAAAATCGAATTTAGTTTAAAACCTTTAATCACCTTTTTGACTAAAAATTTATATAAAATCCGAACTATATGTGTTTATTTCATCTAAATTTATTCAAATTTAGCTCCTCCATCAAAATCCAAAAAAATCGAATTTAGTTAAAACCCTCTAAATCACAATTTGACTAAAAATTTATATAAAATCCGAAATATAGGTGTTTATTTCATCTCAATTTATTCAAATTTAGCACCTCCATCAAAAAAACTCATCAAAATCCAAAAATATCGAATTTAGTTTAAAACCTCTAAATCACAATTTGACTAAAAATTTATATAAAATCCGATCTATAGTTGCTTATTTCATCTAAATTTATTCAAATTTAGCTCCTCCATCAAAAAAACTCATCAAAATCCAAGAAAATCGAATTTAGTTTAAAACCTTTAATCACCTTTTTGACTAAAAATTTATATAAAATCCGAACTATAGGTGTTTATTTCATCTAAATTTATTCAAATTTAGCTCCTCCATCAAAATCCAAAAAAATCGAATTTAGGTTAAACCCTCTAAATCACAATTTGACTAAAAATTTATATAAAATCCGAACTATAGGTGTTTATTTCATCTCAATTTATTCCAATTTAGCTCCTCCATCAAAAAAACTCATCAAAATTAAAAAAAATCGAATTTAGTTTAAACCCTCTAAATCATAATTTGACTAAAAATTTATATAAAAACCGAACTATAGGTGTGTATTTCATCGAAATGTATTCAGATTTAGCTCCTTCATAAAAAAAACTCATCAAAATCCAAAAAACTCGAATTTAGTTTACAACCTCTAAATCACAATTTGACTAAAAATTTATATAAAATCCGAAATATTGGTGTTTATTTCATCTCAATTTATTCAAATTTAGCTCCTCCATCAAAAAAACTCATCAAAATCCAAAAATATCGAATTTAGTTTAAAACCTCTAAATCACAATTTGACTAAAAATTTATATAAAATCCAAACTATAGGTGTTTATTTCATCTAAATTTATTCAAATTTAGTTCCTCCATCAAAAAAACTCATCAAAATCCAAGGAAATCGAATTTAGTTTAAAACCTTTAATCACAATTTGACTAAAAATTTATATAAAATCCGAACTATAGGTGTTTATTTCATCTAAATTTATTCAAATTTAGCTCCTCCATCAAAATCCAAAAAAATCGAATTTAGGTTAAACCCTCTAAATCACAATTTGACTAAAAATTTATATAAAATCCGAACTATAGGTGTTTATTTCATCTCAATTTATTCCAATTTAGCTCCTCCATCAAAAAAACTCATCAAAATTCAAAAAAATCGAATTTAGTTTAAACCCTCTAAATCATAATTTGACTAAAAATTTATATAAAAACCGAACTATAGGTGTGTATTTCATCGAAATATATTCAGATTTAGCTCCTCCATAAAAAAAACTCATCAAAATCCAAAAAACTCGAATTTAGTTTACAACCTCTAAATCACAATTTGACTAAAAATTTATATAAAATCCGAACTATAGGTGTTTATTTCATCTCAATTTATTCTAATTTAGCTCCTCCATCAAAAAAACTCATCAAAATCGAAAAAAATCGAATTTAGGTTAAACCCTCTAAATCACAATTTGACTAAAAATTTATATAAAATCCGAACTATAGGTGTTTATTTCATCTCAATTTATTCAAATTTAGCACCTCCATCAAAAAAACTCATCAAAATCCAAGAAAATCGAATTTAGTTTAAAACCTTTAATCACCTTTTTGACTAAAAATTTATATAAAATCCAAACTATAGGTGTTTATTTCATCTAAATTTATTCAAATTTAGCTCCTCCATCAAAAAAACTCATCAAAATCCAAGAAAATCGAATTTAGTTTAAAACCTTTAATCACCTTTTTGACTAAAAATTTATATAAAATCCGAACTATATGTGTTTATTTCATCTAAATTTATTCAAATTTAGCTCCTCCATCAAAAAAACTCATCAAAATCCAAGAAAATCGAATTTAGTTTAAAACCTTTAATCACCTTTTTGACTAAAAATTTATATACAATCCGAACTATAGGTGTTTATTTCATCTAAATTTATTCAAATTTAGCTCCTCCATCAAAATCCAAAAAAATCGAATTTAGGTTAAACCCTCTAAATCACAATTTGACTAAAAATTTATATAAAATCCAAACTATAGGTGTTTATTTCATCTAAATTTATTCAAATTTAGCTCCTCCATCAAAATCCAAAAAAATCGAATTTAGGTTAAACCCTCTAAATCACAATTTGACTAAAAATTTATATAAAATCCAAACTATAGGTGTTTATTTCATCTAAATTTATTCAAATTTAGTTCCTCCATCAAAAAAACTCATCAAAATCGAAAAAAATCGAATTTAGTTTACAACCTCTAAATCACAATTTGACTAAAAATTTATATACAATCCGAACTATAGGTGTTTATTTCATCTAAATTTATTCAAATTTAGCTCCTCCATCAAAATCCAAAAAAATCGAATTTAGGTTAAACCCTCTAAATCACAATTTGACTAAAAATTTATATAAAATCCGAACTATAGGTGTTTATTTCATCTCAATTTATTCAAATTTAGCACCTCCATCAAAAAAACTCATCAAAATCCAAAAAAATCGAATTTAGTTTACAACCTCTAAATCACAATTTGACTAAAAATTTATATAAAATCCGAACTATATGTGTTTATTTCATCTAAATTTATTCTAATTTAGCTCCTCCATCAAAAAAACTCATCAAAATCCAAGAAAATCGAATTTAGTTTAAAACCTTTAATCACCTTTTTGACTAAAAATTTATATAAAATCCGAACTATATGTGTTTATTTCATCTAAATTTATTCAAATTTAGCTCCTCCATCATAATCCAAAAAAATCGAATTTAGTTAAAACCCTCTAAATCACAATTGGACTAAAAATTTATATAAAATCCGAACTATAGGTGATTATTTCATCTAAATTTATTCAAATTTAGCTCCTCCATCAAAATCCAAAAAAATCGAATTTAGGTTAAACCCTCTAAATCACAATTTGACTAAAAATTTATATAAAATCCGAAATATTGGTGTTTATTTCATCTAAATTTATTCAAATTTACCTCCTCCATCAAAAAACTCATCTAAATCAAAAAAAAATCGAATTTAGTTTAAAACCCATAATCACAATTTGACTAAAAATTTATATAAAATCCGAACTATAGGTGTTTATTTCATCTAAATTTATTCAAATTTAGCTCCTCCATCAAAAAAACTCATCAAAATCCAAAAAAATCGAATTTTGTTTAAAACCTCTAAATCACAATTTGACTAAAAATTTATATAAAATCCGAACTATAGGTGTTTATTTCATCTAAATTTATTCAAATTTAGCTCCTCCATCAAAAAAACATCAAAATCCAAAAAAATCGAATTTAGTTTAAAACCTCTAAATCACAATTTGACAAAAAATTTACATAAAATCCAAACTATAGGTGTTTATTTCATCTAAATTTATTCAAATTTAGCTCCTCCATCAAAAAAACTTATCAAAATCCAAAAAAATTGAATTTAGTTTAAAACCTTTAATCACCTTTTTGACTAAAAATTTATATAAAATCCGAACTATATGTGTTTATTTCATCTAAATTTATTCAAATTTAGCTCCTCCATCAAAAAACTCATCAAAATCGAAAAAAATCGAATTTAGTTTACAACCTCTAAATCACAATTTGACTAAAAATTTATATAAAATCCGATCTATAGTTGTTTATTTCATCTAAATTTATTCAAATTTAGCTCCTCCATCAAAAAAACTCATCAAAATCCAAGAAAATCGAATTTAGTTTAAAACCTTTAATCACCTTTTTGACTAAAAATTTATATACAATCCGAACTATAGGTGTTTATTTCATCTAAATTTATTCAAATTTAGCTCCTCCATCAAAATCCAAAAAAATCGAATTTAGGTTAAACCCTCTAAATCACAATTTGACTAAAAATTTATATAAAATCCAAACTATAGGTGTTTATTTCATCTAAATTTATTCAAATTTAGCTCCTCCATCAAAATCCAAAAAAATCGAATTTAGGTTAAACCCTCTAAATCACAATTTGACTAAAAATTTATATAAAATCCAAACTATAGGTGTTTATTTCATCTAAATTTATTCAAATTTAGTTCCTCCATCAAAAAAACTCATCAAAATCGAAAAAAATCGAATTTAGTTTACAACCTCTAAATCACAATTTGACTAAAAATTTATATACAATCCGAACTATAGGTGTTTATTTCATCTAAATTTATTCAAATTTAGCTCCTCCATCAAAATCCAAAAAAATCGAATTTAGGTTAAACCCTCTAAATCACAATTTGACTAAAAATTTATATAAAATCCGAACTATAGGTGTTTATTTCATCTCAATTTATTCAAATTTAGCTCCTCCATCAAAATCCAAAAAAATCGAATTTAGGTTAAACCCTCTAAATCACAATTTGACTAAAAATTTATATAAAATCCGAACTATAGGTGTTTATTTCATCTCAATTTATTCCAATTTAGCTCCTCCATCAAAAAAACTCATCAAAATCCAAAAATATCGAATTTAGTTTAAAACCTCTAAATCACAATTTGACTAAAAATTTATATAAAATCCAAACTATAGGTGTTTATTTCATCTAAATTTATTCAAATTTAGTTCCTCCATCAAAAAAACTCATCAAAATCCAAGGAAATCGAATTTAGTTTAAAACCTTTAATCACAATTTGACTAAAAATTTATATAAAATCCGAACTATAGGTGTTTATTTCATCTAAATTTATTCAAATTTAGCTCCTCCATCAAAATCCAAAAAAATCGAATTTAGGTTAAAACCTCTAAATCACAATTTGACTAAAAATTTATATAAAATCCGATCTATAGTTGCTTATTTCATCTAAATTTATTCAAATTTAGCTCCTCCATCAAAAAAACTCATCAAAATCCAAGAAAATCGAATTTAGTTTAAAACCTTTAATCACCTTTTTGACTAAAAATTTATATAAAATCCGAACTATAGGTGTTTATTTCATCTAAATTTATTCAAATTTAGCTCCTCCATCAAAATCCAAAAAAATCGAATTTAGGTTAAACCCTCTAAATCACAATTTGACTAAAAATTTATATAAAATCCGAAATATTGGTGTTTATTTCATCTAAATTTATTCAAATTTACCTCCTCCATCAAAAAACTCATCTAAATCAAAAAAAAATCGAATTTAGTTTAAAACCTCTAAATCACAATTTGACTAAAAATTTATATAAAATCCGAACTATAGGTGTTTATTTCATCTAAATTTATTCAAATTTAGCTCCTCCATCAAAATCCAAAAAAATCGAATTTAGGTTAAACCCTCTAAATCACAATTTGACTAAAAATTTATATAAAATCCGAACTATAGGTGTTTATTTCATCTAAATTTATTCAAATTTAGCTCCTCCATCAAAAAAACTCATCAAAATCCAAAAAAATCGAATTTAGTTTACAACCTCTAAATCACAATTTGACTAAAAATTTATATAAAATCCGAACTATATGTGTTTATTTCATCTAAATTTATTCTAATTTAGCTCCTCCATCAAAAAAACTCATCAAAATCCAAGAAAATCGAATTTAGTTTAAAACCTTTAATCACCTTTTTGACTAAAAATTTATATAAAATCCGAACTATATGTGTTTATTTCATCTAAATTTATTCAAATTTAGCTCCTCCATCAAAATCCAAAAAAATCGAATTTAGTTAAAACCCTCTAAATCACAATTGGACTAAAAATTTATATAAAATCCGAACTATAGGTGATTATTTCATCTAAATTTATTCAAATTTAGCTCCTCCATCAAAATCCAAAAAAATCGAATTTAGGTTAAACCCTCTAAATCACAATTTGACTAAAAATTTATATAAAATCCGAAATATTGGTGTTTATTTCATCTAAATTTATTCAAATTTACCTCCTCCATCAAAAAACTCATCTAAATCAAAAAAAAATCGAATTTAGTTTAAAACCCATAATCACAATTTGACTAAAAATTTATATAAAATCCGAACTATAGGTGTTTATTTCATCTAAATTTATTCAAATTTAGCTCCTCCATCAAAAAAACTCATCAAAATCCAAAAAAATCGAATTTTGTTTAAAACCTCTAAATCACAATTTGACTAAAAATTTATATAAAATCCGAACTATAGGTGTTTATTTCATCTAAATTTATTCAAATTTAGCTCCTCCATCAAAAAAACATCAAAATCCAAAAAAATCGAATTTAGTTTAAAACCTCTAAATCACAATTTGACAAAAAATTTACATAAAATCCAAACTATAGGTGTTTATTTCATCTAAATTTATTCAAATTTAGCTCCTCCATCAAAAAAACTTATCAAAATCCAAAAAAATTGAATTTAGTTTAAAACCTTTAATCACCTTTTTGACTAAAAATTTATATAAAATCCGAACTATATGTGTTTATTTCATCTAAATTTATTCAAATTTAGCTCCTCCATCAAAAAACTCATCAAAATCGAAAAAAATCGAATTTAGTTTACAACCTCTAAATCACAATTTGACTAAAAATTTATATAAAATCCGATCTATAGTTGCTTATTTCATCTAAATTTATTCAAATTTAGCTCCTCCATCAAAAAAACTCATCAAAATCCAAGAAAATCGAATTTAGTTTAAAACCTTTAATCACCTTTTTGACTAAAAATTTATATAAAATCCGAACTATATGTGTTTATTTCATCTAAATTTATTCTAATTTAGCTCCTCCATCAAAAAAACTCATCAAAATCCAAGAAAATCGAATTTAGTTTAAAACCTTTAATCACCTTTTTGACTAAAAATTTATATAAAATCCGAACTATATGTGTTTATTTCATCTAAATTTATTCAAATTTAGCTCCTCCATCAAAATCCAAAAAAATCGAATTTAGTTAAAACCCTCTAAATCACAATTGGACTAAAAATTTATATAAAATCCGAACTATAGGTGTTTATTTCATCTAAATTTATTCAAATTTAGTTCCTCCATCAAAAAAACTCATCAAAATCGAAAAAAATCGAATTTAGTTTACAACCTCTAAATCACAATTTGACTAAAAATTTATATACAATCCGAACTATAGGTGTTTATTTCATCTAAATTTATTCAAATTTAGCTCCTCCATCAAAATCCAAAAAAATCGAATTTAGGTTAAACCCTCTAAATCACAATTTGACTAAAAATTTATATAAAATCCGAACTATAGGTGTTTATTTCATCTAAATTTATTCAAATTTAGCTCCTCCATCAAAAAAACTCATCAAAATCCAAAAAAATCGAATTTAGTTTACAACCTCTAAATCACAATTTGACTAAAAATTTATATAAAATCCGAACTATATGTGTTTATTTCATCTAAATTTATTCTAATTTAGCTCCTCCATCAAAAAAACTCATCAAAATCCAAGAAAATCGAATTTAGTTTAAAACCTTTAATCACCTTTTTGACTAAAAATTTATATAAAATCCGAACTATATGTGTTTATTTCATCTAAATTTATTCAAATTTAGCTCCTCCATCAAAATCCAAAAAAATCGAATTTAGTTAAAACCCTCTAAATCACAATTGGACTAAAAATTTATATAAAATCCGAACTATAGGTGATTATTTCATCTAAATTTATTCAAATTTAGCTCCTCCATCAAAAAAACTCATCAAAATCCAAGAAAATCGAATTTAGTTTAAAACCTTTAATCACCTTTTTGACTAAAAATTTATATACAATCCGAACTATAGGTGTTTATTTCATCTAAATTTATTCAAATTTAGCTCCTCCATCAAAAAAACTCATCAAAATCCAAGAAAATCGAATTTAGTTTAAAACCTTTAATCACCTTTTTGACTAAAAATTTATATAAAATCCGAACTATATGTGTTTATTTCATCTAAATTTATTCAAATTTAGCTCCTCCATCAAAAAAACTCATCAAAATCCAAGAAAATCGAATTTAGTTTAAAACCTTTAATCACCTTTTTGACTAAAAATTTATATACAATCCGAACTATAGGTGTTTATTTCATCTAAATTTATTCAAATTTAGCTCCTCCATCAAAATCCAAAAAAATCGAATTTAGGTTAAACCCTCTAAATCACAATTTGACTAAAAATTTATATAAAATCCAAACTATAGGTGTTTATTTCATCTAAATTTATTCAAATTTAGCTCCTCCATCAAAATCCAAAAAAATCGAATTTAGGTTAAACCCTCTAAATCACAATTTGACTAAAAATTTATATAAAATCCAAACTATAGGTGTTTATTTCATCTAAATTTATTCAAATTTAGTTCCTCCATCAAAAAAACTCATCAAAATCGAAAAAAATCGAATTTAGTTTACAACCTCTAAATCACAATTTGACTAAAAATTTATATACAATCCGAACTATAGGTGTTTATTTCATCTAAATTTATTCAAATTTAGCTCCTCCATCAAAATCCAAAAAAATCGAATTTAGGTTAAACCCTCTAAATCACAATTTGACTAAAAATTTATATAAAATCCGAACTATAGGTGTTTATTTCATCTCAATTTATTCAAATTTAGCACCTCCATCAAAAAAACTCATCAAAATCAAAAAAAATCGAATTTAGTTTACAACCTCTAAATCACAATTTGACTAAAAATTTATATAAAATCCGAACTATATGTGTTTATTTCATCTAAATTTATTCTAATTTAGCTCCTCCATCAAAAAAACTCATCAAAATCCAAGAAAATCGAATTTAGTTTAAAACCTTTAATCACCTTTTTGACTAAAAATTTATATAAAATCCGAACTATATGTGTTTATTTCATCTAAATTTATTCAAATTTAGCTCCTCCATCATAATCCAAAAAAATCGAATTTAGTTAAAACCCTCTAAATCACAATTGGACTAAAAATTTATATAAAATCCGAACTATAGGTGTTTATTTCATCTAAATTTATTCAAATTTAGCTCCTCCATCAAAAAAACTTATCAAAATCCAAAAAAATTGAATTTAGTTTAAAACCTTTAATCACCTTTTTGACTAAAAATTTATATAAAATCCGAACTATATGTGTTTATTTCATCTAAATTTATTCAAATTTAGCTCCTCCATCAAAAAACTCATCAAAATCGAAAAAAATCGAATTTAGTTTACAACCTCTAAATCACAATTTGACTAAAAATTTATATAAAATCCGATCTATAGTTGCTTATTTCATCTAAATTTATTCAAATTTAGCTCCTCCATCAAAAAAACTCATCAAAATCCAAGAAAATCGAATTTAGTTTAAAACCTTTAATCACCTTTTTGACTAAAAATTTATATACAATCCGAACTATAGGTGTTTATTTCATCTAAATTTATTCAAATTTAGCTCCTCCATCAAAATCCAAAAAAATCGAATTTAGGTTAAACCCTCTAAATCACAATTTGACTAAAAATTTATATAAAATCCAAACTATAGGTGTTTATTTCATCTAAATTTATTCAAATTTAGCTCCTCCATCAAAATCCAAAAAAATCGAATTTAGGTTAAACCCTCTGTTACGAGCCGGGGCTGCGGCAACGCGAGAGGCCGGCGAGAGGGGTATTTCCCCAGGAATACGGATATGAATTTGTTAGTTAGGTGCGCGGACGAACCTGATGCGAAATCAGGGAGCCGCTAGGATTATTGACGGCGAGGACGAACCTGATGCGAAATCAGGGAGCCTCTAGGAATGGAGTCAGATACGGACGAACCTGATGCGTAATCAGGGAGCCGTAGGAGGGTGAAACGTCGTGAACGAACCCGATGCGAAATCGGGGAGTCACTAGGATAAAGTTCACAGACGAACCTGGTGCGAAACCAGGGAGCTGCTAGGAGGTTGGATTATTCACAGACGAACCTGATGCGAAATCAGGG
Organism: Andrena minutula; assembly: GCA_929113495.1. Classification (NCBI taxonomy): domain Eukaryota; kingdom Metazoa; phylum Arthropoda; class Insecta; order Hymenoptera; family Andrenidae; genus Andrena; species Andrena minutula. The sequence goes on from OV815995.1 coordinate 19,140,774, forward strand.
AGCTGTTCGGAAGTAGGTAGATTTACAGACGAACCTGATGCGAAATCAGGGAGGTGTAGGATACGGACGAACCTGATGCGAAATCAGGGAGCCGTAGGAAGGGTTAGGTTTCGTGGACGAACCTGATGCGAAATCAGGGAGCCACTGGGTTGGTGAAGATGAATTGTTTTGGTAAAGAGGTGCGAACGAACCCAATGCTAAATCGGGGAGTCGCGGGAAATGTTAGTAATGCCTCGTAACTCTTAATTTGATACAACTCGAGCGGTAAAGTTGTATCTGTGGGTGAGTGCTACTAATATTATAAGGATCGCTGGGTAAAAGATGGGTTTAACGAAATCGACTCGATTTACAAGTGAACACCATAAGTATATTGAGCAAACAATTGTTACAAATGTAAGTGTCGCGAGTAGTTAAATAAATAGAAATTGTGTTTTACCACTAGATGCACGGTGTTGACGCACTGGCGATGCGGGGCGTACGAGTGGATATTTCGAAGTTACAAATAGAATATAAACCGAACTCGCGGATTCTACAAGATTAACTTTGATTCCGACAGAGACTTTAGCCTGATCGAACTGAATCTAACCAACTCTGTACGAGCGTGACACGACGTGACGTTACGCGTGACTCTATAGCTTTTAACCAACGAGGGTAGAAACCGAAGGGTTTATATAGTACCAAAAATGAGTGGGGATGTGTTAGGAATTTCCATATAAGGAAATCATTCGGGGTCGTCGTCGTGTCACTCCCGTTCTCACGGTCGCGATGCAGATGGTAGAGATCTTGACCTCCATTAGTGGGGGTTGATAAGCGGAAGGCTTTTAGGGCGTTTTCCCTTCGCAGACGCGAGCTCGAAAGACGGTTGAGAGCGACGTATGGGAAAATTCCACATACGTAACATCTCCCCCCTAAGACAAAACATCGCGATTCTCGTGATGCTTTTCAGGAAAAGGAAAAACGCCCTACAAATCCTTTCGTAAGTGAATGTGTGAAAGAAATTGTCGGGTGTAGTGTAATGTAATGTAGTGTACTTATCGCTAGATGTTGCGGGGTGTACGAATTGTAGTTATCGCTGGGCACTACGTAGCCGATCTGCAGCCAGTCCTTGATGAAGTCCAGTGATGGTTGTCCGGGTAGCCGTTCGAGCATCAGCGTGGCTGTGATGCCATCTGTTGTGTTCCCCATCAGCATCTCCGTACAGGTTGTTGTTTGTAGAGGCGGCGATTGGAAGGGTAGAGTGCCCCTCAGGTAGACTCTCGCTGTTTGCCAAGGTATGTCTCGGTTGCAAGGTGATAATGACCATATTTGGGCATACGGTAGGCTTACCGTTGTGCCGAGGACGGAAAATAATTTAGATTATCTGAGGCTATATTCCGAATATTAGTCATGTGTGTTATTAATTCTACTAAGTAGTCTCCAAATGACTTTAATTTTTCGCCACTTGGAAAAGAGCTTGGTTCTCGAGCTGGCTTTCCGAAGATTAATTCATATGGAGTGAAATTTGTAGCTTCATGAACGGATGTGTTGTAAGAGAACATTGCGAATGGTATCAATAAATCCCAATCTTCATAATTATCCATGTAATGCTTGAGGTATTCGGTAAGGACGATGTGACTTCGTTCCAGAGATCCATTGGTTTGTGGTCTATATCCCGAGGTTGTGATTTGTTTGATTTTAAATATTTCAGATAGATTGGTCATAAGTGTTCCGATGAAGCTAGTGCCCTTGTCTGTTAATATTGCGCGAGGTGTACCGTAAACTGCTATGAAATGTCTAGCGAAAGCATCTGCAATTGTAGCAGCTCGAATGTTGGGTATTGCTACGGCTACGCAATATTTCGTTAGATTATCTTGAATGGTGAGAATATGTCTGTTTCCACTGGGTGTAATTGGTAAAGGTCCTACTGTATCTAAGGAAATTTTGTCGAAGGCTCCTATAGGTGTGTCAGTGATCAACATCGGCTGTCGAGTTTTCGCTCGGACTAACTTTTGTTCTTGACAACTTTGGCATCTTCGGATGTAGTCTTGAATGTCGTTGCGCATTTGTGGCCAATGGAATTTTGATCGAATGCGTTTATACGTCTTCGTTACTCCTTTATGTCCTCCAATTAAACTATCATGAGCCTCGCAGATGATGTGCTGTCTATCCTCTTCGGATGGTGTGGTGATGGTACAGTTGCATAGAATAATCTGCAAGCCTGTTCCTATGAAAACCTCTTCTAATATCTTGACGAATTTATTGGATGGTATTTTGTGAAGGTCCCCCGTGGCAGAAATTCGAAATGATTTAATCTGATTCTGATCTAAGGTGAGTCGAAGAGTTTTCAGTCCATTGAGCACATCTACTCTTTTAATATTATCAAAGAAATTGTCTGAGATTATTATACTGAAAGTTTTAAATAATCCATTGTCTGTAGTTATCACCTGTCCCTTTTTTGGTTGTGTTGCTAGAAGATTTTGTTTGTTAATCACTTCAGTGTCTAGTAATAATTTTCCAACGGGGTTTACTAAATTGCAGTCGGCAGAAATGAAGTGTACGTAATGTCCTTCTTCAGCGGTAAAAGTATTTGAAGAAACGATAATTTTATGTGGTTGGTCTGGTGGAATCTCTTCCAGATCGTCAAGGTCGTTTGAATTCTCAGTGTCGGTAGTGACAAATGGGTAAGGGTCGAGCGTGCGGTCAAAGACCCTAGGTTGAGTTGACCTGCTGTCAGGTGTTTGTCCTACACTTGCTTCGGTTGTATCTCCTGCAGGTAGCTGGTTTATTGAGGGTTGTAAAGGTTCTTCCATGACTTCCGATGATACTTGCGGGGTACTGAGTAAATCTAGTTGTACGTTCCTTGCATTTTCTATTACAGTATTTTCGAGCGACTCCTCAAAGGATATCAAATTGTCAAAGACAGTCTGGTCCTTATCTAAAGGAATTATTTGAGTGGAGTTTGCTGCGGGCGAAAAACTGTTTATGGTTTCCTGGCGTTCATCTGGCATGGTTACCTCTTGAGATAAGCTGGGAAAAGATCGGTTCTTATGTATTATTGGGGAATGTTGAACGTTCCCACGTGCGGTTTCTTCTATTTCATCTGAGCTGCTGCTTGTCTCTCGATACTTGGGTCGAATTTCTCTATCTCGTCGTAACTGTCGTATGCGATGTCCGATGGTTTCGACGTTGGCGTCTGTTTTCGGTATCTGGGCTTTGAAGTCGGGGTCCTGGAGCTCTCGTGGAATAAGAGGTAGGCATGCAGACGGAGGGTTGCGGGATAATGCGTCTGCGTTCTTATTCGTCTTTCCAGATTTATGGACAACCTGGTACTCGTATTCTAAAAGTCGGAGCTTCCACTTCATAAGTCTAGAAGTTGGATCCTTGACAGAATGTAACCAGACCAGTGGTCTGTGATCTGTAACGAGGGTAAATGGAGTTCCGTAGATGTAAGGCCTGAAGTATCTTACGGCGTAAACCATGGCCAAACATTCCTTTTCCGTAGCTGAATAATTCTTCTCAGGTTTATTTAGGCTGCGAGATGCGTAGGCAATCGGCAGGTCGTTTCCTATCTCTCCTTGACTGAGTACGGCTCCAATAGCATAATCAGATGCATCTGTTGTTACAATGAAAGGTTTACTGAAATCTGGGTATTGCAATATGGGTTGTTGACAAAGTTCGCTACGCAATTGCTTAAAACTCTGGTCTTGTTCTTCTGTCCATTTGAATTTGATGCCCTTTCCTAGTAAATTGATTAAAGGTTTAGCTTTTGTGGTGAAATTAGGTACGAATCTTCGATAATATCCTACAAGTCCCAAGAATTGTTGAATGTTCTTCTGCGATGTGGGTGTTGGAAAATCTTGAACAGATTTTAATTTCCTAGGGTCAGGTCTTACTCCTTCCTTTGAAATAATGTGTCCAAGGTACGCCACTTCCTTTCGCAAGAATTGACATTTGTTGGTCTGGAGGGTTAATCCATGCTCTCGAAGGCGGTTCAACAACTTTTTGACTTTGATATTATGTTCCTGTAACGATGATGCGTAAATCACTATGTCATCCAAGTAGACAAAGAGGTCTGTTCCTTGAAGTCCAGTGAGTGCTTGATCCATCAGGCGTTGAAAGGTGGGTGGTGCATTCTTTAATCCGAAAGGCATTCGAGTGAATTCGTAATGTCCATTTGGAGTAGTGAATGCTGTTTTTGCTCTATCTTTCGGATCCATCTCTATTTGGTGAAATCCACTGGCAAGATCAAAGACTGAAAAATATTTAGCTCCTCCTAATCGATCTAATATCTCCGTGATTTGAGGTAATGGGTACTTATCGGAAATAGTTATATCGTTGAGGCCACGGAAATCTATTACCAGACGCGAACGCTTCACTCCGTTCTCATCTTCTTTCTTCGGTACGATCCATAAAGGTGAATTGTATGGAGATTTTGAAGGTGTAATTATACCATTTGATAATAACGCGCTGATTTGTTTCTGAATTTCCTTTTGATGTATGAGAGGATAACGATATTGTCTTGTATTGATTGGAATATCGTTGGATGTATGGATTGAATGTTTAAAGTCGCGGGCCTTTCCGAGTTTATCTCCAGGAAGATAAAAACGATCGGGGAAATCTCTAACTAAATTGTTAACGAAATCTAGTTCCTCCTTGTTCAAATGTTTGGTGTTTAAGGTTTCTAAAATTTTTTGTATTCTATCTTCGTTTGTTTTGAATTTTGACGATTGTTCTACAGATGGGTGAAAATCTTCATCTGACGAACTGAAGATATCAAATGGCTCTAAAGTTTGTGGTTCTATCTCTACATCTAGTGGTACATCGCTGGTATTTGTTGCCATAACGTAACATTTTCCCTTATTATTTCTTACGACTGCTTCCCCTATGTAAAGATGTTCGAGGGTCTTGATACGTGGTAAATATCCTTCCTTCATCCTGGGGTTTGCTATTGTTATAGCAATCTGTTGCGACGTCCTAGGTTCGATACGATGTTTGGTCGACGTCAGTAGTACTTTAGTTTGAGATATGTCTTGATAATTTGAAAAACGTAAAGGTCGGGTTGGTTTGTTCTTCAACACCAAAGTCTTATGATAATAGGAAATTTCGGCCTCCTCTTGTTTTAAAAATGGGCTTCCTATAAGTCCGTCTGCTTCTATTGCAAGCTCTTTTACTACATAGAAAAGTGCGGGAGCTTCGTGGATATGAAGAATTGTTGTTCCCAAAGTATGAATTGGATTAGTAGTAATTCCGGTTAATTCGATTTCTTCCCGAGAGTTTATCGCGGCTTTTTCTCCCAGGGCGTTAATGACTACTAAATTAACGGATGCTCCACCGTCGATTAAGAATTCTCCCGTTCCTGACTCCAGTTCTGGAACCTTGATGTTGATGCGTGGGGCAGGTGCTTCCTTGATGAGAGTTCCTCTTCGAAGCGGACTGTCCTTTGGCGAGCTTCCTTGTTTCCGCTCATCGTGTCGCCTATACGTTGAGCGCGATCGAAGTTTAAAGACTTGTTTGATTCAACGGACGAATCTCGCGAGTCTCGTCTATATCTCGGACTACGCGGTTGTTTCCTACAGGATTTTCCGTCATGTCCGGCTGTACCACAATGCCAACAATATAAACTCGGCTTGCGATCTTTATCGGGATTTTTTAAAATAGAGTAATGTTTTTCTCCATCATCTGCGTATGATGAGTCGGAGCGATAAGAAGGCGATTTCGAGGGGCTCCGGTGACGCAAAGTCCAGGCCGTCGTGCGTGTTCGTCCTTCTCGGTCCTCTTCAAAAGCAGACGTTCTTGTAAACCGATCCCTATTCTGGTCGTATCTACTCGGAGAGTGTGGGTATGACACTTCACGGTCGTGCCGACGAGAATCTTCGGCGTAATGATCTCGGCGAGACCACCTGGAGGGTGATTCATTACGGGGCGACTGTCGCCGATTCCTTAATTTTCTGTCTATCTGTAGCACGGCGTCGTAAGCTTCTTCAAGTGTTTTAATGTCTTGACTCTGAGCCGACACTTTCCAAGAAATTCGATCCGGTAAACCATCAATGAAGTTTTCCTTAACGTCTTTTTCCATTTCTTTGACGAAATCTTCAGCGTGATCCAGATACCTTTCCCGAATAGCTCCGCGCGCACAATAAACGAGATGACTAGTCCTGTCGACGTACTGTCGCAGACTTTCTCCTTCGCGAATGCTTAATTTCGCGATTTCAACTTGAAAATATGACAAACTTCTTCCCGGCGCGAATCTCTTTTTCAAATGTTGGACTAATAACTTAATAGACTCGAATTTATGCTCTAACGTGCACCTGCGTGCTGGACCGATCAGTTTCGTTAAAATTATTGCAAGATACTCGGCTTCCGTATCCTTAGGAATCAAAGTTAACCCGTCTTCCACATTTTGTACGAAGCGCGACAAGGTTGGACTTTCACCGTCGAATGTTGGAATTGACATAGTAATATTCTGTATACATGTCCGTTGCGTCAAAAGCGACATTGAGTTTGCAATTGAAACTGTCAGGTTCATTATGTCGTTAGAAGAAACGTTCGCTTGTGCGGTTGCCATTTTAAATTAATTAAGTGACTTGACTAGAGAAAACTAGTATATAGTCGATAATAAATTACGAGTGATTTAACGTATTTAAAAACCCAAATTTTACAGCGATTCTAATGCAGTAGCATCCCACCGCTGTCACCAGTTCTGTTACGAGCCGGGGCTGCGGCAACGCGAGAGGCCGGCGAGAGGGGTATTTCCCCAGGAATACGGATATGAATTTGTTAGTTAGGTGCGCGGACGAACCTGATGCGAAATCAGGGAGCCGCTAGGATTATTGACGGCGAGGACGAACCTGATGCGAAATCAGGGAGCCTCTAGGAATGGAGTCAGATACGGACGAACCTGATGCGTAATCAGGGAGCCGTAGGAGGGTGAAACGTCGTGAACGAACCCGATGCGAAATCGGGGAGTCACTAGGATAAAGTTCACAGACGAACCTGGTGCGAAACCAGGGAGCTGCTAGGAGGTTGGATTATTCACAGACGAACCTGATGCGAAATCAGGGAGCTGTTCGGAAGTAGGTAGATTTACAGACGAACCTGATGCGAAATCAGGGAGCTGTAGGATACGGACGAACCTGATGCGAAATCAGGGAGCCGTAGGAAGGGTTAGGTTTCGTGGACGAACCTGATGCGAAATCAGGGAGCCACTGGGTTGGTGAAGATGAATTGTTTTGGTAAAGAGGTGCGAACGAACCCAATGCTAAATCGGGGAGTCGCGGGAAATGTTAGTAATGCCTCGTAACTCTTAATTTGATACAACTCGAGCGGTAAAGTTGTATCTGTGGGTGAGTGCTACTAATATTATAAGGATCGCTGGGTAAAAGATGGGTTTAACGAAATCGACTCGATTTACAAGTGAACACCATAAGTATATTGAGCAAACAATTGTTACAAATGTAAGTGTCGCGAGTAGTTAAATAAATAGAAATTGTGTTTTACCACTAGATGCACGGTGTTGACGCACTGGCGATGCGGGGCGTACGAGTGGATATTTCGAAGTTACAAATAGAATATAAACCGAACTCGCGGATTCTACAAGATTAACTTTGATTCCGACAGAGACTTTAGCCTGATCGAACTGAATCTAACCAACTCTGTACGAGCGTGACACGACGTGACGTTACGCGTGACTCTATAGCTTTTAACCAACGAGGGTAGAAACCGAAGGGTTTATATAGTACCAAAAATGAGTGGGGATGTGTTAGGAATTTCCATATAAGGAAATCATTCGGGGTCGTCGTCGTGTCACTCCCGTTCTCACGGTCGCGATGCAGATGGTAGAGATCTTGACCTCCATTAGTGGGGGTTGATAAGCGGAAGGCTTTTAGGGCGTTTTCCCTTCGCAGACGCGAGCTCGAAAGACGGTTGAGAGCGACGTATGGGAAAATTCCACATACGTAACACCTCTAAATCACAATTTGACTAAAAATTTATATAAAATCCAAACTATAGGTGTTTATTTCATCTAAATTTATTCAAATTTAGTTCCTCCATCAAAAAAACTCATCAAAATCGAAAAAAATCGAATTTAGTTTACAACCTCTAAATCACAATTTGACTAAAAATTTATATACAATCCGAACTATAGGTGTTTATTTCATCTAAATTTATTCAAATTTAGCTCCTCCATCAAAATCCAAAAAAATCGAATTTAGGTTAAACCCTCTAAATCACAATTTGACTAAAAATTTATATAAAATCCGAACTATAGGTGTTTATTTCATCTAAATTTATTCAAATTTAGCTCCTCCATCAAAAAAACTCATCAAAATCCAAAAAAATCGAATTTAGTTTACAACCTCTAAATCACAATTTGACTAAAAATTTATATAAAATCCGAACTATATGTGTTTATTTCATCTAAATTTATTCTAATTTAGCTCCTCCATCAAAAAAACTCATCAAAATCCAAGAAAATCGAATTTAGTTTAAAACCTTTAATCACCTTTTTGACTAAAAATTTATATAAAATCCGAACTATATGTGTTTATTTCATCTAAATTTATTCAAATTTAGCTCCTCCATCAAAATCCAAAAAAATCGAATTTAGTTAAAACCCTCTAAATCACAATTGGACTAAAAATTTATATAAAATCCGAACTATAGGTGATTATTTCATCTAAATTTATTCAAATTTAGCTCCTCCATCAAAATCCAAAAAAATCGAATTTAGGTTAAACCCTCTAAATCACAATTTGACTAAAAATTTATATAAAATCCGAAATATTGGTGTTTATTTCATCTAAATTTATTCAAATTTACCTCCTCCATCAAAAAACTCATCTAAATCAAAAAAAAATCGAATTTAGTTTAAAACCCATAATCACAATTTGACTAAAAATTTATATAAAATCCGAACTATAGGTGTTTATTTCATCTAAATTTATTCAAATTTAGCTCCTCCATCAAAAAAAACTCATCAAAATCCAAAAAAATCGAATTTTGTTTAAAACCTCTAAATCACAATTTGACTAAAAATTTATATAAAATCCGAACTATAGGTGTTTATTTCATCTAAATTTATTCAAATTTAGCTCCTCCAAAAAAACATCAAAATCCAAAAAAATCGAATTTAGTTTAAAACCTCTAAATCACAATTTGACAAAAAATTTACATAAAATCCAAACTATAGGTGTTTATTTCATCTAAATTTATTCAAATTTAGCTCCTCCATCAAAAAAACTTATCAAAATCCAAAAAAATTGAATTTAGTTTAAAACCTTTAATCACCTTTTTGACTAAAAATTTATATAAAATCCGAACTATATGTGTTTATTTCATCTAAATTTATTCAAATTTAGCTCCTCCATCAAAAAACTCATCAAAATCGAAAAAAATCGAATTTAGTTTACAACCTCTAAATCACAATTTGACTAAAAATTTATATAAAATCCGATCTATAGTTGCTTATTTCATCTAAATTTATTCAAATTTAGCTCCTCCATCAAAAAAACTCATCAAAATCCAAGAAAATCGAATTTAGTTTAAAACCTTTAATCACCTTTTTGACTAAAAATTTATATAAAATCCGAACTATATGTGTTTATTTCATCTAAATTTATTCTAATTTAGCTCCTCCATCAAAAAAACTCATCAAAATCCAAGAAAATCGAATTTAGTTTAAAACCTTTAATCACCTTTTTGACTAAAAATTTATATAAAATCCGAACTATATGTGTTTATTTCATCTAAATTTATTCAAATTTAGCTCCTCCATCAAAATCCAAAAAAATCGAATTTAGTTAAAACCCTCTAAATCACAATTGGACTAAAAATTTATATAAAATCCGAACTATAGGTGTTTATTTCATCTAAATTTATTCAAATTTAGTTCCTCCATCAAAAAAACTCATCAAAATCGAAAAAAATCGAATTTAGTTTACAACCTCTAAATCACAATTTGACTAAAAATTTATATACAATCCGAACTATAGGTGTTTATTTCATCTAAATTTATTCAAATTTAGCTCCTCCATCAAAATCCAAAAAAATCGAATTTAGGTTAAACCCTCTAAATCACAATTTGACTAAAAATTTATATAAAATCCGAACTATAGGTGTTTATTTCATCTAAATTTATTCAAATTTAGCTCCTCCATCAAAAAAACTCATCAAAATCCAAAAAAATCGAATTTAGTTTACAACCTCTAAATCACAATTTGACTAAAAATTTATATAAAATCCGAACTATATGTGTTTATTTCATCTAAATTTATTCTAATTTAGCTCCTCCATCAAAAAAACTCATCAAAATCCAAGAAAATCGAATTTAGTTTAAAACCTTTAATCACCTTTTTGACTAAAAATTTATATAAAATCCGAACTATATGTGTTTATTTCATCTAAATTTATTCAAATTTAGCTCCTCCATCAAAATCCAAAAAAATCGAATTTAGTTAAAACCCTCTAAATCACAATTGGACTAAAAATTTATATAAAATCCGAACTATAGGTGATTATTTCATCTAAATTTATTCAAATTTAGCTCCTCCATCAAAATCCAAAAAAATCGAATTTAGGTTAAACCCTCTAAATCACAATTTGACTAAAAATTTATATAAAATCCGAAATATTGGTGTTTATTTCATCTAAATTTATTCAAATTTACCTCCTCCATCAAAAAACTCATCTAAATCAAAAAAAAATCGAATTTAGTTTAAAACCTCTAAATCACAATTTGACTAAAAATTTATATAAAATCCGAACTATAGGTGTTTATTTCATCTAAATTTATTCAAATTTAGCTCCTCCATCAAAAAAACATCAAAATCCAAAAAAATCGAATTTAGTTTAAAACCTCTAAATCACAATTTGACAAAAAATTTACATAAAATCCAAACTATAGGTGTTTATTTCATCTAAATTTATTCAAATTTAGCTCCTCCATCAAAAAAACTTATCAAAATCCAAAAAAATTGAATTTAGTTTAAAACCTTTAATCACCTTTTTGACTAAAAATTTATATAAAATCCGAACTATATGTGTTTATTTCATCTAAATTTATTCAAATTTAGCTCCTCCATCAAAAAACTCATCAAAATCGAAAAAAATCGAATTTAGTTTACAACCTCTAAATCACAATTTGACTAAAAATTTATATAAAATCCGATCTATAGTTGCTTATTTCATCTAAATTTATTCAAATTTAGCTCCTCCATCAAAAAAACTCATCAAAATCCAAGAAAATCGAATTTAGTTTAAAACCTTTAATCACCTTTTTGACTAAAAATTTATATAAAATCCGAACTATATGTGTTTATTTCATCTAAATTTATTCTAATTTAGCTCCTCCATCAAAAAAACTCATCAAAATCCAAGAAAATCGAATTTAGTTTAAAACCTTTAATCACCTTTTTGACTAAAAATTTATATAAAATCCGAACTATATGTGTTTATTTCATCTAAATTTATTCAAATTTAGCTCCTCCATCAAAATCCAAAAAAATCGAATTTAGTTAAAACCCTCTAAATCACAATTTGACTAAAAATTTATATAAAATCCGAAATATAGGTGTTTATTTCATCTCAATTTATTCAAATTTAGCACCTCCATCAAAAAAACTCATCAAAATCCAAAAATATCGAATTTAGTTTAAAACCTCTAAATCACAATTTGACTAAAAATTTATATAAAATCCGATCTATAGTTGCTTATTTCATCTAAATTTATTCAAATTTAGCTCCTCCATCAAAAAAACTCATCAAAATCCAAGAAAATCGAATTTAGTTTAAAACCTTTAATCACCTTTTTGACTAAAAATTTATATAAAATCCGAACTATAGGTGTTTATTTCATCTAAATTTATTCAAATTTAGCTCCTCCATCAAAATCCAAAAAAATCGAATTTAGGTTAAACCCTCTAAATCACAATTTGACTAAAAATTTATATAAAATCCGAACTATAGGTGTGTATTTCATCGAAATGTATTCAGATTTAGCTCCTCCATAAAAAAAACTCATCAAAATCCAAAAAACTCGAATTTAGTTTACAACCTCTAAATCACAATTTGACTAAAAATTTATATAAAATCCGAAATATTGGTGTTTATTTCATCTCAATTTATTCAAATTTAGCTCCTCCATCAAAAAAACTCATCAAAATCCAAAAATATCGAATTTAGTTTAAAACCTCTAAATCACAATTTGACTAAAAATTTATATAAAATCCAAACTATAGGTGTTTATTTCATCTAAATTTATTCAAATTTAGTTCCTCCATCAAAAAAACTCATCAAAATCCAAGGAAATCGAATTTAGTTTAAAACCTTTAATCACAATTTGACTAAAAATTTATATAAAATCCGAACTATAGGTGTTTATTTCATCTAAATTTATTCAAATTTAGCTCCTCCATCAAAATCCAAAAAAATCGAATTTAGGTTAAACCCTCTAAATCACAATTTGACTAAAAATTTATATAAAATCCGAACTATAGGTGTTTATTTCATCTCAATTTATTCCAATTTAGCTCCTCCATCAAAAAAACTCATCAAAATTCAAAAAAATCGAATTTAGTTTAAACCCTCTAAATCATAATTTGACTAAAAATTTATATAAAAACCGAACTATAGGTGTGTATTTCATCGAAATATATTCAGATTTAGCTCCTCCATAAAAAAAACTCATCAAAATCCAAAAAACTCGAATTTAGTTTACAACCTCTAAATCACAATTTGACTAAAAATTTATATAAAATCCGAACTATAGGTGTTTATTTCATCTCAATTTATTCTAATTTAGCTCCTCCATCAAAAAAACTCATCAAAATCGAAAAAAATCGAATTTAGGTTAAACCCTCTAAATCACAATTTGACTAAAAATTTATATAAAATCCGAACTATAGGTGTTTATTTCATCTCAATTTATTCAAATTTAGCACCTCCATCAAAAAAACTCATCAAAATCCAAGAAAATCGAATTTAGTTTAAAACCTTTAATCACCTTTTTGACTAAAAATTTATATAAAATCCAAACTATAGGTGTTTATTTCATCTAAATTTATTCAACTTTAGTTCCTCCATCAAAAAAACTCATCAAAATCGAAAAAAATCGAATTTAGTTTACAACTTCTAAATCACAATTTGACTAAAAATTTATATAAAATCCAAACTATAGGTGTTTATTTCATCTAAATTTATTCAAATTTAGTTCCTCCATCAAAAAAACTCATCAAAATCGAAAAAAATCGAATTTAGTTTACAACCTCTAAATCACAATTTGACTAAAAATTTATATACAATCCGAACTATAGGTGTTTATTTCATCTAAATTTATTCAAATTTAGCTCCTCCATCAAAATCCAAAAAAATCGAATTTAGGTTAAACCCTCTAAATCACAATTTGACTAAAAATTTATATAAAATCCGAACTATAGGTGTTTATTTCATCTCAATTTATTCAAATTTAGCTCCTCCATCAAAATCCAAAAAAATCGAATTTAGGTTAAACCCTCTAAATCACAATTTGACTAAAAATTTATATAAAATCCGAACTATAGGTGTTTATTTCATCTCAATTTATTCCAATTTAGCTCCTCCATCAAAAAAACTCATCAAAATCCAAGAAAATCGAATTTAGTTTAAAACCTTTAATCACCTTTTTGACTAAAAATTTATATAAAATCCGAACTATAGGTGTTTATTTCATCTAAATTTATTCAAATTTAGCTCCTCCATCAAAATCCAAAAAAATCGAATTTAGGTTAAACCCTCTAAATCACAATTTGACTAAAAATTTATATAAAATCCGAACTATAGGTGTTTATTTCATCTCAATTTATTCCAATTTAGCTCCTCCATCAAAAAAACTCATCAAAATTCAAAAAAATCGAATTTAGTTTAAACCCTCTAAATCATAATTTGACTAAAAATTTATATAAAAACCGAACTATAGGTGTGTATTTCATCGAAATGTATTCAGATTTAGCTCCTCCATAAAAAAAACTCATCAAAATCCAAAAAACTCGAATTTAGTTTACAACCTCTAAATCACAATTTGACTAAAAATTTATATAAAATCCGAAATATTGGTGTTTATTTCATCTCAATTTATTCAAATTTAGCTCCTCCATCAAAAAAACTCATCAAAATCCAAAAATATCGAATTTAGTTTAAAACCTCTAAATCACAATTTGACTAAAAATTTATATAAAATCCAAACTATAGGTGTTTATTTCATCTAAATTTATTCAAATTTAGTTCCTCCATCAAAAAAACTCATCAAAATCCAAGGAAATCGAATTTAGTTTAAAACCTTTAATCACAATTTGACTAAAAATTTATATAAAATCCGAACTATAGGTGTTTATTTCATCTAAATTTATTCAAATTTAGCTCCTCCATCAAAATCCAAAAAAATCGAATTTAGGTTAAACCCTCTAAATCACAATTTGACTAAAAATTTATATAAAATCCGAACTATAGGTGTTTATTTCATCTCAATTTATTCCAATTTAGCTCCTCCATCAAAAAAACTCATCAAAATTCAAAAAAATCGAATTTAGTTTAAACCCTCTAAATCATAATTTGACTAAAAATTTATATAAAAACCGAACTATAGGTGTGTATTTCATCGAAATATATTCAGATTTAGCTCCTCCATAAAAAAAAACTCATCAAAATCCAAAAAACTCGAATTTAGTTTACAACCTCTAAATCACAATTTGACTAAAAATTTATATAAAATCCGAACTATAGGTGTTTATTTCATCTCAATTTATTCTAATTTAGCTCCTCCATCAAAAAAACTCATCAAAATCGAAAAAAATCGAATTTAGGTTAAACCCTCTAAATCACAATTTGACTAAAAATTTATATAAAATCCGAACTATAGGTGTTTATTTCATCTCAATTTATTCAAATTTAGCACCTCCATCAAAAAAACTCATCAAAATCCAAGAAAATCGAATTTAGTTTAAAACCTTTAATCACCTTTTTGACTAAAAATTTATATAAAATCCAAACTATAGGTGTTTATTTCATCTAAATTTATTCAAATTTAGTTCCTCCATCAAAAAAACTCATCAAAATCGAAAAAAATCGAATTTAGTTTACAACTTCTAAATCACAATTTGACTAAAAATTTATATAAAATCCAAACTATAGGTGTTTATTTCATCTAAATTTATTCAAATTTAGTTCCTCCATCAAAAAAACTCATCAAAATCGAAAAAAATCGAATTTAGTTTACAACCTCTAAATCACAATTTGACTAAAAATTTATATACAATCCGAACTATAGGTGTTTATTTCATCTAAATTTATTCAAATTTAGCTCCTCCATCAAAATCCAAAAAAATCGAATTTAGGTTAAACCCTCTAAATCACAATTTGACTAAAAATTGATATAAAATCCGAACTATAGGTGTTTATTTCATCTCAATTTATTCAAATTTAGCTCCTCCATCAAAATCCAAAAAAATCGAATTTAGGTTAAACCCTCTAAATCACAATTTGACTAAAAATTTATATAAAATCCGAACTATAGGTGTTTATTTCATCTCAATTTATTCCAATTTAGCTCCTCCATCAAAAAAACTCATCAAAATCCAAGAAAATCGAATTTAGTTTAAAACCTTTAATCACCTTTTTGACTAAAAATTTATATACAATCCGAACTATAGGTGTTTATTTCATCTAAATTTATTCAAATTTAGCTCCTCCATCAAAATCCAAAAAAATCGAATTTAGGTTAAACCCTCTAAATCACAATTTGACTAAAAATTTATATACAATCCGAACTATAGGTGTTTATTTCATCTAAATTTATTCAAATTTAGCTCCTCCATCAAAATCCAAAAAAATCGAATTTAGGTTAAACCCTCTAAATCACAATTTGACTAAAAATTTATATAAAATCCGAACTATAGGTGTTTATTTCATCTAAATTTATTCAAATTTAGCTCCTCCATCAAAAAAACTCATCAAAATCCAAAAAAATCGAATTTAGTTTACAACCTCTAAATCACAATTTGACTAAAAATTTATATAAAATCCGAACTATATGTGTTTATTTCATCTAAATTTATTCTAATTTAGCTCCTCCATCAAAAAAACTCATCAAAATCCAAGAAAATCGAATTTAGTTTAAAACCTTTAATCACCTTTTTGACTAAAAATTTATATAAAATCCGAACTATATGTGTTTATTTCATCTAAATTTATTCAAATTTAGCTCCTCCATCAAAATCCAAAAAAATCGAATTTAGTTAAAACCCTCTAAATCACAATTGGACTAAAAATTTATATAAAATCCGAACTATAGGTGATTATTTCATCTAAATTTATTCAAATTTAGCTCCTCCATCAAAATCCAAAAAAATCGAATTTAGGTTAAACCCTCTAAATCACAATTTGACTAAAAATTTATATAAAATCCGAAATATTGGTGTTTATTTCATCTAAATTTATTCAAATTTACCTCCTCCATCAAAAAACTCATCTAAATAAAAAAAAAATCGAATTTAGTTTAAAACCCATAATCACAATTTGACTAAAAATTTATATAAAATCCGAACTATAGGTGTTTATTTCATCTAAATTTATTCAAATTTAGCTCCTCCATCAAAAAAACTCATCAAAATCCAAAAAAATCGAATTTTGTTTAAAACCTCTAAATCACAATTTGACTAAAAATTTATATAAAATCCGAACTATAGGTGTTTATTTCATCTAAATTTATTCAAATTTAGCTCCTCCATCAAAAAAACATCAAAATCCAAAAAAATCGAATTTAGTTTAAAACCTCTAAATCACAATTTGACTAAAAATTTATATAAAATCCGATCTATAGTTGCTTATTTCATCTAAATTTATTCAAATTTAGCTCCTCCATCAAAAAAACTCATCAAAATCCAAGAAAATCGAATTTAGTTTAAAACCTTTAATCACCTTTTTGACTAAAAATTTATATAAAATCCGAACTATATGTGTTTATTTCATCTAAATTTATTCTAATTTAGCTCCTCCATCAAAAAAACTCATCAAAATCCAAGAAAATCGAATTTAGTTTAAAACCTTTAATCACCTTTTTGACTAAAAATTTATATAAAATCCGAACTATATGTGTTTATTTCATCTAAATTTATTCAAATTTAGCTCCTCCATCAAAATCCAAAAAAATCGAATTTAGTTAAAACCCTCTAAATCACAATTGGACTAAAAATTTATATAAAATCCGAACTATAGGTGTTTATTTCATCTAAATTTATTCAAATTTAGCTCCTCCATCAAAATCCAAAAAAATCGAATTTAGGTTAAACCCTCTAAATCACAATTTGACTAAAAATTTATATAAAATCCGAAATATTGGTGTTTATTTCATCTAAATTTATTCAAATTTACCTCCTCCATCAAAAAACTCATCTAAATCAAAAAAAAATCGAATTTAGTTTAAAACCTCTAAATCACAATTTGACTAAAAATTTATATAAAATCCGAACTATAGGTGTTTATTTCATCTAAATTTATTCAAATTTAGCTCCTCCATCAAAAAAACATCAAAATCCAAAAAAATCGAATTTAGTTTAAAACCTCTAAATCACAATTTGACAAAAAATTTACATAAAATCCAAACTATAGGTGTTTATTTCATCTAAATTTATTCAAATTTAGCTCCTCCATCAAAAAAACTTATCAAAATCCAAAAAAATTGAATTTAGTTTAAAACCTTTAATCACCTTTTTGACTAAAAATTTATATAAAATCCGAACTATATGTGTTTATTTCATCTAAATTTATTCAAATTTAGCTCCTCCATCAAAAAACTCATCAAAATCGAAAAAAATCGAATTTAGTTTACAACCTCTAAATCACAATTTGACTAAAAATTTATATAAAATCCGATCTATAGTTGCTTATTTCATCTAAATTTATTCAAATTTAGCTCCTCCATCAAAAAAACTCATCAAAATCCAAGAAAATCGAATTTAGTTTAAAACCTTTAATCACCTTTTTGACTAAAAATTTATATAAAATCCGAACTATATGTGTTTATTTCATCTAAATTTATTCTAATTTAGCTCCTCCATCAAAAAAACTCATCAAAATCCAAGAAAATCGAATTTAGTTTAAAACCTTTAATCACCTTTTTGACTAAAAATTTATATAAAATCCGAACTATATGTGTTTATTTCATCTAAATTTATTCAAATTTAGCTCCTCCATCAAAATCCAAAAAAATCGAATTTAGTTAAAACCCTCTAAATCACAATTTGACTAAAAATTTATATAAAATCCGAAATATAGGTGTTTATTTCATCTCAATTTATTCAAATTTAGCACCTCCATCAAAAAAACTCATCAAAATCCAAAAATATCGAATTTAGTTTAAAACCTCTAAATCACAATTTGACTAAAAATTTATATAAAATCCGATCTATAGTTGCTTATTTCATCTAAATTTATTCAAATTTAGCTCCTCCATCAAAAAAACTCATCAAAATCCAAGAAAATCGAATTTAGTTTAAAACCTTTAATCACCTTTTTGACTAAAAATTTATATAAAATCCGAACTATAGGTGTTTATTTCATCTAAATTTATTCAAATTTAGCTCCTCCATCAAAATCCAAAAAAATCGAATTTAGGTTAAACCCTCTAAATCACAATTTGACTAAAAATTTATATAAAATCCGAACTATAGGTGTTTATTTCATCTCAATTTATTCCAATTTAGCTCCTCCATCAAAAAAACTCATCAAAATTCAAAAAAATCGAATTTAGTTTAAACCCTCTAAATCATAATTTGACTAAAAATTTATATAAAAACCGAACTATAGGTGTGTATTTCATCGAAATGTATTCAGATTTAGCTCCTCCATAAAAAAAACTCATCAAAATCCAAAAAACTCGAATTTAGTTTACAACCTCTAAATCACAATTTGACTAAAAATTTATATAAAATCCGAAATATTGGTGTTTATTTCATCTCAATTTATTCAAATTTAGCTCCTCCATCAAAAAAACTCATCAAAATCCAAAAATATCGAATTTAGTTTAAAACCTCTAAATCACAATTTGACTAAAAATTTATATAAAATCCAAACTATAGGTGTTTATTTCATCTAAATTTATTCAAATTTAGTTCCTCCATCAAAAAAACTCATCAAAATCCAAGGAAATCGAATTTAGTTTAAAACCTTTAATCACAATTTGACTAAAAATTTATATAAAATCCGAACTATAGGTGTTTATTTCATCTAAATTTATTCAAATTTAGCTCCTCCATCAAAATCCAAAAAAATCGAATTTAGGTTAAACCCTCTAAATCACAATTTGACTAAAAATTTATATAAAATCCGAACTATAGGTGTTTATTTCATCTCAATTTATTCTAATTTAGCTCCTCCATCAAAAAAACTCATCAAAATCCAAAAAAATCGAATTTAGTTTAAAACCTCTAAATCACAATTTGACAAAAAATTTATATAAAATCCGATCTATAGTTGCTTATTTCATCTAAATTTATTCAAATTTAGCTCCTCCATCAAAAAAACTCATCAAAATCCAAGAAAATCGAATTTAGTTTAAAACCTTTAATCACCTTTTTGACTAAAAATTTATATAAAATCCGAACTATATGTGTTTATTTCATCTAAATTTATTCAAATTTAGCTCCTCCATCAAAAAAACTCATCAAAATCCAAAAAAATCGAATTTAGTTTAAAACCTCTAAATCACAATTTGACTAAAAATTTATATAAAATCCGATCTATAGTTGCTTATTTCATCTAAATTTATTCAAATTTAGCTCCTCCATCAAAAAAACTCATCAAAATCCAAGAAAATCGAATTTAGTTTAAAACCTTTAATCACCTTTTTGACTAAAAATTTATATAAAATCCGAACTATATGTGTTTATTTCATCTAAATTTATTCAAATTTAGCTCCTCCATCAAAAAAACTCATCAAAATCCAAAAAAATCGAATTTAGTTTAAAACCTCTAAATCACAATTTGACTAAAAATTTATATAAAATCCGAACTATAGGTGTTTATTTCATCTCAATTTATTCAAATTTAGCACCTCCATCAAAAAAACTCATCAAAATCCAAAAATATCGAATTTAGTTTAAAACCTCTAAATCACAATTTGACTAAAAATTTATATAAAATCCAAACTATAGGTGTTTATTTCATCTAAATTTATTCAAATTTAGTTCCTCCATCAAAAAAACTCATCAAAATCGAAAAAAATCGAATTTAGGTTAAACCCTCTAAATCACAATTTGACTAAAAATTTATATAAAATCCGAACTATAGGTGTTTATTTCATCTCAATTTATTCAAATTTAGCACCTCCATCAAAAAAACTCATCAAAATCCAAAAATATCGAATTTAGTTTAAAACCTCTAAATCACAATTTGACTAAAAATTTATATAAAATCCAAACTATAGGTGTTTATTTCATCTAAATTTATTCAAATTTAGTTCCTCCATCAAAAAAACTCATCAAAATCGAAAAAAATCGAATTTAGTTTACAACTTCTAAATCACAATTTGACTAAAAATTTATATAAAATCCAAACTATAGGTGTTTATTTCATCTAAATTTATTCAAATTTAGTTCCTCCATCAAAAAAACTCATCAAAATCGAAAAAAATCGAATTTAGTTTACAACCTCTAAATCACAATTTGACTAAAAATTTATATACAATCCGAACTATAGGTGTTTATTTCATCTAAATTTATTCAAATTTAGCTCCTCCATCAAAATCCAAAAAAATCGAATTTAGGTTAAACCCTCTAAATCACAATTTGACTAAAAATTTATATAAAATCCGAACTATAGGTGTTTATTTCATCTCAATTTATTCAAATTTAACTCCTCCATCAAAATCCAAAAAAATCGAATTTAGGTTAAACCCTCTAAATCACAATTTGACTAAAAATTTATATAAAATCCGAACTATAGGTGTTTATTTCATCTCAATTTATTCCAATTTAGCTCCTCCATCAAAAAAACTCATCAAAATCCAAAAATATCGAATTTAGTTTAAAACCTCTAAATCACAATTTGACTAAAAATTTATATAAAATCCAAACTATAGGTGTTTATTTCATCTAAATTTATTCAAATTTAGTTCCTCCATCAAAAAAACTCATCAAAATCCAAGGAAATCGAATTTAGTTTAAAACCTTTAATCACAATTTGACTAAAAATTTATATAAAATCCGAACTATAGGTGTTTATTTCATCTAAATTTATTCAAATTTAGCTCCTCCATCAAAATCCAAAAAAATCGAATTTATGTTAAAACCTCTAAATCACAATTTGACTAAAAATTTATATAAAATCCGATCTATAGTTGCTTATTTCATCTAAATTTATTCAAATTTAGCTCCTCCATCAAAAAAACTCATCAAAATCCAAGAAAATCGAATTTAGTTTAAAACCTTTAATCACCTTTTTGACTAAAAATTTATATAAAATCCGAACTATAGGTGTTTATTTCATCTAAATTTATTCAAATTTAGCTCCTCCATCAAAATCCAAAAAAATCGAATTTAGGTTAAACCCTCTAAATCACAATTTGACTAAAAATTTATATAAAATCCGAACTATAGGTGTTTATTTCATCTCAATTTATTCCAATTTAGCTCCTCCATCAAAAAAACTCATCAAAATTCAAAAAAATCGAATTTAGTTTAAACCCTCTAAATCATAATTTGACTAAAAATTTATATAAAAACCGAACTATAGGTGTGTATTTCATCGAAATGTATTCAGATTTAGCTCCTCCATAAAAAAAACTCATCAAAATCCAAAAAACTCGAATTTAGTTTACAACCTCTAAATCACAATTTGACTAAAAATTTATATAAAATCCGAACTATATGTGTTTATTTCATCTAAATTTATTCAAATTTAGCTCCTCCATCAAAATCCAAAAAAATCGAATTTAGTTAAAACCCTCTAAATCACAATTGGACTAAAAATTTATATAAAATCCGAACTATAGGTGATTATTTCATCTAAATTTATTCAAATTTAGCTCCTCCATCAAAATCCAAAAAAATCGAATTTAGGTTAAACCCTCTAAATCACAATTTGACTAAAAATTTATATAAAATCCGAAATATTGGTGTTTATTTCATCTAAATTTATTCAAATTTACCTCCTCCATCAAAAAACTCATCTAAATCAAAAAAAAATCGAATTTAGTTTAAAACCCATAATCACAATTTGACTAAAAATTTATATAAAATCCGAACTATAGGTGTTTATTTCATCTAAATTTATTCAAATTTAGCTCCTCCATCAAAAAAACTCATCAAAATCCAAAAAAATCGAATTTTGTTTAAAACCTCTAAATCACAATTTGACTAAAAATTTATATAAAATCCGAACTATAGGTGTTTATTTCATCTAAATTTATTCAAATTTAGCTCCTCCATCAAAAAAACATCAAAATCCAAAAAAATCGAATTTAGTTTAAAACCTCTAAATCACAATTTGACTAAAAATTTATATAAAATCCGATCTATAGTTGCTTATTTCATCTAAATTTATTCAAATTTAGCTCCTCCATCAAAAAAACTCATCAAAATCCAAGAAAATCGAATTTAGTTTAAAACCTTTAATCACCTTTTTGACTAAAAATTTATATAAAATCCGAACTATATGTGTTTATTTCATCTAAATTTATTCTAATTTAGCTCCTCCATCAAAAAAACTCATCAAAATCCAAGAAAATCGAATTTAGTTTAAAACCTTTAATCACCTTTTTGACTAAAAATTTATATAAAATCCGAACTATATGTGTTTATTTCATCTAAATTTATTCAAATTTAGCTCCTCCATCAAAATCCAAAAAAATCGAATTTAGTTAAAACCCTCTAAATCACAATTGGACTAAAAATTTATATAAAATCCGAACTATAGGTGTTTATTTCATCTAAATTTATTCAAATTTAGCTCCTCCATCAAAATCCAAAAAAATCGAATTTAGGTTAAACCCTCTAAATCACAATTTGACTAAAAATTTATATAAAATCCGAAATATTGGTGTTTATTTCATCTAAATTTATTCAAATTTACCTCCTCCATCAAAAAACTCATCTAAATAAAAAAAAAATCGAATTTAGTTTAAAACCTCTAAATCACAATTTGACTAAAAATTTATATAAAATCCGAACTATAGGTGTTTATTTCATCTAAATTTATTCAAATTTAGCTCCTCCATCAAAAAAACATCAAAATCCAAAAAAATCGAATTTAGTTTAAAACCTCTAAATCACAATTTGACAAAAAATTTACATAAAATCCAAACTATAGGTGTTTATTTCATCTAAATTTATTCAAATTTAGCTCCTCCATCAAAAAAACTTATCAAAATCCAAAAAAATTGAATTTAGTTTAAAACCTTTAATCACCTTTTTGACTAAAAATTTATATAAAATCCGAACTATATGTGTTTATTTCATCTAAATTTATTCAAATTTAGCTCCTCCATCAAAAAACTCATCAAAATCGAAAAAAATCGAATTTAGTTTACAACCTCTAAATCACAATTTGACTAAAAATTTATATAAAATCCGATCTATAGTTGCTTATTTCATCTAAATTTATTCAAATTTAGCTCCTCCATCAAAAAAACTCATCAAAATCCAAGAAAATCGAATTTAGTTTAAAACCTTTAATCACCTTTTTGACTAAAAATTTATATAAAATCCGAACTATATGTGTTTATTTCATCTAAATTTATTCTAATTTAGCTCCTCCATCAAAAAAACTCATCAAAATCCAAGAAAATCGAATTTAGTTTAAAACCTTTAATCACCTTTTTGACTAAAAATTTATATAAAATCCGAACTATATGTGTTTATTTCATCTAAATTTATTCAAATTTAGCTCCTCCATCAAAATCCAAAAAAATCGAATTTAGTTAAAACCCTCTAAATCACAATTTGACTAAAAATTTATATAAAATCCGAAATATAGGTGTTTATTTCATCTCAATTTATTCAAATTTAGCACCTCCATCAAAAAAACTCATCAAAATCCAAAAATATCGAATTTAGTTTAAAACCTCTAAATCACAATTTGACTAAAAATTTATATAAAATCCGATCTATAGTTGCTTATTTCATCTAAATTTATTCAAATTTAGCTCCTCCATCAAAAAAACTCATCAAAATCCAAGAAAATCGAATTTAGTTTAAAACCTTTAATCACCTTTTTGACTAAAAATTTATATAAAATCCGAACTATAGGTGTTTATTTCATCTAAATTTATTCAAATTTAGCTCCTCCATCAAAATCCAAAAAAATCGAATTTAGGTTAAACCCTCTAAATCACAATTTGACTAAAAATTTATATAAAATCCGAACTATAGGTGTTTATTTCATCTCAATTTATTCCAATTTAGCTCCTCCATCAAAAAAACTCATCAAAATTCAAAAAAATCGAATTTAGTTTAAACCCTCTAAATCATAATTTGACTAAAAATTTATATAAAAACCGAACTATAGGTGTGTATTTCATCGAAATGTATTCAGATTTAGCTCCTCCATAAAAAAAACTCATCAAAATCCAAAAAACTCGAATTTAGTTTACAACCTCTAAATCACAATTTGACTAAAAATTTATATAAAATCCGAAATATTGGTGTTTATTTCATCTCAATTTATTCAAATTTAGCTCCTCCATCAAAAAAACTCATCAAAATCCAAAAATATCGAATTTAGTTTAAAACCTCTAAATCACAATTTGACTAAAAATTTATATAAAATCCAAACTATAGGTGTTTATTTCATCTAAATTTATTCAAATTTAGTTCCTCCATCAAAAAAACTCATCAAAATCCAAGGAAATCGAATTTAGTTTAAAACCTTTAATCACAATTTGACTAAAAATTTATATAAAATCCGAACTATAGGTGTTTATTTCATCTAAATTTATTCAAATTTAGCTCCTCCATCAAAATCCAAAAAAATCGAATTTAGGTTAAACCCTCTAAATCACAATTTGACTAAAAATTTATATAAAATCCGAACTATAGGTGTTTATTTCATCTCAATTTATTCAAATTTAGCACCTCCATCAAAAAAACTCATCAAAATCCAAAAATATCGAATTTAGTTTAAAACCTCTAAATCACAATTTGACTAAAAATTTATATAAAATCCAAACTATAGGTGTTTATTTCATCTAAATTTATTCAAATTTAGTTCCTCCATCAAAAAAACTCATCAAAATCGAAAAAAATCGAATTTAGTTTACAACTTCTAAATCACAATTTGACTAAAAATTTATATAAAATCCAAACTATAGGTGTTTATTTCATCTAAATTTATTCAAATTTAGTTCCTCCATCAAAAAAACTCATCAAAATCGAAAAAAATCGAATTTAGTTTACAACCTCTAAATCACAATTTGACTAAAAATTTATATACAATCCGAACTATAGGTGTTTATTTCATCTAAATTTATTCAAATTTAGCTCCTCCATCAAAATCCAAAAAAATCGAATTTAGGTTAAACCCTCTAAATCACAATTTGACTAAAAATTTATATAAAATCCGAACTATAGGTGTTTATTTCATCTCAATTTATTCAAATTTAGCTCCTCCATCAAAATCCAAAAAAATCGAATTTAGGTTAAACCCTCTAAATCACAATTTGACTAAAAATTTATATAAAATCCGAACTATAGGTGTTTATTTCATCTCAATTTATTCCAATTTAGCTCCTCCATCAAAAAAACTCATCAAAATCCAAAAATATCGAATTTAGTTTAAAACCTCTAAATCACAATTTGACTAAAAATTTATATAAAATCCAAACTATAGGTGTTTATTTCATCTAAATTTATTCAAATTTAGTTCCTCCATCAAAAAAACTCATCAAAATCCAAGGAAATCGAATTTAGTTTAAAACCTTTAATCACCTTTTTGACTAAAAATTTATATAAAATCCGAACTATATGTGTTTATTTCATCTAAATTTATTCAAATTTAGCTCCTCCATCAAAATCCAAAAAAATCGAATTTAGTTAAAACCCTCTAAATCACAATTGGACTAAAAATTTATATAAAATCCGAACTATAGGTGTTTATTTCATCTAAATTTATTCAAATTTAGCTCCTCCATCAAAATCCAAAAAAATCGAATTTAGGTTAAACCCTCTAAATCACAATTTGACTAAAAATTTATATAAAATCCGAAATATTGGTGTTTATTTCATCTAAATTTATTCAAATTTACCTCCTCCATCAAAAAACTCATCTAAATAAAAAAAAAATCGAATTTAGTTTAAAACCTCTAAATCACAATTTGACTAAAAATTTATATAAAATCCGAACTATAGGTGTTTATTTCATCTAAATTTATTCAAATTTAGCTCCTCCATCAAAAAAACATCAAAATCCAAAAAAATCGAATTTAGTTTAAAACCTCTAAATCACAATTTGACAAAAAATTTACATAAAATCCAAACTATAGGTGTTTATTTCATCTAAATTTATTCAAATTTAGCTCCTCCATCAAAAAAACTTATCAAAATCCAAAAAAATTGAATTTAGTTTAAAACCTTTAATCACCTTTTTGACTAAAAATTTATATAAAATCCGAACTATATGTGTTTATTTCATCTAAATTTATTCAAATTTAGCTCCTCCATCAAAAAACTCATCAAAATCGAAAAAAATCGAATTTAGTTTACAACCTCTAAATCACAATTTGACTAAAAATTTATATAAAATCCGATCTATAGTTGCTTATTTCATCTAAATTTATTCAAATTTAGCTCCTCCATCAAAAAAACTCATCAAAATCCAAGAAAATCGAATTTAGTTTAAAACCTTTAATCACCTTTTTGACTAAAAATTTATATAAAATCCGAACTATATGTGTTTATTTCATCTAAATTTATTCTAATTTAGCTCCTCCATAAAAAAAACTCATCAAAATCCAAGAAAATCGAATTTAGTTTAAAACCTTTAATCACCTTTTTGACTAAAAATTTATATAAAATCCGAACTATATGTGTTTATTTCATCTAAATTTATTCAAATTTAGCTCCTCCATCAAAATCCAAAAAAATCGAATTTAGTTAAAACCCTCTAAATCACAATTTGACTAAAAATTTATATAAAATCCGAAATATAGGTGTTTATTTCATCTCAATTTATTCAAATTTAGCACCTCCATCAAAAAAACTCATCAAAATCCAAAAATATCGAATTTAGTTTAAAACCTCTAAATCACAATTTGACTAAAAATTTATATAAAATCCGATCTATAGTTGCTTATTTCATCTAAATTTATTCAAATTTAGCTCCTCCATCAAAAAAACTCATCAAAATCCAAGAAAATCGAATTTAGTTTAAAACCTTTAATCACCTTTTTGACTAAAAATTTATATAAAATCCGAACTATAGGTGTTTATTTCATCTAAATTTATTCAAATTTAGCTCCTCCATCAAAATCCAAAAAAATCGAATTTAGGTTAAACCCTCTAAATCACAATTTGACTAAAAATTTATATAAAATCCGAACTATAGGTGTTTATTTCATCTCAATTTATTCCAATTTAGCTCCTCCATCAAAAAAACTCATCAAAATTCAAAAAAATCGAATTTAGTTTAAACCCTCTAAATCATAATTTGACTAAAAATTTATATAAAAACCGAACTATAGGTGTGTATTTCATCGAAATGTATTCAGATTTAGCTCCTCCATAAAAAAAACTCATCAAAATCCAAAAAACTCGAATTTAGTTTACAACCTCTAAATCACAATTTGACTAAAAATTTATATAAAATCCGAAATATTGGTGTTTATTTCATCTCAATTTATTCAAATTTAGCTCCTCCATCAAAAAAACTCATCAAAATCCAAAAATATCGAATTTAGTTTAAAACCTCTAAATCACAATTTGACTAAAAATTTATATAAAATCCAAACTATAGGTGTTTATTTCATCTAAATTTATTCAAATTTAGTTCCTCCATCAAAAAAACTCATCAAAATCCAAGGAAATCGAATTTAGTTTAAAACCTTTAATCACAATTTGACTAAAAATTTATATAAAATCCGAACTATAGGTGTTTATTTCATCTAAATTTATTCAAATTTAGCTCCTCCATCAAAATCCAAAAAAATCGAATTTAGGTTAAACCCTCTAAATCACAATTTGACTAAAAATTTATATAAAATCCGAACTATAGGTGTTTATTTCATCTCAATTTATTCAAATTTAGCACCTCCATCAAAAAAACTCATCAAAATCCAAAAATATCGAATTTAGTTTAAAACCTCTAAATCACAATTTGACTAAAAATTTATATAAAATCCAAACTATAGGTGTTTATTTCATCTAAATTTATTCAAATTTAGTTCCTCCATCAAAAAAACTCATCAAAATCGAAAAAAATCGAATTTAGTTTACAACTTCTAAATCACAATTTGACTAAAAATTTATATAAAATCCAAACTATAGGTGTTTATTTCATCTAAATTTATTCAAATTTAGTTCCTCCATCAAAAAAACTCATCAAAATCGAAAAAAATCGAATTTAGTTTACAACCTCTAAATCACAATTTGACTAAAAATTTATATACAATCCGAACTATAGGTGTTTATTTCATCTAAATTTATTCAAATTTAGCTCCTCCATCAAAATCCAAAAAAATCGAATTTAGGTTAAACCCTCTAAATCACAATTTGACTAAAAATTTATATAAAATCCGAACTATAGGTGTTTATTTCATCTCAATTTATTCAAATTTAGCTCCTCCATCAAAATCCAAAAAAATCGAATTTAGGTTAAACCCTCTAAATCACAATTTGACTAAAAATTTATATAAAATCCGAACTATAGGTGTTTATTTCATCTCAATTTATTCCAATTTAGCTCCTCCATCAAAAAAACTCATCAAAATCCAAAAATATCGAATTTAGTTTAAAACCTCTAAATCACAATTTGACTAAAAATTTATATAAAATCCAAACTATAGGTGTTTATTTCATCTAAATTTATTCAAATTTAGTTCCTCCATCAAAAAAACTCATCAAAATCCAAGGAAATCGAATTTAGTTTAAAACCTTTAATCACAATTTGACTAAAAATTTATATAAAATCCGAACTATAGGTGTTTATTTCATCTAAATTTATTCAAATTTAGCTCCTCCATCAAAATCCAAAAAAATCGAATTTAGGTTAAAACCTCTAAATCACAATTTGACTAAAAATTTATATAAAATCCGATCTATAGTTGCTTATTTCATCTAAATTTATTCAAATTTAGCTCCTCCATCAAAAAAACTCATCAAAATCCAAGAAAATCGAATTTAGTTTAAAACCTTTAATCACCTTTTTGACTAAAAATTTATATAAAATCCGAACTATAGGTGTTTATTTCATCTAAATTTATTCAAATTTAGCTCCTCCATCAAAATCCAAAAAAATCGAATTTAGGTTAAACCCTCTAAATCACAATTTGACTAAAAATTTATATAAAATCCGAAATATTGGTGTTTATTTCATCTAAATTTATTCAAATTTACCTCCTCCATCAAAAAACTCATCTAAATCAAAAAAAAATCGAATTTAGTTTAAAACCTCTAAATCACAATTTGACTAAAAATTTATATAAAATCCGAACTATAGGTGTTTATTTCATCTAAATTTATTCAAATTTAGCTCCTCCATCAAAAAAACATCAAAATCCAAAAAAATCGAATTTAGTTTAAAACCTCTAAATCACAATTTGACAAAAAATTTACATAAAATCCAAACTATAGGTGTTTATTTCATCTAAATTTATTCAAATTTAGCTCCTCCATCAAAAAAACTTATCAAAATCCAAAAAAATTGAATTTAGTTTAAAACCTTTAATCACCTTTTTGACTAAAAATTTATATAAAATCCGAACTATATGTGTTTATTTCATCTAAATTTATTCAAATTTAGCTCCTCCATCAAAAAACTCATCAAAATCGAAAAAAATCGAATTTAGTTTACAACCTCTAAATCACAATTTGACTAAAAATTTATATAAAATCCGATCTATAGTTGCTTATTTCATCTAAATTTATTCAAATTTAGCTCCTCCATCAAAAAAACTCATCAAAATCCAAGAAAATCGAATTTAGTTTAAAACCATTAATCACCTTTTTGACTAAAAATTTATATAAAATCCGAACTATATGTGTTTATTTCATCTAAATTTATTCTAATTTAGCTCCTCCATCAAAAAAACTCATCAAAATCCAAGAAAATCGAATTTAGTTTAAAACCTTTAATCACCTTTTTGACTAAAAATTTATATAAAATCCGAACTATATGTGTTTATTTCATCTAAATTTATTCAAATTTAGCTCCTCCATCAAAATCCAAAAAAATCGAATTTAGTTAAAACCCTCTAAATCACAATTTGACTAAAAATTTATATAAAATCCGAAATATAGGTGTTTATTTCATCTCAATTTATTCAAATTTAGCACCTCCATCAAAAAAACTCATCAAAATCCAAAAATATCGAATTTAGTTTAAAACCTCTAAATCACAATTTGACTAAAAATTTATATAAAATCCGATCTATAGTTGCTTATTTCATCTAAATTTATTCAAATTTAGCTCCTCCATCAAAAAAACTCATCAAAATCCAAGAAAATCGAATTTAGTTTAAAACCTTTAATCACCTTTTTGACTAAAAATTTATATAAAATCCGAACTATAGGTGTTTATTTCATCTAAATTTATTCAAATTTAGCTCCTCCATCAAAATCCAAAAAAATCGAATTTAGGTTAAACCCTCTAAATCACAATTTGACTAAAAATTTATATAAAATCCGAACTATAGGTGTTTATTTCATCTCAATTTATTCCAATTTAGCTCCTCCATCAAAAAAACTCATCAAAATTCAAAAAAATCGAATTTAGTTTAAACCCTCTAAATCATAATTTGACTAAAAATTTATATAAAAACCGAACTATAGGTGTGTATTTCATCGAAATGTATTCAGATTTAGCTCCTCCATAAAAAAAACTCATCAAAATCCAAAAAACTCGAATTTAGTTTACAACCTCTAAATCACAATTTGACTAAAAATTTATATAAAATCCGAAATATTGGTGTTTATTTCATCTCAATTTATTCAAATTTAGCTCCTCCATCAAAAAAACTCATCAAAATCCAAAAATATCGAATTTAGTTTAAAACCTCTAAATCACAATTTGACTAAAAATTTATATAAAATCCAAACTATAGGTGTTTATTTCATCTAAATTTATTCAAATTTAGTTCCTCCATCAAAAAAACTCATCAAAATCCAAGGAAATCGAATTTAGTTTAAAACCTTTAATCACAATTTGACTAAAAATTTATATAAAATCCGAACTATAGGTGTTTATTTCATCTAAATTTATTCAAATTTAGCTCCTCCATCAAAATCCAAAAAAATCGAATTTAGGTTAAACCCTCTAAATCACAATTTGACTAAAAATTTATATAAAATCCGAACTATAGGTGTTTATTTCATCTCAATTTATTCAAATTTAGCACCTCCATCAAAAAAACTCATCAAAATCCAAAAATATCGAATTTAGTTTAAAACCTCTAAATCACAATTTGACTAAAAATTTATATAAAATCCAAACTATAGGTGTTTATTTCATCTAAATTTATTCAAATTTAGTTCCTCCATCAAAAAAACTCATCAAAATCGAAAAAAATCGAATTTAGTTTACAACTTCTAAATCACAATTTGACTAAAAATTTATATAAAATCCAAACTATAGGTGTTTATTTCATCTAAATTTATTCAAATTTAGTTCCTCCATCAAAAAAACTCATCAAAATCGAAAAAAATCGAATTTAGTTTACAACCTCTAAATCACAATTTGACTAAAAATTTATATACAATCCGAACTATAGGTGTTTATTTCATCTAAATTTATTCAAATTTAGCTCCTCACAATTTGACTAAAAATTTATATAAAATCCGAACTATAGGTGTTTATTTCATCTCAATTTATTCAAATTTAGCTCCTCCATCAAAAAAACTCATCAAAATCCAAAAATATCGAATTTAGTTTAAAACCTCTAAATCACAATTTGACTAAAAATTTATATAAAATCCAAACTATAGGTGTTTATTTCATCTAAATTTATTCAAATTTAGTTCCTCCATCAAAAAAACTCATCAAAATCCAAGGAAATCGAATTTAGTTTAAAACCTTTAATCACAATTTGACTAAAAATTTATATAAAATCCGAACTATAGGTGTTTATTTCATCTAAATTTATTCAAATTTAGCTCCTCCATCAAAATCCAAAAAAATCGAATTTAGGTTAAACCCTCTAAATCACAATTTGACTAAAAATTTATATAAAATCCGAACTATAGGTGTTTATTTCATCTCAATTTATTCCAATTTAGCTCCTCCATCAAAAAAACTCATCAAAATTCAAAAAAATCGAATTTAGTTTAAACCCTCTAAATCATAATTTGACTAAAAATTTATATAAAAACCGAACTATAGGTGTGTATTTCATCGAAATGTATTCAGATTTAGCTCCTCCATAAAAAAAACTCATCAAAATCCAAAAAACTCGAATTTAGTTTACAACCTCTAAATCACAATTTGACTAAAAATTTATATAAAATCCGAACTATAGGTGTTTATTTCATCTCAATTTATTCTAATTTAGCTCCTCCATCAAAAAAACTCATCAAAATCGAAAAAAATCGAATTTAGGTTAAACCCTCTAAATCACAATTTGACTAAAAATTTATATAAAATCCGAACTATAGGTGTTTATTTCATCTCAATTTATTCAAATTTAGCACCTCCATCAAAAAAACTCATCAAAATCCAAGAAAATCGAATTTAGTTTAAAACCTTTAATCACCTTTTTGACTAAAAATTTATATAAAATCCAAACTATAGGTGTTTATTTCATCTAAATTTATTCAAATTTAGTTCCTCCATCAAAAAAACTCATCAAAATCGAAAAAAATCGAATTTAGTTTACAACTTCTAAATCACAATTTGACTAAAAATTTATATAAAATCCAAACTATAGGTGTTTATTTCATCTAAATTTATTCAAATTTAGTTCCTCCATCAAAAAAACTCATCAAAATCGAAAAAAATCGAATTTAGTTTACAACCTCTAAATCACAATTTGACTAAAAATTTATATACAATCCGAACTATAGGTGTTTATTTCATCTAAATTTATTCAAATTTAGCTCCTCCATCAAAATCCAAAAAAATCGAATTTAGGTTAAACCCTCTAAATCACAATTTGACTAAAAATTTATATAAAATCCGAACTATAGGTGTTTATTTCATCTCAATTTATTCAAATTTAGCTCCTCCATCAAAATCCAAAAAAATCGAATTTAGGTTAAACCCTCTAAATCACAATTTGACTAAAAATTTATATAAAATCCGAACTATAGGTGTTTATTTCATCTCAATTTATTCCAATTTAGCTCCTCCATCAAAAAAACTCATCAAAATTCAAAAAAATCGAATTTAGTTTAAACCCTCTAAATCATAATTTGACTAAAAATTTATATAAAAACCGAACTATAGGTGTTTATTTCATCGAAATGTATTCAGATTTAGCTCCTCCATAAAAAAAACTCATCAAAATCCAAAAAACTCGAATTTAGTTTACAACCTCTAAATCACAATTTGACTAAAAATTTATATAAAATCCGAAATATTGGTGTTTATTTCATCTCAATTTATTCAAATTTAGCTCCTCCATCAAAAAAACTCATCAAAATCCAAAAATATCGAATTTAGTTTAAAACCTCTAAATCACAATTTGACTAAAAATTTATATAAAATCCAAACTATAGGTGTTTATTTCATCTAAATTTATTCAAATTTAGTTCCTCCATCAAAAAAACTCATCAAAATCCAAGGAAATCGAATTTAGTTTAAAACCTTTAATCACAATTTGACTAAAAATTTATATAAAATCCGAACTATAGGTGTTTATTTCATCTAAATTTATTCAAATTTAGCTCCTCCATCAAAATCCAAAAAAATCGAATTTAGGTTAAACCCTCTAAATCACAATTTGACTAAAAATTTATATAAAATCCGAACTATAGGTGTTTATTTCATCTCAATTTATTCAAATTTAGCTCCTCCATCAAAAAAACTCATCAAAATCCAAAAAACTCGAATTTAGTTTACAACCTCTAAATCACAATTTGACTAAAAATTTATATAAAATCCGAAATATTGGTGTTTATTTCATCTAAATTTATTCAAATTTAGCTCCTCCATCAAAAAACTCATCAAAATAAAAAAAAATCGAATTTAGTTTAAAACCTCTAAATCACAATTTGACTAAAAATTTATATAAAATCCGAACTATAGGTGTTTATTTCATCTAAATTTATTCTAATTTAGCTCCTCCATCAAAAAAACTCATCAAAATCCAAAAAAATCGAATTTAGTTTAAAACCTCTAAATCACAATTTGACAAAAAATTTATATAAAATCCGATCTATAGTTGCTTATTTCATCTAAATTTATTCAAATTTAGCTCCTCCATCAAAAAAACTCATCAAAATCCAAGAAAATCGAATTTAGTTTAAAACCTTTAATCACCTTTTTGACTAAAAATTTATATAAAATCCGAACTATATGTGTTTATTTCATCTAAATTTATTCAAATTTAGCTCCTCCATCAAAAAAACTCATCAAAATCCAAAAAAATCGAATTTAGTTTAAAACCTCTAAATCACAATTTGACTAAAAATTTATATAAAATCCGAACTATAGGTGTTTATTTCATCTCAATTTATTCAAATTTAGCACCTCCATCAAAAAAACTCATCAAAATCCAAAAATATCGAATTTAGTTTAAAACCTCTAAATCACAATTTGACTAAAAATTTATATAAAATCCAAACTATAGGTGTTTATTTCATCTAAATTTATTCAAATTTAGTTCCTCCATCAAAAAAACTCATCAAAATCGAAAAAAATCGAATTTAGTTTACAACCTCTAAATCACAATTTGACTAAAAATTTATATAAAATCCGAACTATAGGTGTTTATTTCATCTAAATTTATTCAAATTTAGCTCCTCCATCAAAATCCAAAAAAATCGAATTTAGGTTAAACCCTCTAAATCACAATTTGACTAAAAATTTATATAAAATCCGAACTATAGGTGTTTATTTCATCTAAATTTATTCAAATTTAGCTCCTCCATCAAAATCCAAAAAAATCGAATTTAGGTTAAACCCTCTAAATCACAATTTGACTAAAAATTTATATAAAATCCAAACTATATGTGTTTATTTCATCTAAATTTATTCAAATTTAGCTCCTCCATCAAAAAAACTCATCAAAATCCAAAAAAATCGAATTTAGTTTAAAACCTCTAAATCACAATTTGACTAAAAATTTATATAAAATCCGAACTATAGGTGTTTATTTCATCTCAATTTATTCAAATTTAGCACCTCCATCAAAAAAACTCATCAAAATCCAAAAATATCGAATTCAGTTTAAAACCTCTAAATCACAATTTGACTAAAAATTTATATAAAATCCAAACTATAGGTATTTATTTCATCTAAATTTATTCAAATTTAGTTCCTCCATCAAAAAAACTCATCAAAATCGAAAAAAATCGAATTTAGTTTACAACCTCTAAATCACAATTTGACTAAAAATTTATATAAAATCCAAACTATAGGTGTTTATTTCATCTAAATTTATTCAAATTTAGTTCCTCCATCAAAAAAACTCATCAAAATCGAAAAAAAATCGAATTTAGTTTACAACCTCTAAATCACAATTTGACTAAAAATTTATATACAATCCGAACTATAGGTGTTTATTTCATCTAAATTTATTCAAATTTAGCTCCTCCATCAAAATCCAAAAAAATCGAATTTAGGTTAAACCCCCTAAATCACAATTTGACTAAAAATTTATATAAAATCCGAACTATAGGTGTTTATTTCATCTCAATTTATTCAAATTTAGCACCTCCATCAAAAAAACTCATCAAAATCCAAAAATATCGAATTTAGTTTAAAACCTCTAAATCACAATTTGACTAAAAATTTATATAAAATCCAAACTATAGGTGTTTATTTCATCTAAATTTATTCAAATTTAGCTCCTGCATCAAAAAAACTCATCAAAATCCAAAAAAATCGAATTTAGTTTACAACCTCTAAATCACAATTTGACTAAAAATTTATATAAAATCCAAACTATAGGTGTTTATTTCATCTAAATTTATTCAAATTTAGTTCCTCCATCAAAAAAACTCATCAAAATCGAAAAAAATCGAATTTAGTTTACAACCTCTAAATCACAATTTGACTAAAAATTTATATACAATCCGAACTATAGGTGTTTATTTCATCTAAATTTATTCAAATTTAGCTCCTCCATCAAAATCCAAAAAAATCGAATTTAGGTTAAACCCTCTAAATCACAATTTGACTAAAAATTTATATAAAATCCGAACTATAGGTGTTTATTTCATCTCAATTTATTCAAATTTAGCACCTCCATCAAAAAAACTCATAAAAATCCAAAAATATCGAATTTAGTTTAAAACCTCTAAATCACAATTTGACTAAAAATTTATATAAAATCCAAACTATAGGTGTTTATTTCATCTAAATTTATTCAAATTTAGTTCCTCCATCAAAAAAACTCATCAAAATCGAAAAAAATCGAATTTAGTTTACAACCTCTAAATCACAATTTGACTAAAAATTTATATACAATCCGAACTATAGGTGTTTATTTCATCTAAATTTATTCAAATTTAGCTCCTCCATCAAAATCCAAAAAAAACGAATTTAGGTTAAACCCTCTAAATCACAATTTGACTAAAAATTTATATAAAATCCGAACTATAGGTGTTTATTTCATCTAAATTTATTCAAATTTAGCTCCTCCATCAAAATCCAAAAAAATCGAATTTAGGTTAAACCCTCTAAATCACAATTTGACTAAAAATTTATATAAAATCCGAACTATAGGTGTTTATTTCATCTAAATTTATTCAAATTTAGCTCCTCCATCAAAAAAACTCATCAAAATCCAAAAAAATCGAATTTAGTTTACAACCTCTAAATCACAATTTGACTAAAAATTTATATAAATTCCGATCTATAGTTGCTTATTTCATCTAAATTTATTCAAATTTAGCTCCTCCATCAAAAAAACTCATCAAAATCCAAGAAAATCGAATTTAGTTTAAAACCTTTAATCACCTTTTTGACTAAAAATTTATATAAAATCCGAACTATATGTGTTTATTTCATCTAAATTTATTCTAATTTAGCTCCTCCATCAAAAAAACTCATCAAAATCCAAGAAAATCGAATTTAGTTTAAAACCTTTAATCACCTTTTTGACTAAAAATTTATATAAAAACCGAACTATAGGTGTTTATTTCATCGAAATGTATTCAGATTTAGCTCCTCCATAAAAAAAACTCATCAAAATCCAAAAAACTCGAATTTAGTTTACAACCTCTAAATCACAATTTGACTAAAAATTTATATAAAATCCGAAATATTGGTGTTTATTTCATCTCAATTTATTCAAATTTAGCTCCTCCATCAAAAAAACTCATCAAAATCCAAAAATATCGAATTTAGTTTAAAACCTCTAAATCACAATTTGACTAAAAATTTATATAAAATCCAAACTATAGGTGTTTATTTCATCTAAATTTATTCAAATTTAGTTCCTCCATCAAAAAAACTCATCAAAATCCAAGGAAATCGAATTTAGTTTAAAACCTTTAATCACAATTTGACTAAAAATTTATATAAAATCCGAACTATAGGTGTTTATTTCATCTAAATTTATTCAAATTTAGCTCCTCCATCAAAATCCAAAAAAATCGAATTTAGGTTAAACCCTCTAAATCACAATTTGACTAAAAATTTATATAAAATTCGAACTATAGGTGTTTATTTCATCTCAATTTATTCAAATTTAGCTCCTCCATCAAAAAAACTCATCAAAATCCAAAAAACTCGAATTTAGTTTACAACCTCTAAATCACAATTTGACTAAAAATTTATATAAAATCCGAAATATTGGTGTTTATTTCATCTAAATTTATTCAAATTTAGCTCCTCCATCAAAAAACTCATCAAAATCGAAAAAAATCGAATTTAGTTTAAAACCTCTAAATCACAATTTGACTAAAAATTTATATAAAATCCGAACTATAGGTGTTTATTTCATCTAAATTTATTCTAATTTAGCTCCTCCATCAAAAAAACTCATCAAAATCCAAAAAAATCGAATTTAGTTTAAAACCTCTAAATCACAATTTGACAAAAAATTTATATAAAATCCGATCTATAGTTGCTTATTTCATCTAAATTTATTCAAATTTAGCTCCTCCATCAAAAAAACTCATCAAAATCCAAGAAAATCGAATTTAGTTTAAAACCTTTAATCACCTTTTTGACTAAAAATTTATATAAAATCCGAACTATATGTGTTTATTTCATCTAAATTTATTCTAATTTAGCTCCTCCATCAAAAAAACTCATCAAAATCCAAGAAAATCGAATTTAGTTTAAAAACTTTAATCACCTTTTTGACTAAAAATTTATATAAAATCCGAACTATATGTGTTTATTTCATCTAAATTTATTCTAATTTAGCTCCTCCATCAAAAAAACTCATCAAAATCCAAGAAAATCGAATTTAGTTTAAACCCTCTAAATCATAATTTGACTAAAAATTTATATAAAAACCGAACTATAGGTGTTTATTTCATCTAAATTTATTCAAATTTAGCTCCTGCATCAAAAAAACTCATCAAAATCCAAAAAAATCGAATTTAGTTTAAAACCTCTAAATCACAATTTGACTAAAAATTTATATACAATCCGAACTATAGGTGTTTATTTCATCTAAATTTATTCAAATTTAGCTCCTCCATCAAAAATCCAAAAAAATCGAATTTAGGTTAAACCCTCTAAATCACAATTTGACTAAAAATTTATATAAAATCCGAACTATAGGTGTTTATTTCATCTCAATTTATTCAAATTTAGCTCCTCCATCAAAAAAACTCATCAAAATCCAAAAATATCGAATTTAGTTTAAAACCTCAAAATCACAATTTGACTAAAAATTTATATAAAATCCAAACTATAGGTGTTTATTTCATCTAAATTTATTCAAATTTAGTTCCTCCATCAAAAAAACTCATCAAAATCCAAGAAAATCGAATTTAGTTTAAAACCTTTAATCACCTTTTTGACTAAAAATTTATATAAAATCCGAACTATATGTGTTTATTTCATCTAAATTTATTCTAATTTAGCTCCTCCATCAAAAAACTCATCAAAATCCAAAAATATCGAATTTAGTTAAAACCCTCTAAATCACAATTTGACTAAAAATTTATATAAAATCCGAACTATAGGTGTTTATTTCATCTAAATTTATTCAAATTTAGCTCCTCCATCAAAAAAACTCATCAAAATCCAAAAATATCGAATTTAGTTAAAACCCTCTAAATCACAATTTGACTAAAAATTTATATAAAATCCGAACTATAGGTGTTTATTTCATCTAAATTTATTCAAATTTAGCTCCTCCATCAAAAAACTCATCAAAATCCAAAAAAATCGAATTTAGGTTAAACCCTCTAAATCACAATTTGACTAAAAATTTATATAAAATCCGATCTATAGTTGCTTATTTCATCTAAATTTATTCAAATTTAGCTCCTCCATCAAAAAAACTCATCAAAATCCAAAAATATCGAATTTAGTTAAAACCCTCTAAATCACAATTTGACTAAAAATTTATATAAAATCCGAACTATAGGTGTTTATTTCATCTAAATTTATTCAAATTTAGCTGCTCCATCAAAAAACTCATCAAAATCGAAAAAAATCGAATTTAGTTTACAACCTCTAAATCACAATTTGACTAAAAATTTATATACAATCCGAACTATAGGTGTTTATTTCATCTAAATTTATTCAAATTTAGCTCCTCCATCAAAATCCAAAAAAATCGAATTTAGGTTAAACCCTCTAAATCACAATTTGACTAAAAATTTATATAAAATCCGAACTATAGGTGTTTATTTCATCTCAATTTATTCAAATTTAGCACCTCCATCAAAAAAACTCATCAAAATCCAAAAATATCGAATTTAGTTAAAACCCTCTAAATCACAATTTGACTAAAAATTTATATAAAATCCGAACTATAGGTGTTTATTTCATCTAAATTTATTCAAATTTAGCTCCTCCATCAAAAAACTCATCAAAATCCAAAAAAATCGAATTTAGGTTAAACCCTCTAAATCACAATTTGACTAAAAATTTATATAAAATCCGATCTATAGTTGCTTATTTCATCTAAATTTATTCAAATTTAGCTCCTCCATCAAAAAAACTCATCAAAATCGAAAAAAATCGAATTTAGTTTACAACCTCTAAATCACAATTTGACTAAAAATTTATATAAAATCCGAACTATAGGTGTTTATTTCATCTAAATTTATTCAAATTTAGCTCCTCCATCAAAAAAACTCATCAAAATCCAAGAAAATCGAATTTAGTTTAAAACCTTTAATCACCTTTTTGACTAAAAATTTATATAAAATCCGAACTATATGTGTTTATTTCATCTAAATTTATTCAAATTTAGCTCCTCCATCAAAAAAACTCATCAAAATCCAAGAAAATCGAATTTAGTTTAAAACCTTTAATCACCTTTTTGACTAAAAATTTATATACAATCCGAACTATAGGTGTTTATTTCATCTAAATTTATTCAAATTTAGCTCCTCCATCAAAATCCAAAAAAATCGAATTTAGGTTAAACCCTCTAAATCACAATTTGACTAAAAATTTATATAAAATCCAAACTATAGGTGTTTATTTCATCTAAATTTATTCAAATTTAGCTCCTCCATCAAAATCCAAAAAAATCGAATTTAGGTTAAACCCTCTAAATCACAATTTGACTAAAAATTTATATAAAATCCAAACTATAGGTGTTTATTTCATCTAAATTTATTCAAATTTAGTTCCTCCATCAAAAAAACTCATCAAAATCGAAAAAAATCGAATTTAGTTTACAACCTCTAAATCACAATTTGACTAAAAATTTATATACAATCCGAACTATAGGTGTTTATTTCATCTAAATTTATTCAAATTTAGCTCCTCCATCAAAATCCAAAAAAATCGAATTTAGGTTAAACCCTCTAAATCACAATTTGACTAAAAATTTATATAAAATCCGAACTATAGGTGTTTATTTCATCTAAATTTATTCAAATTTAGCTCCTCCATCAAAAAAACTCATCAAAATCCAAAAAAATCGAATTTAGTTTAAAACCTCTAAATCACAATTTGACTAAAAATTTATATAAAATCCGAACTATAGGTGTTTATTTCATCTAAATTTATTCAAATTTAGCTCCTCCATCAAAAAAACATCAAAATCCAAAAAAATCGAATTTAGTTTAAAACCTCTAAATCACAATTTGACAAAAAATTTACATAAAATCCAAACTATAGGTGTTTATTTCATCTAAATTTATTCAAATTTAGCTCCTCCATCAAAAAAACTTATCAAAATCCAAAAAAATTGAATTTAGTTAAAACCCTCTAAATCACAATTTGACTAAAAATTTATATAAAATCCGAACTATAGGTGTTTATTTCATCTAAATTTATTCAAATTTAGCTCCTCCATCAAAAAACTCATCAAAATCGAAAAAAATCGAATTTAGTTTACAACCTCTAAATCACAATTTGACTAAAAATTTATATACAATCCGAACTATAGGTGTTTATTTCATCTAAATTTATTCAAATTTAGCTCCTTCATCAAAATCCAAAAAAATCGAATTTAGGTTAAACCCTCTAAATCACAATTTGACTAAAAATTTATATAAAATCCGAACTATAGGTGTTTATTTCATCTCAATTTATTCAAATTTAGCACCTCCATCAAAAAAACTCATCAAAATCCAAAAATATCGAATTTAGTTAAAACCCTCTAAATCACAATTTGACTAAAAATTTATATAAAATCCGAACTATAGGTGTTTATTTCATCTAAATTTATTCAAATTTAGCTCCTCCATCAAAAAACTCATCAAAATCCAAAAAAATCGAATTTAGGTTAAACCCTCTAAATCACAATTTGACTAAAAATTTATATAAAATCCGAACTATAGGTGTTTATTTCATCTAAATTTATTCAAATTTAGCTCCTCCATCAAAAAAACTTATCAAAATCCAAAAAGATTGAATTTAGTTAAAACCCTCTAAATCACAATTTGACTAAAGATTTATATAAAATCCGAACTATAGGTGTTTATTTCATCTAAATTTATTCAAATTTAGCTCCTCCATCAAAAAACTCATCAAAATCGAAAAAAATCGAATTTAGTTTACAACCTCTAAATCACAATTTGACTAAAAATTTATATACAATCCGAACTATAGGTGTTTATTTCATCTAAATTTATTCAAATTTAGCTCCTCCATCAAAATCCAAAAAAATCGAATTTAGGTTAAACCCTCTAAATCACAATTTGACTAAAAATTTATATAAAATCCGAACTATAGGTGTTTATTTCATCTCAATTTATTCAAATTTAGCTCCTCCATCAAAAAAACTCATCAAAATCCAAAAATATCGAATTTAGTTTAAAACCTCTAAATCACAATTTGACTAAAAATTTATATAAAATCCAAACTATAGGTGTTTATTTCATCTTAATTTATTCAAATTTAGTTCCTCCATCAAAAAAACTCATCAAAATCCAAGAAAATCGAATTTAGTTTAAAACCTTTAATCACCTTTTTGACTAAAAATTTATATAAAATCCGAACTATATGTGTTTATTTCATCTAAATTTATTCTAATTTAGCTCCTCCATCAAAAAACTCATCAAAATCGAAAAAAATCGAATTTAGTTTACAACCTCTAAATCACAATTTGACTAAAAATTTATATAAAATCCGAACTATAGGTGTTTATTTCATCTAAATTTATTCAAATTTAGCTCCTCCATCAAAAAAACTCATCAAAATCCAAGAAAATCGAATTTAGTTTAAAACCTTTAATCACCTTTTTGACTAAAAATTTATATAAAATCCGAACTATATGTGTTTATTTCATCTAAATTTATTCTAATTTAGCTCCTCCATCAAAAAACTCATCAAAATCCAAAAAAATCGAATTTAGTTTAAAACCTCTAAATCACAATTTGACAAAAAATTTACATAAAATCCAAACTATAGGTGTTTATTTCATCTAAATTTATTCAAATTTAGCTCCTCCATCAAAAAAACTTATCAAAATCCAAAAAAATTGAATTTAGTTAAAACCCTCTAAATCACAATTTGACTAAAAATTTATATAAAATCCGAACTATAGGTGTTTATTTCATCTAAATTTATTCAAATTTAGCTCCTCCATCAAAAAACTCATCAAAATCGAAAAAAATCGAATTTAGTTTACAACCTCTAAATCACAATTTGACTAAAAATTTATATACAATCCGAACTATAGGTGTTTATTTCATCTAAATTTATTCAAATTTAGCTCCTCCATCAAAATCCAAAAAAATCGAATTTAGGTTAAACCCTCTAAATCACAATTTGACTAAAAATTTATATAAAATCCGAACTATAGGTGTTTATTTCATCTCAATTTATTCAAATTTAGCTCCTCCATCAAAAAAACTCATCAAAATCCAAAAATATCGAATTTAGTTTAAAACCTCTAAATCACAATTTGACTAAAAATTTATATAAAATCCAAACTATAGGTGTTTATTTCATCTAAATTTATTCAAATTT
Organism: Andrena minutula; assembly: GCA_929113495.1. Lineage (NCBI taxonomy): Eukaryota > Metazoa > Arthropoda > Insecta > Hymenoptera > Andrenidae > Andrena > Andrena minutula. Next base: position 19,184,646 of record OV815995.1, read on the forward strand.
AGTTCCTCCATCAAAAAAACTCATCAAAATCCAAGAAAATCGAATTTAGTTTAAAACCTTTAATCACCTTTTTGACTAAAAATTTATATAAAATCCGAACTATAGGTGTTTATTTCATCTAAATTTATTCAAATTTAGCTCCTCCATCAAAAAAACTCATCAAAATCCAAGAAAATCGAATTTAGTTTAAAACCTCTAAATCACAATTTGACTAAAAATTTATATAAAATCCAAACTATAGGTGTTTATTTCATCTAAATTTATTCAAATTTAGTTCCTCCATCAAAAAAACTCATCAAAATCCAAGAAAATCGAATTTAGTTTAAAACCTTTAATCACCTTTTTGACTAAAAATTTATATAAAATCCGAACTATATGTGTTTATTTCATCTAAATTTATTCTAATTTAGCTCCTCCATCAAAAAACTCATCAAAATCGAAAAAAATCGAATTTAGTTTACAACCTCTAAATCACAATTTGACTAAAAATTTATATACAATCCGAACTATAGGTGTTTATTTCATCTAAATTTATTCAAATTTAGCTCCTCCATCAAAATTCAAAAAAATCGAATTTAGTTTAAACCCTCTAAATCATAATTTGACTAAAAATTTATATAAAAACCGAACTATAGGTGTGTATTTCATCGAAATGTATTCAGATTTAGCTCCTCCATAAAAAAAACTCATCAAAATCCAAAAAACTCGAATTTAGTTTACAACCTCTAAATCACAATTTGACTAAAAATTTATATAAAATCCGAAATATTGGTGTTTATTTCATCTCAATTTATTCAAATTTAGCTCCTCCATCAAAAAAACTCATCAAAATCCAAAAATATCGAATTTAGTTTAAAACCTCTAAATCACAATTTGACTAAAAATTTATATAAAATCCAAACTATAGGTGTTTATTTCATCTAAATTTATTCAAATTTAGTTCCTCCATCAAAAAAACTCATCAAAATCCAAGGAAATCGAATTTAGTTTAAAACCTTTAATCACAATTTGACTAAAAATTTATATAAAATCCGAACTATAGGTGTTTATTTCATCTAAATTTATTCAAATTTAGCTCCTCCATCAAAATCCAAAAAAATCGAATATAGGTTAAACCCTCTAAATCACAATTTGACTAAAAATTTATATAAAATCCGAACTATAGGTGTTTATTTCATCTCAATTTATTCAAATTTAGCTCCTCCATCAAAAAAACTCATCAAAATCCAAAAAACTCGAATTTAGTTTACAACCTCTAAATCACAATTTGACTAAAAATTTATATAAAATCCGAAATATTGGTGTTTATTTCATCTAAATTTATTCAAATTTAGCTCCTCCATCAAAAAACTCATCAAAATAAAAAAAAATCGAATTTAGTTTAAAACCTCTAAATCACAATTTGACTAAAAATTTATATAAAATCCGAACTATAGGTGTTTATTTCATCTAAATTTATTCAAATTTAGTTCCTCCATCAAAAAAACTCATCAAAATCCAAGAAAATCGAATTTAGTTTAAAACCTCTAAATCACAATTTGACTAAAAATTTATATAAAATCCAAACTATAGGTGTTTATTTCATCTAAATTTATTCAAATTTAGTTCCTCCATCAAAAAAACTCATCAAAATCCAAGAAAATCGAATTTAGTTTAAAACCTTTAATCACCTATTTGACTAAAAATTTATATAAAATCCGAACTATATGTGTTTATTTCATCTAAATTTATTCTAATTTAGCTCCTCCATCAAAAAACTCATCAAAATCGAAAAAAATCGAATTTAGTTTACAACCTCTAAATCACAATTTGACTAAAAATTTATATAAAATCCGAACTATAGGTGTTTATTTCATCTAAATTTATTCAAATTTAGCTCCTCCATCAAAAAAACTCATCAAAATCCAAGAAACTCGAATTTAGTTTAAAACCTTTAATCACCTTTTTGACTAAAAATTTATATAAAATCCGAACTATATGTGTTTATTTCATCTAAATTTATTCTAATTTAGCTCCTCCATCAAAAAACTCATCAAAATCGAAAAAAATCGAATTTAGTTTACAACCTCTAAATCACAATTTGACTAAAAATTTATATAAAATCCGAACTATAGGTGTTTATTTCATCTAAATTTATTCAAATTTAGCTCCTCCATCAAAAAACTCATCAAAATCGAAAAAAATCGAATTTAGTTTACAACCTCTAAATCACAATTTGACTAAAAATTTATATAAAATCCGATCTATAGTTGCTTATTTCATCTAAATTTATTCAAATTTAGCTCCTCCATCAAAAAAACTCATCAAAATCCAAGAAAATCGAATTTAGTTTAAAACCTTTAATCACCTTTTTGACTAAAAATTTATATAAAATCCGAACTATATGTGTTTATTTCATCTAAATTTATTCTAATTTAGCTCCTCCATCAAAAAAACTCATCAAAATCCAAGAAAATCGAATTTAGTTTAAAACCTTTAATCACCTTTTTGACTAAAAATTTATATAAAATCCGAACTATATGTGTTTATTTCATCTAAATTTATTCAAATTTAGTTCCTCCATCAAAAAAACTCATCAAAATCCAAGAAAATCGAATTTAGTTTAAAACCTCTAAATCACAATTTGACTAAAAATTTATATAAAATCCAAACTATAGGTGTTTATTTCATCTAAATTTATTCAAATTTAGTTCCTCCATCAAAAAAACTCATCAAAATCCAAGAAAATCGAATTTAGTTTAAAACCTTTAATCACCTTTTTGACTAAAAATTTATATAAAATCCGAACTATATGTGTTTATTTCATCTAAATTTATTCTAATTTAGCTCCTCCATCAAAAAACTCATCAAAATCGAAAAAAATCGAATTTAGTTTACAACCTCTAAATCACAATTTGACTAAAAATTTATATAAAATCCGAACTATAGGTGTTTATTTCATCTAAATTTATTCAAATTTAGCTCCTCCATCAAAAAAACTCATCAAAATCCAAGAAAATCGAATTTAGTTTAAAACCTTTAATCACCTTTTTGACTAAAAATTTATATAAAATCCGAACTATATGTGTTTATTTCATCTAAATTTATTCTAATTTAGCTCCTCCATCAAAAAACTCATCAAAATCGAAAAAAATCGAATTTAGTTTACAACCTCTAAATCACAATTTGACTAAAAATTTATATACAATCCGAACTATAGGTGTTTATTTCATCTAAATTTATTCAAATTTAGCTCCTCCATCAAAATCCAAAAAAATCGAATTTAGGTTAAACCCTCTAAATCACAATTTGACTAAAAATTTATATAAAATCCGAACTATAGGTGTTTATTTCATCTAAATTTATTCAAATTTAGCTCCTCCATCAAAAAACTCATCAAAATCCAAAAAAATCGAATTTAGGTTAAACCCTCTAAATCACAATTTGACTAAAAATTTATATAAAATCCGATCTATAGTTGCTTATTTCATCTAAATTTATTCAAATTTAGCTCCTCCATCAAAAAAACTCATCAAAATCCAAAAATATCGAATTTAGTTAAAACCCTCTAAATCACAATTTGACTAAAAATTTATATAAAATCCGAACTATAGGTGTTTATTTCATCTAAATTTATTCAAATTTAGCTCCTCCATCAAAAAACTCATCAAAATCGAAAAAAATCGAATTTAGTTTACAACCTCTAAATCACAATTTGACTAAAAATTTATATACAATCCGAACTATAGGTGTTTATTTCATCTAAATTTATTCAAATTTAGCTCCTCCATCAAAATCCAAAAAAATCGAATTTAGGTTAAACCCTCTAAATCACAATTTGACTAAAAATTTATATAAAATCCGAACTATAGGTGTTTATTTCATCTCAATTTATTCAAATTTAGCTCCTCCATCAAAAAAACTCATCAAAATCCAAAAATATCGAATTTAGTTTAAAACCTCTAAATCACAATTTGACTAAAAATTTATATAAAATCCAAACTATAGGTGTTTATTTCATCTAAATTTATTCAAATTTAGTTCCTCCATCAAAAAAACTCATCAAAATCCAAGAAAATCGAATTTAGTTTAAAACCTTTAATCACCTTTTTGACTAAAAATTTATATAAAATCCGAACTATAGGTGTTTATTTCATCTAAATTTATTCAAATTTAGTTCCTCCATCAAAAAAACTCATCAAAATCCAAGAAAATCGAATTTAGTTTAAAACCTCTAAATCACAATTTGACTAAAAATTTATATAAAATCCAAACTATAGGTGTTTATTTCATCTAAATTTATTCAAATTTAGTTCCTCCATCAAAAAAACTCATCAAAATCCAAGAAAATCGAATTTAGTTTAAAACCTTTAATCACCTTTTTGACTAAAAATTTATATAAAATCCGAACTATATGTGTTTATTTCATCTAAATTTATTCTAATTTAGCTCCTCCATCAAAAAACTCATCAAAATCGAAAAAAATCGAATTTAGTTTACAACCTCTAAATCACAATTTGACTAAAAATTTATATACAATCCGAACTATAGGTGTTTATTTCATCTAAATTTATTCAAATTTAGCTCCTCCATCAAAATTCAAAAAAATCGAATTTAGTTTAAACCCTCTAAATCATAATTTGACTAAAAATTTATATAAAAACCGAACTATAGGTGTGTATTTCATCGAAATGTATTCAGATTTAGCTCCTCCATAAAAAAAACTCATCAAAATCCAAAAAACTCGAATTTAGTTTACAACCTCTAAATCACAATTTGACTAAAAATTTATATAAAATCCGAAATATTGGTGTTTATTTCATCTCAATTTATTCAAATTTAGCTCCTCCATCAAAAAAACTCATCAAAATCCAAAAATATCGAATTTAGTTTAAAACCTCTAAATCACAATTTGACTAAAAATTTATATAAAATCCAAACTATAGGTGTTTATTTCATCTAAATTTATTCAAATTTAGTTCCTCCATCAAAAAAACTCATCAAAATCCAAGGAAATCGAATTTAGTTTAAAACCTTTAATCACAATTTGACTAAAAATTTATATAAAATCCGAACTATAGGTGTTTATTTCATCTAAATTTATTCAAATTTAGCTCCTCCATCAAAATCCAAAAAAATCGAATATAGGTTAAACCCTCTAAATCACAATTTGACTAAAAATTTATATAAAATCCGAACTATAGGTGTTTATTTCATCTCAATTTATTCAAATTTAGCTCCTCCATCAAAAAAACTCATCAAAATCCAAAAAACTCGAATTTAGTTTACAACCTCTAAATCACAATTTGACTAAAAATTTATATAAAATCCGAAATATTGGTGTTTATTTCATCTAAATTTATTCAAATTTAGCTCCTCCATCAAAAAACTCATCAAAATCAAAAAAAATCGAATTTAGTTTAAAACCTCTAAATCACAATTTGACTAAAAATTTATATAAAATCCGAACTATAGGTGTTTATTTCATCTAAATTTATTCAAATTTAGTTCCTCCATCAAAAAAACTCATCAAAATCCAAGAAAATCGAATTTAGTTTAAAACCTCTAAATCACAATTTGACTAAAAATTTATATAAAATCCAAACTATAGGTGTTTATTTCATCTAAATTTATTCAAATTTAGTTCCTCCATCAAAAAAACTCATCAAAATCCAAGAAAATCGAATTTAGTTTAAAACCTTTAATCACCTATTTGACTAAAAATTTATATAAAATCCGAACTATATGTGTTTATTTCATCTAAATTTATTCTAATTTAGCTCCTCCATCAAAAAACTCATCAAAATCGAAAAAAATCGAATTTAGTTTACAACCTCTAAATCACAATTTGACTAAAAATTTATATAAAATCCGAACTATAGGTGTTTATTTCATCTAAATTTATTCAAATTTAGCTCCTCCATCAAAAAAACTCATCAAAATCCAAGAAAATCGAATTTAGTTTAAAACCTTTAATCACCTTTTTGACTAAAAATTTATATAAAATCCGAACTATATGTGTTTATTTCATCTAAATTTATTCTAATTTAGCTCCTCCATCAAAAAACTCATCAAAATCGAAAAAAATCGAATTTAGTTTACAACCTCTAAATCACAATTTGACTAAAAATTTATATAAAATCCGAACTATAGGTGTTTATTTCATCTAAATTTATTCAAATTTAGCTCCTCCATCAAAAAACTCATCAAAATCGAAAAAAATCGAATTTAGTTTACAACCTCTAAATCACAATTTGACTAAAAATTTATATAAAATCCGATCTATAGTTGCTTATTTCATCTAAATTTATTCAAATTTAGCTCCTCCATCAAAAAAACTCATCAAAATCCAAGAAAATCGAATTTAGTTTAAAACCTTTAATAACCTATTTGACTAAAAATTTATATAAAATCCGAACTATATGTGTTTATTTCATCTAAATTTATTCTAATTTAGCTCCTCCATCAAAAAAACTCATCAAAATCCAAGAAAATCGAATTTAGTTTAAAACCTTTAATCACCTTTTTGACTAAAAATTTATATAAAATCCGAACTATATGTGTTTATTTCATCTAAATTTATTCAAATTTAGTTCCTCCATCAAAAAAACTCATCAAAATCCAATAAAATCGAATTTAGTTTAAAACCTCTAAATCACAATTTGACTAAAAATTTATATAAAATCCAAACTATAGGTGTTTATTTCATCTAAATTTATTCAAATTTAGTTCCTCCATCAAAAAAACTCATCAAAATCCAAGAAAATCGAATTTAGTTTAAAACCTTTAATCACCTTTTTGACTAAAAATTTATATAAAATCCGAACTATATGTGTTTATTTCATCTAAATTTTATTCTAATTTAGCTCCTCCATCAAAAACTCATCAAAATCGAAAAAATCGAATTTAGTTTACAACCTCTAAATCACAATTTGACTAAAAATTTATATAAAATCCGAACTATAGGTGTTTATTTCATCTAAATTTATTCAAATTTAGCTCCTGCATCAAAAAAAACTCATCAAAATCCAAGAAAATCGAATTTAGTTTAAAACCTTTAATCACCTTTTTGACTAAAAATTTATATAAAATCCGAACTATATGTGTTTATTTCATCTAAATTTATTCTAATTTAGCTCCTCCATCAAAAAACTCATCAAAATCGAAAAAAATCGAATTTAGTTTACAACTCTAAATCACAATTTGACTAAAAATTTATATACAATCCGAACTATAGGTGTTTATTTCATCTAAATTTATTCAAATTTAGCTCCTCATCAAAATCGAAAAAAATCGAATTTAGGTTAAACCCTCTAAATCACAATTTGACTAAAAATTTATATAAAATCCGAACTATAGGTGTTTATTTCATCTCAATTTATTCAAATTTAGCTCCTCCATCAAAAAAACTCATCAAAATCCAAAAAACTCGAATTTAGTTTACAACCTCTAAATCACAATTTGACTAAAAATTTATATAAAATCCGAAATATTGGTGTTTATTTCATCTAAATTTATTCAAATTTAGCTCCTCCATCAAAAAACTCATCAAAATCAAAAAAATCGAATTTAGTTTAAAACCTCTAAATCACAATTTGACTAAAAATTTATATAAAAATCCGAACTATAGGTGTTTATTTCATCTAAATTTATTCAAATTTAGTTCCTCCATCAAAAAAAACTCATCAAAATCCAAGAAAATCGAATTTAGTTTAAAACCTCTAAATCACAATTTGACTAAAAATTTATATAAAATCCAAACTATAGGTGTTTATTTCATCTAAATTTATTCAAATTTAGTTCCTCCATCAAAAAAACTCATCAAAATCCAAGAAAATCGAATTTAGTTTAAAACCTTTAATCACCTTTTTGACTAAAAATTTATATAAAATCCGAACTATATGTGTTTATTTCATCTAAATTTATTCTAATTTAGCTCCTCCATCAAAAAACTCATCAAAATCGAAAAAAATCGAATTTAGTTTACAACCTCTAAATCACAATTTGACTAAAAATTTATATAAAATCCGAACTATAGGTGTTTATTTCATCTAAATTTATTCAAATTTAGCTCCTCCATCAAAAAAACTCATCAAAATCCAAGAAAATCGAATTTAGTTTAAACCTTTAATCACCTTTTTGACTAAAAAATTTATATAAAATCCGAACTATATGTGTTTATTTCATCTAAATTTATTCTAATTTAGCTCCTCCATCAAAAAAACTCATCAAAATCGAAAAAAATCGAATTTAGTTTACAACCTCTAAATCACAATTTGACTAAAAATTTATATAAAATCCGAACTATAGGTGTTTATTTCATCTAAATTTATTCAAATTTAGCTCCTCCATCAAAAAAACTCATCAAAATCGAAAAAAATCGAATTTAGTTTACAACCTCTAAATCACAATTTGACTAAAAATTTATATAAAATCCGATCTATAGTTGCTTATTTCATCTAAATTTATTCAAATTTAGCTCCTCCATCAAAAAAACTCATCAAAATCCAAGAAAATCGAATTTAGTTTAAAACCTTTAATCACCTTTTTGACTAAAAAATTTATATAAAATCCGAACTATATGTGTTTATTTCATCTAAATTTATTCTAATTTAGCTCCTCCATCAAAAAAACTCATCAAAATCCAAGAAAATCGAATTTAGTTTAAAACCTTTAATCACCTTTTTGACTAAAAATTTATATAAAATCCGAACTATATGTGTTTATTTCATCTAAATTTATTCAAATTTAGTTCCTCCATCAAAAAAAACTCATCAAAATCAAGAAAATCGAATTTAGTTTAAAACCTCTAAATCACAATTTGACTAAAAATTTATATAAAATCCAAACTATAGGTGTTTATTTCATCTAAATTTATTCAAATTTAGTTCCTCCATCAAAAAAACTCATCAAAATCCAAGAAAATCGAATTTAGTTTAAAACCTTTAATCACCTTTTTGACTAAAAATTTATATAAAAGAACTATATGTGTTTATTTCATCTAAATTTATTCTAATTTAGCTCCTCCATCAAAAAACTCATCAAAATCGAAAAAAATCGAATTTAGTTTACAACCTCTAAATCACAATTTGACTAAAAATTTATATAAAATCCGAACTATAGGTGTTTATTTCATCTAAATTTATTCAAATTTAGCTCCTCCATCAAAAAAACTCATCAAAATCCAAGAAAATCGAATTTAGTTTAAAACCTTTAATCACCTTTTTGACTAAAAATTTATATAAAATCCGAACTATATGTGTTTATTTCATCTAAATTTATTCTAATTTAGCTCCTCCATCAAAAAACTCATCAAAATCGAAAAAAATCGAATTTAGTTTACAACCTCTAAATCACAATTTGACTAAAAATTTATATACAATCCGAACTATAGGTGTTTATTTCATCTAAATTTATTCAAATTTAGCTCCTCCATCAAAATCCAAAAAAATCGAATTTAGGTTAAACCCTCTAAATCACAATTTGACTAAAAATTTATATAAAATCCGAACTATAGGTGTTTATTTCATCTAAATTTATTCAAATTTAGCTCCTCCATCAAAAAACTCATCAAAATCCAAAAAAATCGAATTTAGGTTAAACCCTCTAAATCACAATTTGACTAAAAATTTATATAAAATCCGATCTATAGTTGCTTATTTCATCTAAATTTATTCAAATTTAGCTCCTCCATCAAAAAAACTCATCAAAATCCAAAAATATCGAATTTAGTTAAAACCCTCTAAATCACAATTTGACTAAAAATTTATATAAAATCCGAACTATAGGTGTTTATTTCATCTAAATTTATTCAAATTTAGCTCCTCCATCAAAAAACTCATCAAAATCGAAAAAAATCGAATTTAGTTTACAACCTCTAAATCACAATTTGACTAAAAATTTATATACAATCCGAACTATAGGTGTTTATTTCATCTAAATTTATTCAAATTTAGCTCCTCCATCAAAATCCAAAAAAATCGAATTTAGGTTAAACCCTCTAAATCACAATTTGACTAAAAATTTATATAAAATCCGAACTATAGGTGTTTATTTCATCTCAATTTATTCAAATTTAGCACCTCCATCAAAAAAACTCATCAAAATCCAAAAATATCGAATTTAGTTAAAACCCTCTAAATCACAATTTGACTAAAAATTTATATAAAATCCGAACTATAGGTGTTTATTTCATCTAAATTTATTCAAATTTAGCTCCTCCATCAAAAAACTCATCAAAATCCAAAAAAATCGAATTTAGGTTAAACCCTCTAAATCACAATTTGACTAAAAATTTATATAAAATCCGAACTATAGGTGTTTATTTCATCTAAATTTATTCAAATTTAGCTCCTCCATCAAAAAAACTCATCAAAATCCAAAAAAATCGAATTTAGTTTAAAACCTCTAAATCACAATTTGACTAAAAATTTATATAAAATCCGAACTATAGGTGTTTATTTCATCTAAATTTATTCAAATTTAGCTCCTCCATCAAAAAAACATCAAAATCCAAAAAAATCGAATTTAGTTTAAAACCTCTAAATCACAATTTGACAAAAAATTTACATAAAATCCAAACTATAGGTGTTTATTTCATCTAAATTTATTCAAATTTAGCTCCTCCATCAAAAAAACTTATCAAAATCCAAAAAAATTGAATTTAGTTAAAACCCTCTAAATCACAATTTGACTAAAGATTTATATAAAATCCGAACTATAGGTGTTTATTTCATCTAAATTTATTCAAATTTAGCTCCTCCATCAAAAAACTCATCAAAATCGAAAAAAATCGAATTTAGTTTACAACCTCTAAATCACAATTTGACTAAAAATTTATATACAATCCGAACTATAGGTGTTTATTTCATCTAAATTTATTCAAATTTAGCTCCTCCATCAAAATCCAAAAAAATCGAATTTAGGTTAAACCCTCTAAATCACAATTTGACTAAAAATTTATATAAAATCCGAACTATAGGTGTTTATTTCATCTCAATTTATTCAAATTTAGCTCCTCCATCAAAAAAACTCATCAAAATCCAAAAATATCGAATTTAGTTTAAAACCTCTAAATCACAATTTGACTAAAAATTTATATAAAATCCAAACTATAGGTGTTTATTTCATCTAAATTTATTCAAATTTAGTTCCTCCATCAAAAAAACTCATCAAAATCCAAGAAAATCGAATTTAGTTTAAAACCTTTAATCACCTTTTTGACTAAAAATTTATATAAAATCCGAACTATATGTGTTTATTTCATCTAAATTTATTCTAATTTAGCTCCTCCATCAAAAAACTCATCAAAATCGAAAAAAATCGAATTTAGTTTACAACCTCTAAATCACAATTTGACTAAAAATTTATATAAAATCCGAACTATAGGTGTTTATTTCATCTAAATTTATTCAAATTTAGCTCCTCCATCAAAAAAACTCATCAAAATCCAAGAAAATCGAATTTAGTTTAAAACCTTTAATCACCTTTTTGACTAAAAATTTATATAAAATCCGAACTATATGTGTTTATTTCATCTAAATTTATTCTAATTTAGCTCCTCCATCAACAAACTCATCAAAATCCAAAAAAATCGAATTTAGTTTAAAACCTCTAAATCACAATTTGACAAAAAATTTACATAAAATCCAAACTATAGGTGTTTATTTCATCTAAATTTATTCAAATTTAGCTCCTCCATCAAAAAAACTTATCAAAATCCAAAAAAATTGAATTTAGTTAAAACCCTCTAAATCACAATTTGACTAAAAATTTATATAAAATCCGAACTATAGGTGTTTATTTCATCTAAATTTATTCAAATTTAGCTCCTCCATCAAAAAACTCATCAAAATCGAAAAAAATCGAATTTAGTTTACAACCTCTAAATCACAATTTGACTAAAAATTTATATACAATCCAAACTATAGGTGTTTATTTCATCTAAATTTATTCAAATTTAGCTCCTCCATCAAAATCCAAAAAAATCGAATTTAGGTTAAACCCTCTAAATCACAATTTGACTAAAAATTTATATAAAATCCGAACTATAGGTGTTTATTTCATCTCAATTTATTCAAATTTAGCTCCTCCATCAAAAAAACTCATCAAAATCCAAAAATATCGAATTTAGTTTAAAACCTCTAAATCACAATTTGACTAAAAATTTATATAAAATCCAAACTATAGGTGTTTATTTCATCTAAATTTATTCAAATTTAGTTCCTCCATCAAAAAAACTCATCAAAATCCAAGAAAATCGAATTTAGTTTAAAACCTTTAATCACCTTTTTGACTAAAAATTTATATAAAATCCGAACTATAGGTGTTTATTTCATCTAAATTTATTCAAATTTAGTTCCTCCATCAAAAAAACTCATCAAAATCCAAGAAAATCGAATTTAGTTTAAAACCTCTAAATCACAATTTGACTAAAAATTTATATAAAATCCAAACTATAGGTGTTTATTTCATCTAAATTTATTCAAATTTAGTTCCTCCATCAAAAAAACTCATCAAAATCCAAGAAAATCGAATTTAGTTTAAAACCTTTAATCACCTTTTTGACTAAAAATTTATATAAAATCCGAACTATATGTGTTTATTTCATCTAAATTTATTCTAATTTAGCTCCTCCATCAAAAAACTCATCAAAATCGAAAAAAATCGAATTTAGTTTACAACCTCTAAATCACAATTTGACTAAAAATTTATATACAATCCGAACTATAGGTGTTTATTTCATCTAAATTTATTCAAATTTAGCTCCTCCATCAAAATTCAAAAAAATCGAATTTAGTTTAAACCCTCTAAATCATAATTTGACTAAAAATTTATATAAAAACCGAACTATAGGTGTGTATTTCATCGAAATGTATTCAGATTTAGCTCCTCCATAAAAAAAACTCATCAAAATCCAAAAAACTCGAATTTAGTTTACAACCTCTAAATCACAATTTGACTAAAAATTTATATAAAATCCGAAATATTGGTGTTTATTTCATCTCAATTTATTCAAATTTAGCTCCTCCATCAAAAAAACTCATCAAAATCCAAAAATATCGAATTTAGTTTAAAACCTCTAAATCACAATTTGACTAAAAATTTATATAAAATCCAAACTATAGGTGTTTATTTCATCTAAATTTATTCAAATTTAGTTCCTCCATCAAAAAAACTCATCAAAATCCAAGGAAATCGAATTTAGTTTAAAACCTTTAATCACAATTTGACTAAAAATTTATATAAAATCCGAACTATAGGTGTTTATTTCATCTAAATTTATTCAAATTTAGCTCCTCCATCAAAATCCAAAAAAATCGAATATAGGTTAAACCCTCTAAATCACAATTTGACTAAAAATTTATATAAAATCCGAACTATAGGTGTTTATTTCATCTCAATTTATTCAAATTTAGCTCCTCCATCAAAAAAACTCATCAAAATCCAAAAAACTCGAATTTAGTTTACAACCTCTAAATCACAATTTGACTAAAAATTTATATAAAATCCGAAATATTGGTGTTTATTTCATCTAAATTTATTCAAATTTAGCTCCTCCATCAAAAAACTCATCAAAATCAAAAAAAATCGAATTTAGTTTAAAACCTCTAAATCACAATTTGACTAAAAATTTATATAAAATCCGAACTATAGGTGTTTATTTCATCTAAATTTATTCTAATTTAGCTCCTCCATCAAAAAAACTCATCAAAATCCAAAAAAATTGAATTTAGTTAAAACCCTCTAAATCACAATTTGACTAAAAATTTATATAAAATCCGAACTATAGGTGTTTATTTCATCTAAATTTATTCAAAAAACTCCTCCATCAAAAAACTCATCAAAATCGAAAAAAATCGAATTTAGTTTACAACCTCTAAATCACAATTTGACTAAAAATTTATATACAATCCGAACTATAGGTGTTTATTTCATCTAAATTTATTCAAATTTAGCTCCTCCATCAAAATCCAAAAAAATCGAATTTAGGTTAAACCCTCTAAATCACAATTTGACTAAAAATTTATATAAAATCCGAACTATAGGTGTTTATTTCATCTCAATTTATTCAAATTTAGCTCCTCCATCAAAAAAACTCATCAAAATCCAAAAATATCGAATTTAGTTTAAAACCTCTAAATCACAATTTGACTAAAAATTTATATAAAATCCAAACTATAGGTGTTTATTTCATCTAAATTTATTCAAATTTAGTTCCTCCATCAAAAAAACTCATCAAAATCCAAGAAAATCGAATTTAGTTTAAAACCTTTAATCACCTTTTTGACTAAAAATTTATATAAAATCCGAACTATAGGTGTTTATTTCATCTAAATTTATTCAAATTTAGTTCCTCCATCAAAAAAACTCATCAAAATCCAAGAAAATCGAATTTAGTTTAAAACCTCTAAATCACAATTTGACTAAAAATTTATATAAAATCCAAACTATAGGTGTTTATTTCATCTAAATTTATTCAAATTTAGTTCCTCCATCAAAAAAACTCATCAAAATCCAAGAAAATCGAATTTAGTTTAAAACCTTTAATCACCTTTTTGACTAAAAATTTATATAAAATCCGAACTATATGTGTTTATTTCATCTAAATTTATTCTAATTTAGCTCCTCCATCAAAAAACTCATCAAAATCGAAAAAAATCGAATTTAGTTTACAACCTCTAAATCACAATTTGACTAAAAATTTATATAAAATCCGAACTATAGGTGTTTATTTCATCTAAATTTATTCAAATTTAGCTCCTCCATCAAAAAAACTCATCAAAATCCAAGAAAATCGAATTTAGTTTAAAACCTTTAATCACCTTTTTGACTAAAAATTTATATAAAATCCGAACTATATGTGTTTATTTCATCTAAATTTATTCTAATTTAGCTCCTCCATCAAAAAACTCATCAAAATCGAAAAAAATCGAATTTAGTTTACAACCTCTAAATCACAATTTGACTAAAAATTTATATAAAATCCGAACTATAGGTGTTTATTTCATCTAAATTTATTCAAATTTAGCTCCTCCATCAAAAAACTCATCAAAATCGAAAAAAATCGAATTTAGTTTACAACCTCTAAATCACAATTTGACTAAAAATTTATATAAAATCCGATCTATAGTTGCTTATTTCATCTAAATTTATTCAAATTTAGCTCCTCCATCAAAAAAACTCATCAAAATCCAAGAAAATCGAATTTAGTTTAAAACCTTTAATCACCTTTTTGACTAAAAATTTATATAAAATCCGAACTATATGTGTTTATTTCATCTAAATTTATTCTAATTTAGCTCCTCCATCAAAAAAACTCATCAAAATCCAAGAAAATCGAATTTAGTTTAAAACCTTTAATCACCTTTTTGACTAAAAATTTATATAAAATCCGAACTATATGTGTTTATTTCATCTAAATTTATTCAAATTTAGTTCCTCCATCAAAAAAACTCATCAAAATCCAAGAAAATCGAATTTAGTTTAAAACCTCTAAATCACAATTTGACTAAAAATTTATATAAAATCCAAACTATAGGTGTTTATTTCATCTAAATTTATTCAAATTTAGTTCCTCCATCAAAAAAACTCATCAAAATCCAAGAAAATCGAATTTAGTTTAAAACCTTTAATCACCTTTTTGACTAAAAATTTATATAAAATCCGAACTATATGTGTTTATTTCATCTAAATTTATTCTAATTTAGCTCCTCCATCAAAAAACTCATCAAAATCGAAAAAAATCGAATTTAGTTTACAACCTCTAAATCACAATTTGACTAAAAATTTATATAAAATCCGAACTATAGGTGTTTATTTCATCTAAATTTATTCAAATTTAGCTCCTCCATCAAAAAAACTCATCAAAATCCAAGAAAATCGAATTTAGTTTAAAACCTTTAATCACCTTTTTGACTAAAAATTTATATAAAATCCGAACTATATGTGTTTATTTCATCTAAATTTATTCTAATTTAGCTCCTCCATCAAAAAACTCATCAAAATCGAAAAAAATCGAATTTAGTTTACAACCTCTAAATCACAATTTGACTAAAAATTTATATAAAATCCGAACTATAGGTGTTTATTTCATCTAAATTTATTCAAATTTAGCTCCTCCATCAAAAAACTCATCAAAATCGAAAAAAATCGAATTTAGTTTACAACCTCTAAATCACAATTTGACTAAAAATTTATATAAAATCCGATCTATAGTTGCTTATTTCATCTAAATTTATTCAAATTTAGCTCCTCCATCAAAAAAACTCATCAAAATCCAAGAAAATCGAATTTAGTTTAAAACCTTTAATCACCTTTTTGACTAAAAATTTATATAAAATCCGAACTATATGTGTTTATTTCATCTAAATTTATTCTAATTTAGCTCCTCCATCAAAAAAACTCATCAAAATCCAAGAAAATCGAATTTAGTTTAAAACCTTTAATCACCTTTTTGACTAAAAATTTATATAAAATCCGAACTATATGTGTTTATTTCATCTAAATTTATTCAAATTTAGCTCCTCCATCAAAAAACTCATCAAAATCGAAAAAAATCGAATTTAGTTTACAACCTCTAAATCACAATTTGACTAAAAATTTATATAAAATCCGATCTATAGTTGCTTATTTCATCTAAATTTATTCAAATTTAGCTCCTCCATCAAAAAAACTCATCAAAATCCAAGAAAATCGAATTTAGTTTAAAACCTTTAATCACCTTTTTGACTAAAAATTTATATAAAATCCGAACTATATGTGTTTATTTCATCTAAATTTATTCTAATTTAGCTCCTCCATCAAAAAAACTCATCAAAATCCAAGAAAATCGAATTTAGTTTAAAACCTTTAATCACCTTTTTGACTAAAAATTTATATAAAATCCGAACTATATGTGTTTATTTCATCTAAATTTATTCAAATTTAGCTCCTCCATCAAAATCCAAAAAAATCGAATTTAGTTAAAACCCTCTAAATCACAATTGGACTAAAAAATTTATATAAAATCCGAACTATAGGTGTTTATTTCATCTAAATTTATTCAAATTTAGCTCCTCCATCAAAATCCAAAAAAATCGAATTTAGGTTAAACCCTCTAAATCACAATTTGACTAAAAATTTATATAAAATCCGAACTATAGGTGTTTATTTCATCTCAATTTATTCCAATTTAGCTCCTCCATCAAAAAAACTCATCAAAATTCAAAAAAATCGAATTTAGTTTAAACCCTCTAAATCATAATTTGACTAAAAATTTATATAAAAACCGAACTATAGGTGTGTATTTCATCGAAATGTATTCAGATTTAGCTCCTCCATAAAAAAAACTCATCAAAATCCAAAAAACTCGAATTTAGTTTACAACCTCTAAATCACAATTTGACTAAAAATTTATATAAAATCCGAAATATTGGTGTTTATTTCATCTCAATTTATTCAAATTTAGCTCCTCCATCAAAAAAACTCATCAAAATCCAAAAATATCGAATTTAGTTTAAAACCTCTAAATCACAATTTGACTAAAAATTTATATAAAATCCAAACTATAGGTGTTTATTTCATCTAAATTTATTCAAATTTAGTTCCTCCATCAAAAAAACTCATCAAAATCCAAGGAAATCGAATTTAGTTTAAAACCTTTAATCACAATTTGACTAAAAATTTATATAAAATCCGAACTATAGGTGTTTATTTCATCTAAATTTATTCAAATTTAGCTCCTCCATCAAAAAAACTCATCAAAATCCAAAAAAATCGAATTTAGTTTAAAACCTCTAAATCACAATTTGACTAAAAATTTATATAAAATCCGAACTATAGGTGTTTATTTCATCTCAATTTATTCAAATTTAGCACCTCCATCAAAAAAACTCATCAAAATCCAAAAATATCGAATTTAGTTTAAAACCTCTAAATCACAATTTGACTAAAAATTTATATAAAATCCAAACTATAGGTGTTTATTTCATCTAAATTTATTCAAATTTAGTTCCTCCATCAAAAAAACTCATCAAAATCCAAGAAAATCGAATTTAGTTTAAAACCTTTAATCACCTTTTTGACTAAAAATTTATATAAAATCCGAACTATATGTGTTTATTTCATCTAAATTTATTCAAATTTAGCTCCTCCATCAAAATCCAAAAAAATCGAATTTAGTTAAAACCCTCTAAATCACAATTGGACTAAAAATTTATATAAAATCCGAACTATAGGTGTTTATTTCATCTAAATTTATTCAAATTTAGCTCCTCCATCAAAATCCAAAAAAATCGAATTTAGGTTAAACCCTCTAAATCACAATTTGACTAAAAATTTATATAAAATCCGAACTATAGGTGTTTATTTCATCTCAATTTATTCCAATTTAGCTCCTCCATCAAAAAAACTCATCAAAATTCAAAAAAATCGAATTTAGTTTAAACCCTCTAAATCATAATTTGACTAAAAATTTATATAAAAACCGAACTATAGGTGTGTATTTCATCGAAATGTATTCAGATTTAGCTCCTCCATAAAAAAAACTCATCAAAATCCAAAAAACTCGAATTTAGTTTACAACCTCTAAATCACAATTTGACTAAAAATTTATATAAAATCCGAAATATTGGTGTTTATTTCATCTCAATTTATTCAAATTTAGCTCCTCCATCAAAAAAACTCATCAAAATCCAAAAATATCGAATTTAGTTTAAAACCTCTAAATCACAATTTGACTAAAAATTTATATAAAATCCAAACTATAGGTGTTTATTTCATCTAAATTTATTCAAATTTAGTTCCTCCATCAAAAAAACTCATCAAAATCCAAGGAAATCGAATTTAGTTTAAAACCTTTAATCACAATTTGACTAAAAATTTATATAAAATCCGAACTATAGGTGTTTATTTCATCTAAATTTATTCAAATTTAGCTCCTCCATCAAAAAAACTCATCAAAATCCAAAAAAATCGAATTTAGTTTAAAACCTCTAAATCACAATTTGACTAAAAATTTATATAAAATCCGAACTATAGGTGTTTATTTCATCTCAATTTATTCAAATTTAGCACCTCCATCAAAAAAACTCATCAAAATCCAAAAATATCGAATTTAGTTTAAAACCTCTAAATCACAATTTGACTAAAAATTTATATAAAATCCAAACTATAGGTGTTTATTTCATCTAAATTTATTCAAATTTAGTTCCTCCATCAAAAAAACTCATCAAAATCGAAAAAAATCGAATTTAGGTTAAACCCTCTAAATCACAATTTGACTAAAAATTTATATAAAATCCGAACTATAGGTGTTTATTTCATCTAAATTTATTCAAATTTAGCTCCTCCATCAAAATCCAAAAAAATCGAATTTAGGTTAAACCCTCTAAATCACAATTTGACTAAAAATTTATATAAAATCCGAACTATAGGTGTTTATTTCATCTCAATTTATTCAAATTTAGCTCCTCCATCAAAATCCAAAAAAATCGAATTTAGGTTAAACCCTCTAAATCACAATTTGACTAAAAATTTATATAAAATCCGAACTATAGGTGTTTATTTCATCTCAATTTATTCCAATTTAGCTCCTCCATCAAAAAAACTCATTAAAATTCAAAAAAATCGAATTTAGTTTAAACCCTCTAAATCATAATTTGACTAA
Organism: Andrena minutula; assembly: GCA_929113495.1. NCBI lineage: Eukaryota > Metazoa > Arthropoda > Insecta > Hymenoptera > Andrenidae > Andrena > Andrena minutula. Next base: position 19,204,273 of record OV815995.1, read on the forward strand.
AAATTTATATAAAAACCGAACTATAGGTGTTTATTTCATCGAAATGTATTCAGATTTAGCTCCTCCATAAAAAAAACTCATCAAAATCCAAAAAACTCGAATTTAGTTTACAACCTCTAAATCACAATTTGACTAAAAATTTATATAAAATCCGAAATATTGGTGTTTATTTCATCTCAATTTATTCAAATTTAGCTCCTCCATCAAAAAAACTCATCAAAATCCAAAAATATCGAATTTAGTTTAAAACCTCTAAATCACAATTTGACTAAAAATTTATATAAAATCCAAACTATAGGTGTTTATTTCATCTAAATTTATTCAAGAAACTCCTCCATCAAAAAACTCATCAAAATCGAAAAAAATCGAATTTAGTTTACAACCTCTAAATCACAATTTGACTAAAAATTTATATACAATCCGAACTATAGGTGTTTATTTCATCTAAATTTATTCAAATTTAGCTCCTCCATCAAAATCCAAAAAAATCGAATTTAGGTTAAACCCTCTAAATCACAATTTGACTAAAAATTTATATAAAATCCGAACTATAGGTGTTTATTTCATCTCAATTTATTCAAATTTAGCTCCTCCATCAAAAAAACTCATCAAAATCCAAAAATATCGAATTTAGTTTAAAACCTCTAAATCACAATTTGACTAAAAATTTATATAAAATCCAAACTATAGGTGTTTATTTCATCTAAATTTATTCAAATTTAGTTCCTCCATCAAAAAAACTCATCAAAATCCAAGAAAATCGAATTTAGTTTAAAACCTTTAATCACCTTTTTGACTAAAAATTTATATAAAATCCGAACTATAGGTGTTTATTTCATCTAAATTTATTCAAATTTAGTTCCTCCATCAAAAAAACTCATCAAAATCCAAGAAAATCGAATTTAGTTTAAAACCTCTAAATCACAATTTGACTAAAAATTTATATAAAATCCAAACTATAGGTGTTTATTTCATCTAAATTTATTCAAATTTAGTTCCTCCATCAAAAAAACTCATCAAAATCCAAGAAAATCGAATTTAGTTTAAAACCTTTAATCACCTTTTTGACTAAAAATTTATATAAAATCCGAACTATATGTGTTTATTTCATCTAAATTTATTCTAATTTAGCTCCTCCATCAAAAAACTCATCAAAATCGAAAAAAATCGAATTTAGTTTACAACCTCTAAATCACAATTTGACTAAAAATTTATATAAAATCCGAACTATAGGTGTTTATTTCATCTAAATTTATTCAAATTTAGCTCCTCCATCAAAAAAACTCATCAAAATCCAAGAAAATCGAATTTAGTTTAAAACCTTTAATCACCTTTTTGACTAAAAATTTATATAAAATCCGAACTATATGTGTTTATTTCATCTAAATTTATTCTAATTTAGCTCCTCCATCAAAAAACTCATCAAAATCGAAAAAAATCGAATTTAGTTTACAACCTCTAAATCACAATTTGACTAAAAATTTATATAAAATCCGAACTATAGGTGTTTATTTCATCTAAATTTATTCAAATTTAGCTCCTCCATCAAAAAACTCATCAAAATCGAAAAAAATCGAATTTAGTTTACAACCTCTAAATCACAATTTGACTAAAAATTTATATAAAATCCGATCTATAGTTGCTTATTTCATCTAAATTTATTCAAATTTAGCTCCTCCATCAAAAAAACTCATCAAAATCCAAGAAAATCGAATTTAGTTTAAAACCTTTAATCACCTTTTTGACTAAAAATTTATATAAAATCCGAACTATATGTGTTTATTTCATCTAAATTTATTCTAATTTAGCTCCTCCATCAAAAAAACTCATCAAAATCCAAGAAAATCGAATTTAGTTTAAAACCTTTAATCACCTTTTTGACTAAAAATTTATATAAAATCCGAACTATATGTGTTTATTTCATCTAAATTTATTCAAATTTAGTTCCTCCATCAAAAAAACTCATCAAAATCCAAGAAAATCGAATTTAGTTTAAAACCTCTAAATCACAATTTGACTAAAAATTTATATAAAATCCAAACTATAGGTGTTTATTTCATCTAAATTTATTCAAATTTAGTTCCTCCATCAAAAAAACTCATCAAAATCCAAGAAAATCGAATTTAGTTTAAAACCTTTAATCACCTTTTTGACTAAAAATTTATATAAAATCCGAACTATATGTGTTTATTTCATCTAAATTTATTCTAATTTAGCTCCTCCATCAAAAAACTCATCAAAATCGAAAAAAATCGAATTTAGTTTACAACCTCTAAATCACAATTTGACTAAAAATTTATATAAAATCCGAACTATAGGTGTTTATTTCATCTAAATTTATTCAAATTTAGCTCCTCCATCAAAAAAACTCATCAAAATCCAAGAAAATCGAATTTAGTTTAAAACCTTTAATCACCTTTTTGACTAAAAATTTATATAAAATCCGAACTATATGTGTTTATTTCATCTAAATTTATTCTAATTTAGCTCCTCCATCAAAAAACTCATCAAAATCGAAAAAAATCGAATTTAGTTTACAACCTCTAAATCACAATTTGACTAAAAATTTATATACAATCCGAACTATAGGTGTTTATTTCATCTAAATTTATTCAAATTTAGCTCCTCCATCAAAATCCAAAAAAATCGAATTTAGGTTAAACCCTCTAAATCACAATTTGACTAAAAATTTATATAAAATCCGAACTATAGGTGTTTATTTCATCTAAATTTATTCAAATTTAGCTCCTCCATCAAAAAACTCATCAAAATCCAAAAAAATCGAATTTAGGTTAAACCCTCTAAATCACAATTTGACTAAAAATTTATATAAAATCCGATCTATAGTTGCTTATTTCATCTAAATTTATTCAAATTTAGCTCCTCCATCAAAAAAACTCATCAAAATCCAAAAATATCGAATTTAGTTAAAACCCTCTAAATCACAATTTGACTAAAAATTTATATAAAATCCGAACTATAGGTGTTTATTTCATCTAAATTTATTCAAATTTAGCTCCTCCATCAAAAAACTCATCAAAATCGAAAAAAATCGAATTTAGTTTACAACCTCTAAATCACAATTTGACTAAAAATTTATATACAATCCGAACTATAGGTGTTTATTTCATCTAAATTTATTCAAATTTAGCTCCTCCATCAAAATCCAAAAAAATCGAATTTAGGTTAAACCCTCTAAATCACAATTTGACTAAAAATTTATATAAAATCCGAACTATAGGTGTTTATTTCATCTCAATTTATTCAAATTTAGCACCTCCATCAAAAAAACTCATCAAAATCCAAAAATATCGAATTTAGTTAAAACCCTCTAAATCACAATTTGACTAAAAATTTATATAAAATCCGAACTATAGGTGTTTATTTCATCTAAATTTATTCAAATTTAGCTCCTCCATCAAAAAACTCATCAAAATCCAAAAAAATCGAATTTAGGTTAAACCCTCTAAATCACAATTTGACTAAAAATTTATATAAAATCCGAACTATAGGTGTTTATTTCATCTAAATTTATTCAAATTTAGCTCCTCCATCAAAAAAACTCATCAAAATCCAAAAAAATCGAATTTAGTTTAAAACCTCTAAATCACAATTTGACTAAAAATTTATATAAAATCCGAACTATAGGTGTTTATTTCATCTAAATTTATTCAAATTTAGCTCCTCCATCAAAAAAACATCAAAATCCAAAAAAATCGAATTTAGTTTAAAACCTCTAAATCACAATTTGACAAAAAATTTACATAAAATCCAAACTATAGGTGTTTATTTCATCTAAATTTATTCAAATTTAGCTCCTCCATCAAAAAAACTTATCAAAATCCAAAAAAATTGAATTTAGTTAAAACCCTCTAAATCACAATTTGACTAAAGATTTATATAAAATCCGAACTATAGGTGTTTATTTCATCTAAATTTATTCAAATTTAGCTCCTCCATCAAAAAACTCATCAAAATCGAAAAAAATCGAATTTAGTTTACAACCTCTAAATCACAATTTGACTAAAAATTTATATACAATCCGAACTATAGGTGTTTATTTCATCTAAATTTATTCAAATTTAGCTCCTCCATCAAAATCCAAAAAAATCGAATTTAGGTTAAACCCTCTAAATCACAATTTGACTAAAAATTTATATAAAATCCGAACTATAGGTGTTTATTTCATCTCAATTTATTCAAATTTAGCTCCTCCATCAAAAAAACTCATCAAAATCCAAAAATATCGAATTTAGTTTAAAACCTCTAAATCACAATTTGACTAAAAATTTATATAAAATCCAAACTATAGGTATTTATTTCATCTAAATTTATTCAAATTTAGTTCCTCCATCAAAAAAACTCATCAAAATCCAAGAAAATCGAATTTAGTTTAAAACCTTTAATCACCTTTTTGACTAAAAATTTATATAAAATCCGAACTATATGTGTTTATTTCATCTAAATTTATTCTAATTTAGCTCCTCCATCAAAAAACTCATCAAAATCGAAAAAAATCGAATTTAGTTTACAACCTCTAAATCACAATTTGACTAAAAATTTATATAAAATCCGAACTATAGGTGTTTATTTCATCTAAATTTATTCAAATTTAGCTCCTCCATCAAAAAAACTCATCAAAATCCAAGAAAATCGAATTTAGTTTAAAACCTTTAATCAACTTTTTGACTAAAAATTTATATAAAATCCGAACTATATGTGTTTATTTCATCTAAATTTATTCTAATTTAGCTCCTCCATCAACAAACTCATCAAAATCCAAAAAAATCGAATTTAGTTTAAAACCTCTAAATCACAATTTGACAAAAAATTTACATAAAATCCAAACTATAGGTGTTTATTTCATCTAAATTTATTCAAATTTAGCTCCTCCATCAAAAAAACTTATCAAAATCCAAAAAAATTGAATTTAGTTAAAACCCTCTAAATCACAATTTGACTAAAAATTTATATAAAATCCGAACTATAGGTGTTTATTTCATCTAAATTTATTCAAATTTAGCTCCTCCATCAAAAAACTCATCAAAATCGAAAAAAATCGAATTTAGTTTAAAACCTCTAAATCACAATTTGACTAAAAATTTATATAAAATCCGAACTATAGGTGTTTATTTCATCTCAATTTATTCCAATTTAGCTCCTCCATCAAAAAAACTCATCAAAATTCAAAAAAATCGAATTTAGTTTAAACCCTCTAAATCATAATTTGACTAAAAATTTATATAAAAACCGAACTATAGGTGTGTATTTCATCGAAATGTATTCAGATTTAGCTCCTCCATAAAAAAAACTCATCAAAATCCAAAAAACTCGAATTTAGTTTACAACCTCTAAATCACAATTTGACTAAAAATTTATATAAAATCCGAACTATATGTGTTTATTTCATCTAAATTTATTCAAATTTAGCTCCTCCATCAAAATCCAAAAAAATCGAATTTAGTTAAAACCCTCTAAATCACAATTGGACTAAAAATTTATATAAAATCCGAACTATAGGTGATTATTTCATCTAAATTTATTCAAATTTAGCTCCTCCATCAAAATCCAAAAAAATCGAATTTAGGTTAAACCCTCTAAATCACAATTTGACTAAAAATTTATATAAAATCCGAAATATTGGTGTTTATTTCATCTAAATTTATTCAAATTTACCTCCTCCATCAAAAAACTCATCTAAATCAAAAAAAAATCGAATTTAGTTTAAAACCCATAATCACAATTTGACTAAAAATTTATATAAAATCCGAACTATAGGTGTTTATTTCATCTAAATTTATTCAAATTTAGCTCCTCCATCAAAAAAACTCATCAAAATCCAAAAAAATCGAATTTTGTTTAAAACCTCTAAATCACAATTTGACTAAAAATTTATATAAAATCCGAACTATAGGTGTTTATTTCATCTAAATTTATTCAAATTTAGCTTCTCCATCAAAAAAACATCAAAATCCAAAAAAATCGAATTTAGTTTAAAACCTCTAAATCACAATTTGACTAAAAATTTATATAAAATCCGATCTATAGTTGCTTATTTCATCTAAATTTATTCAAATTTAGCTCCTCCATCAAAAAAACTCATCAAAATCCAAGAAAATCGAATTTAGTTTAAAACCTTTAATCACCTTTTTGACTAAAAATTTATATAAAATCCGAACTATATGTGTTTATTTCATCTAAATTTATTCTAATTTAGCTCCTCCATCAAAAAAACTCATCAAAATCCAAGAAAATCGAATTTAGTTTAAAACCTTTAATCACCTTTTTGACTAAAAATTTATATAAAATCCGAACTATATGTGTTTATTTCATCTAAATTTATTCAAATTTAGCTCCTCCATCAAAATCCAAAAAAATCGAATTTAGTTAAAACCCTCTAAATCACAATTGGACTAAAAATTTATATAAAATCCGAACTATAGGTGTTTATTTCATCTAAATTTATTCAAATTTAGCTCCTCCATCAAAATCCAAAAAAATCGAATTTAGGTTAAACCCTCTAAATCACAATTTGACTAAAAATTTATATAAAATCCGAAATATTGGTGTTTATTTCATCTAAATTTATTCAAATTTACCTCCTCCATCAAAAAACTCATCTAAATCAAAAAAAAATCGAATTTAGTTTAAAACCTCTAAATCACAATTTGACTAAAAATTTATATAAAATCCGAACTATAGGTGTTTATTTCATCTAAATTTATTCAAATTTAGCTCCTCCATCAAAAAAACATCAAAATCCAAAAAAATCGAATTTAGTTTAAAACCTCTAAATCACAATTTGACAAAAAATTTACATAAAATCCAAACTATAGGTGTTTATTTCATCTAAATTTATTCAAATTTAGCTCCTCCATCAAAAAAACTTATCAAAATCCAAAAAAATTGAATTTAGTTTAAAACCTTTAATCACCTTTTTGACTAAAAATTTATATAAAATCCGAACTATATGTGTTTATTTCATCTAAATTTATTCAAATTTAGCTCCTCCATCAAAAAACTCATCAAAATCGAAAAAAATCGAATTTAGTTTACAACCTCTAAATCACAATTTGACTAAAAATTTATATAAAATCCGATCTATAGTTGCTTATTTCATCTAAATTTATTCAAATTTAGCTCCTCCATCAAAAAAACTCATCAAAATCCAAGAAAATCGAATTTAGTTTAAAACCTTTAATCACCTTTTTGACTAAAAATTTATATAAAATCCGAACTATATGTGTTTATTTCATCTAAATTTATTCTAATTTAGCTCCTCCATCAAAAAAACTCATCAAAATCCAAGAAAATCGAATTTAGTTTAAAACCTTTAATCACCTTTTTGACTAAAAATTTATATAAAATCCGAACTATATGTGTTTATTTCATCTAAATTTATTCAAATTTAGCTCCTCCATCAAAATCCAAAAAAATCGAATTTAGTTAAAACCCTCTAAATCACAATTTGACTAAAAATTTATATAAAATCCGAAATATAGGTGTTTATTTCATCTCAATTTATTCAAATTTAGCACCTCCATCAAAAAAACTCATCAAAATCCAAAAATATCGAATTTAGTTTAAAACCTCTAAATCACAATTTGACTAAAAATTTATATAAAATCCGATCTATAGTTGCTTATTTCATCTAAATTTATTCAAATTTAGCTCCTCCATCAAAAAAACTCATCAAAATCCAAGAAAATCGAATTTAGTTTAAAACCTTTAATCACCTTTTTGACTAAAAATTTATATAAAATCCGAACTATAGGTGTTTATTTCATCTAAATTTATTCAAATTTAGCTCCTCCATCAAAATCCAAAAAAATCGAATTTAGGTTAAACCCTCTAAATCACAATTTGACTAAAAATTTATATAAAATCCGAACTATAGGTGTTTATTTCATCTCAATTTATTCCAATTTAGCTCCTCCATCAAAAAAACTCATCAAAATTCAAAAAAATCGAATTTAGTTTAAACCCTCTAAATCATAATTTGACTAAAAATTTATATAAAAACCGAACTATAGGTGTGTATTTCATCGAAATGTATTCAGATTTAGCTCCTCCATAAAAAAAACTCATCAAAATCCAAAAAACTCGAATTTAGTTTACAACCTCTAAATCACAATTTGACTAAAAATTTATATAAAATCCGAAATATTGGTGTTTATTTCATCTCAATTTATTCAAATTTAGCTCCTCCATCAAAAAAACTCATCAAAATCCAAAAATATCGAATTTAGTTTAAAACCTCTAAATCACAATTTGACTAAAAATTTATATAAAATCCAAACTATAGGTGTTTATTTCATCTAAATTTATTCAAATTTAGTTCCTCCATCAAAAAAACTCATCAAAATCCAAGGAAATCGAATTTAGTTTAAAACCTTTAATCACAATTTGACTAAAAATTTATATAAAATCCGAACTATAGGTGTTTATTTCATCTAAATTTATTCAAATTTAGCTCCTCCATCAAAATCCAAAAAAATCGAATTTAGGTTAAACCCTCTAAATCACAATTTGACTAAAAATTTATATAAAATCCGAACTATAGGTGTTTATTTCATCTCAATTTATTCAAATTTAGCACCTCCATCAAAAAAACTCATCAAAATCCAAAAATATCGAATTTAGTTTAAAACCTCTAAATCACAATTTGACTAAAAATTTATATAAAATCCAAACTATAGGTGTTTATTTCATCTAAATTTATTCAAATTTAGTTCCTCCATCAAAAAAACTCATCAAAATCGAAAAAAATCGAATTTAGTTTACAACTTCTAAATCACAATTTGACTAAAAATTTATATAAAATCCAAACTATAGGTGTTTATTTCATCTAAATTTATTCAAATTTAGTTCCTCCATCAAAAAAACTCATCAAAATCGAAAAAAATCGAATTTAGTTTACAACCTCTAAATCACAATTTGACTAAAAATTTATATACAATCCGAACTATAGGTGTTTATTTCATCTAAATTTATTCAAATTTAGCTCCTCCATCAAAATGCAAAAAAATCGAATTTAGGTTAAACCCTCTAAATCACAATTTGACTAAAAATTTATATAAAATCCGAACTATAGGTGTTTATTTCATCTCAATTTATTCAAATTTAGCTCCTCCATCAAAATCCAAAAAAATCGAATTTAGGTTAAACCCTCTAAATCACAATTTGACTAAAAATTTATATAAAATCCGAACTATAGGTGTTTATTTCATCTCAATTTATTCCAATTTAGCTCCTCCATCAAAAAAACTCATCAAAATCCAAAAATATCGAATTTAGTTTAAAACCTCTAAATCACAATTTGACTAAAAATTTATATAAAATCCAAACTATAGGTGTTTATTTCATCTAAATTTATTCAAATTTAGTTCCTCCATCAAAAAAACTCATCAAAATCCAAGGAAATCGAATTTAGTTTAAAACCTTTAATCACAATTTGACTAAAAATTTATATAAAATCCGAACTATAGGTGTTTATTTCATCTAAATTTATTCAAATTTAGCTCCTCCATCAAAATCCAAAAAAATCGAATTTAGGTTAAAACCTCTAAATCACAATTTGACTAAAAATTTATATAAAATCCGATCTATAGTTGCTTATTTCATCTAAATTTATTCAAATTTAGCTCCTCCATCAAAAAAACTCATCAAAATCCAAGAAAATCGAATTTAGTTTAAAACCTTTAATCACCTTTTTGACTAAAAATTTATATAAAATCCTAACTATAGGTGTTTATTTCATCTAAATTTATTCAAATTTAGCTCCTCCATCAAAATCCAAAAAAATCGAATTTAGGTTAAACCCTCTAAATCACAATTTGACTAAAAATTTATATAAAATCCGAAATATTGGTGTTTATTTCATCTAAATTTATTCAAATTTACCTCCTCCATCAAAAAACTCATCTAAATCAAAAAAAAATCGAATTTAGTTTAAAACCTCTAAATCACAATTTGACTAAAAATTTATATAAAATCCGAACTATAGGTGTTTATTTCATCTAAATTTATTCAAATTTAGCTCCTCCATCAAAAAAACATCAAAATCCAAAAAAATCGAATTTAGTTTAAAACCTCTAAATCACAATTTGACAAAAAATTTACATAAAATCCAAACTATAGGTGTTTATTTCATCTAAATTTATTCAAATTTAGCTCCTCCATCAAAAAAACTTATCAAAATCCAAAAAAATTGAATTTAGTTTAAAACCTTTAATCACCTTTTTGACTAAAAATTTATATAAAATCCGAACTATATGTGTTTATTTCATCTAAATTTATTCAAATTTAGCTCCTCCATCAAAAAACTCATCAAAATCGAAAAAAATCGAATTTAGTTTACAACCTCTAAATCACAATTTGACTAAAAATTTATATAAAATCCGATCTATAGTTGCTTATTTCATCTAAATTTATTCAAATTTAGCTCCTCCATCAAAAAAACTCATCAAAATCCAAGAAAATCGAATTTAGTTTAAAACCATTAATCACCTTTTTGACTAAAAATTTATATAAAATCCGAACTATATGTGTTTATTTCATCTAAATTTATTCTAATTTAGCTCCTCCATCAAAAAAACTCATCAAAATCCAAGAAAATCGAATTTAGTTTAAAACCTTTAATCACCTTTTTGACTAAAAATTTATATAAAATCCGAACTATATGTGTTTATTTCATCTAAATTTATTCAAATTTAGCTCCTCCATCAAAATCCAAAAAAATCGAATTTAGTTAAAACCCTCTAAATCACAATTTGACTAAAAATTTATATAAAATCCGAAATATAGGTGTTTATTTCATCTCAATTTATTCAAATTTAGCACCTCCATCAAAAAAACTCATCAAAATCCAAAAATATCGAATTTAGTTTAAAACCTCTAAATCACAATTTGACTAAAAATTTATATAAAATCCGATCTATAGTTGCTTATTTCATCTAAATTTATTCAAATTTAGCTCCTCCATCAAAAAAACTCATCAAAATCCAAGAAAATCGAATTTAGTTTAAAACCTTTAATCACCTTTTTGACTAAAAATTTATATAAAATCCGAACTATAGGTGTTTATTTCATCTAAATTTATTCAAATTTAGCTCCTCCATCAAAATCCAAAAAAATCGAATTTAGGTTAAACCCTCTAAATCACAATTTGACTAAAAATTTATATAAAATCCGAACTATAGGTGTTTATTTCATCTCAATTTATTCCAATTTAGCTCCTCCATCAAAAAAACTCATCAAAATTCAAAAAAATCGAATTTAGTTTAAACCCTCTAAATCATAATTTGACTAAAAATTTATATAAAAACCGAACTATAGGTGTGTATTTCATCGAAATGTATTCAGATTTAGCTCCTCCATAAAAAAAACTCATCAAAATCCAAAAAACTCGAATTTAGTTTACAACCTCTAAATCACAATTTGACTAAAAATTTATATAAAATCCGAAATATTGGTGTTTATTTCATCTCAATTTATTCAAATTTAGCTCCTCCATCAAAAAAACTCATCAAAATCCAAAAATATCGAATTTAGTTTAAAACCTCTAAATCACAATTTGACTAAAAATTTATATAAAATCCAAACTATAGGTGTTTATTTCATCTAAATTTATTCAAATTTAGTTCCTCCATCAAAAAAACTCATCAAAATCCAAGGAAATCGAATTTAGTTTAAAACCTTTAATCACAATTTGACTAAAAATTTATATAAAATCCGAACTATAGGTGTTTATTTCATCTAAATTTATTCAAATTTAGCTCCTCCATCAAAATCCAAAAAAATCGAATTTAGGTTAAACCCTCTAAATCACAATTTGACTAAAAATTTATATAAAATCCGAACTATAGGTGTTTATTTCATCTCAATTTATTCAAATTTAGCACCTCCATCAAAAAAACTCATCAAAATCCAAAAATATCGAATTTAGTTTAAAACCTCTAAATCACAATTTGACTAAAAATTTATATAAAATCCAAACTATAGGTGTTTATTTCATCTAAATTTATTCAAATTTAGTTCCTCCATCAAAAAAACTCATCAAAATCGAAAAAAATCGAATTTAGTTTACAACTTCTAAATCACAATTTGACTAAAAATTTATATAAAATCCAAACTATAGGTGTTTATTTCATCTAAATTTATTCAAATTTAGTTCCTCCATCAAAAAAACTCATCAAAATCGAAAAAAATCGAATTTAGTTTACAACCTCTAAATCACAATTTGACTAAAAATTTATATACAATCCGAACTATAGGTGTTTATTTCATCTAAATTTATTCAAATTTAGCTCCTCCATCAAAATCCAAAAAAATCGAATTTAGGTTAAACCCTCTAAATCACAATTTGACTAAAAATTTATATAAAATCCGAACTATAGGTGTTTATTTCATCTCAATTTATTCAAATTTAGCTCCTCCATCAAAATCCAAAAAAATCGAATTTAGGTTAAACCCTCTAAATCACAATTTGACTAAAAATTTATATAAAATCCGAACTATAGGTGTTTATTTCATCTCAATTTATTCCAATTTAGCTCCTCCATCAAAAAAACTCATCAAAATCCAAAAATATCGAATTTAGTTTAAAACCTCTAAATCACAATTTGACTAAAAATTTATATAAAATCCAAACTATAGGTGTTTATTTCATCTAAATTTATTCAAATTTAGTTCCTCCATCAAAAAAACTCATCAAAATCCAAGGAAATCGAATTTAGTTTAAAACCTTTAATCACAATTTGACTAAAAATTTATATAAAATCCGAACTATAGGTGTTTATTTCATCTAAATTTATTCAAATTTAGCTCCTCCATCAAAATCCAAAAAAATCGAATTTATGTTAAAACCTCTAAATCACAATTTGACTAAAAATTTATATAAAATCCGATCTATAGTTGCTTATTTCATCTAAATTTATTCAAATTTAGCTCCTCCATCAAAAAAACTCATCAAAATCCAAGAAAATCGAATTTAGTTTAAAACCTTTAATCACCTTTTTGACTAAAAATTTATATAAAATCCGAACTATAGGTGTTTATTTCATCTAAATTTATTCAAATTTAGCTCCTCCATCAAAATCCAAAAAAATCGAATTTAGGTTAAACCCTCTAAATCACAATTTGACTAAAAATTTATATAAAATCCGAACTATAGGTGTTTATTTCATCTCAATTTATTCCAATTTAGCTCCTCCATCAAAAAAACTCATCAAAATTCAAAAAAATCGAATTTAGTTTAAACCCTCTAAATCATAATTTGACTAAAAATTTATATAAAAACCGAACTATAGGTGTGTATTTCATCGAAATGTATTCAGATTTAGCTCCTCCATAAAAAAAACTCATCAAAATCCAAAAAACTCGAATTTAGTTTACAACCTCTAAATCACAATTTGACTAAAAATTTATATAAAATCCGAACTATAGGTGTTTATTTCATCTCAATTTATTCTAATTTAGCTCCTCCATCAAAAAAACTCATCAAAATCGAAAAAAATCGAATTTAGGTTAAACCCTCTAAATCACAATTTGACTAAAAATTTATATAAAATCCGAACTATAGGTGTTTATTTCATCTCAATTTATTCAAATTTAGCACCTCCATCAAAAAAACTCATCAAAATCCAAGAAAATCGAATTTAGTTTAAAACCTTTAATCACCTTTTTGACTAAAAATTTATATAAAATCCAAACTATAGGTGTTTATTTCATCTAAATTTATTCAAATTTAGTTCCTCCATCAAAAAAACTCATCAAAATCGAAAAAAATCGAATTTAGTTTACAACTTCTAAATCACAATTTGACTAAAAATTTATATAAAATCCAAACTATAGGTGTTTATTTCATCTAAATTTATTCAAATTTAGTTCCTCCATCAAAAAAACTCATCAAAATCGAAAAAAATCGAATTTAGTTTACAACCTCTAAATCACAATTTGACTAAAAATTTATATACAATCCGAACTATAGGTGTTTATTTCATCTAAATTTATTCAAATTTAGCTCCTCCATCAAAATCCAAAAAAATCGAATTTAGGTTAAACCCTCTAAATCACAATTTGACTAAAAATTTATATAAAATCCGAACTATAGGTGTTTATTTCATCTCAATTTATTCAAATTTAGCTCCTCCATCAAAATCCAAAAAAATCGAATTTAGGTTAAACCCTCTAAATCACAATTTGACTAAAAATTTATATAAAATCCGAACTATAGGTGTTTATTTCATCTCAATTTATTCCAATTTAGCTCCTCCATCAAAAAAACTCATCAAAATTCAAAAAAATCGAATTTAGTTTAAACCCTCTAAATCATAATTTGACTAAAAATTTATATAAAAACCGAACTATAGGTGTTTATTTCATCGAAATGTATTCAGATTTAGCTCCTCCATAAAAAAACTCATCAAAATCCAAAAAACTCGAATTTAGTTTACAACCTCTAAATCACAATTTGACTAAAAATTTATATAAAATCCGAAATATTGGTGTTTATTTCATCTCAATTTATTCAAATTTAGCTCCTCCATCAAAAAAACTCATCAAAATCCAAAAATATCGAATTTAGTTTAAAACCTCTAAATCACAATTTGACTAAAAATTTATATAAAATCCAAACTATAGGTGTTTATTTCATCTAAATTTATTCAAATTTAGTTCCTCCATCAAAAAAACTCATCAAAATCCAAGGAAATCGAATTTAGTTTAAAACCTTTAATCACAATTTGACTAAAAATTTATATAAAATCCGAACTATAGGTGTTTATTTCATCTAAATTTATTCAAATTTAGCTCCTCCATCAAAATCCAAAAAAATCGAATTTAGGTTAAACCCTCTAAATCACAATTTGACTAAAAATTTATATAAAATCCGAACTATAGGTGTTTATTTCATCTCAATTTATTCAAATTTAGCTCCTCCATCAAAAAAACTCATCAAAATCCAAAAAACTCGAATTTAGTTTACAACCTCTAAATCACAATTTGACTAAAAATTTATATAAAATCCGAAATATTGGTGTTTATTTCATCTAAATTTATTCAAATTTAGCTCCTCCATCAAAAAACTCATCAAAATAAAAAAAAATCGAATTTAGTTTAAAACCTCTAAATCACAATTTGACTAAAAATTTATATAAAATCCGAACTATAGGTGTTTATTTCATCTAAATTTATTCTAATTTAGCTCCTCCATCAAAAAAACTCATCAAAATCCAAAAAAATCGAATTTAGTTTAAAACCTCTAAATCACAATTTGACAAAAAATTTATATAAAATCCGATCTATAGTTGCTTATTTCATCTAAATTTATTCAAATTTAGCTCCTCCATCAAAAAAACTCATCAAAATCCAAGAAAATCGAATTTAGTTTAAAACCTTTAATCACCTTTTTGACTAAAAATTTATATAAAATCCGAACTATATGTGTTTATTTCATCTAAATTTATTCAAATTTAGCTCCTCCATCAAAAAAACTCATCAAAATCCAAAAAAATCGAATTTAGTTTAAAACCTCTAAATCACAATTTGACTAAAAATTTATATAAAATCCGAACTATAGGTGTTTATTTCATCTCAATTTATTCAAATTTAGCACCTCCATCAAAAAAACTCATCAAAATCCAAAAATATCGAATTTAGTTTAAAACCTCTAAATCACAATTTGACTAAAAATTTATATAAAATCCAAACTATAGGTGTTTATTTCATCTAAATTTATTCAAATTTAGTTCCTCCATCAAAAAAACTCATCAAAATCGAAAAAAATCGAATTTAGTTTACAACCTCTAAATCACAATTTGACTAAAAATTTATATAAAATCCGAACTATAGGTGTTTATTTCATCTAAATTTATTCAAATTTAGCTCCTCCATCAAAATCCAAAAAAATCGAATTTAGGTTAAACCCTCTAAATCACAATTTGACTAAAAATTTATATAAAATCCGAACTATAGGTGTTTATTTCATCTAAATTTATTCAAATTTAGCTCCTCCATCAAAATCCAAAAAAATCGAATTTAGGTTAAACCCTCTAAATCACAATTTGACTAAAAATTTATATAAAATCCAAACTATATGTGTTTATTTCATCTAAATTTATTCAAATTTAGCTCCTCCATCAAAAAAACTCATCAAAATCCAAAAAAATCGAATTTAGTTTAAAACCTCTAAATCACAATTTGACTAAAAATTTATATAAAATCCGAACTATAGGTGTTTATTTCATCTCAATTTATTCAAATTTAGCACCTCCATCAAAAAAACTCATCAAAATCCAAAAATATCGAATTCAGTTTAAAACCTCTAAATCACAATTTGACTAAAAATTTATATAAAATCCAAACTATAGGTGTTTATTTCATCTAAATTTATTCAAATTTAGTTCCTCCATCAAAAAAACTCATCAAAATCGAAAAAAATCGAATTTAGTTTACAACCTCTAAATCACAATTTGACTAAAAATTTATATAAAATCCAAACTATAGGTGTTTATTTCATCTAAATTTATTCAAATTTAGTTCCTCCATCAAAAAAACTCATCAAAATCGAAAAAAAATCGAATTTAGTTTACAACCTCTAAATCACAATTTGACTAAAAATTTATATACAATCCGAACTATAGGTGTTTATTTCATCTAAATTTATTCAAATTTAGCTCCTCCATCAAAATCCAAAAAAATCGAATTTAGGTTAAACCCTCTAAATCACAATTTGACTAAAAATTTATATAAAATCCGAACTATAGGTGTTTATTTCATCTCAATTTATTCAAATTTAGCACCTCCATCAAAAAAACTCATCAAAATCCAAAAATATCGAATTTAGTTTAAAACCTCTAAATCACAATTTGACTAAAAATTTATATAAAATCCAAACTATAGGTGTTTATTTCATCTAAATTTATTCAAATTTAGCTCCTGCATCAAAAAAACTCATCAAAATCCAAAAAAATCGAATTTTGATTACAACCTCTAAATCTCAACTTGACTAAAAATTTATATAAAATCCGAACTATAGGTGTTTATTTCATCTAAATTTATTCAAATTTAGCTCCTCCATCAAAAAAAACTCATCAAAATCGAAAAAAATCGAATTTAGTTTAAACCCTCTAAATCACAATTTGACTAAAAATTTATATAAAATCCGAACTATAGGTGTTTATTTCATCTCAATTTATTCAAATTTAGCACCTCCATCAAAAAAACTCATCAAAATCCAAAAATATCGAATTTAGTTTAAAACCTCTAAATCACAATTTGACTAAAAATTTATATAAAATCCAAACTATAGGTGTTTATTTCATCTAAATTTATTCAAATTTAGTTCCTCCATCAAAAAAACTCATCAAAATCGAAAAAAATCGAATTTAGTTTACAACCTCTAAATCACAATTTGACTAAAAATTTATATAAAATCCAAACTATAGGTGTTTATTTCATCTAAATTTATTCAAATTTAGTTCCTCCATCAAAAAAACTCATCAAAATCGAAAAAAATCGAATTTAGTTTACAACCTCTAAATCACAATTTGACTAAAAATTTATATACAATCCGAACTATAGGTGTTTATTTCATCTAAATTTATTCAAATTTAGCTCCTCCATCAAAATCCAAAAAAATCGAATTTAGGTTAAACCCTCTAAATCACAATTTGACTAAAAATTTATATAAAATCCGAACTATAGGTGTTTATTTCATCTCAATTTATTCAAATTTAGCACCTCCATCAAAAAAACTCATCAAAATCCAAAAATATCGAATTTAGTTTAAAACCTCTAAATCACAATTTGACTAAAAATTTATATAAAATCCAAACTATAGGTGTTTATTTCATCTAAATTTATTCAAATTTAGTTCCTCCATCAAAAAAACTCATCAAAATCGAAAAAAATCGAATTTAGTTTACAACCTCTAAATCACAATTTGACTAAAAATTTATATACAATCCGAACTATAGGTGTTTATTTCATCTAAATTTATTCAAATTTAGCTCCTCCATCAAAATCCAAAAAAATCGAATTTAGGTTAAACCCTCTAAATCACAATTTGACTAAAAATTTATATAAAATCCGAACTATAGGTGTTTATTTCATCTAAATTTATTCAAATTTAGCTCCTCCATCAAAATCCAAAAAAATCGAATTTAGGTTAAACCCTCTAAATCACAATTTGACTAAAAATTTATATAAAATCCGAACTATAGGTGTTTATTTCATCTAAATTTATTCAAATTTAGCTCCTCCATCAAAAAAACTCATCAAAATCCAAAAAAATCGAATTTAGTTTACAACCTCTAAATCACAATTTGACTAAAAATTTATATAAATTCCGATCTATAGTTGCTTATTTCATCTAAATTTATTCAAATTTAGCTCCTCCATCAAAAAAACTCATCAAAATCCAAGAAAATCGAATTTAGTTTAAAACCTTTAATCACCTTTTTGACTAAAAATTTATATAAAATCCGAACTATATGTGTTTATTTCATCTAAATTTATTCTAATTTAGCTCCTCCATCAAAAAAACTCATCAAAATCCAAGAAAATCGAATTTAGTTTAAAACCTTTAATCACCTTTTTGACTAAAAATTTATATAAAATCCGAACTATAGGTGTTTATTTCATCTCAATTTATTCCAATTTAGCTCCTCCATCAAAAAAACTCATCAAAATTCAAAAAAATCGAATTTAGTTTAAACCCTCTAAATCATAATTTGACTAAAAATTTATATAAAAACCGAACTATAGGTGTTTATTTCATCGAAATGTATTCAGATTTAGCTCCTCCATAAAAAAAACTCATCAAAATCCAAAAAACTCGAATTTAGTTTACAACCTCTAAATCACAATTTGACTAAAAATTTATATAAAATCCGAAATATTGGTGTTTATTTCATCTCAATTTATTCAAATTTAGCTCCTCCATCAAAAAAACTCATCAAAATCCAAAAATATCGAATTTAGTTTAAAACCTCTAAATCACAATTTGACTAAAAATTTATATAAAATCCAAACTATAGGTGTTTATTTCATCTAAATTTATTCAAATTTAGTTCCTCCATCAAAAAAACTCATCAAAATCCAAGGAAATCGAATTTAGTTTAAAACCTTTAATCACAATTTGACTAAAAATTTATATAAAATCCGAACTATAGGTGTTTATTTCATCTAAATTTATTCAAATTTAGCTCCTCCATCAAAATCCAAAAAAATCGAATTTAGGTTAAACCCTCTAAATCACAATTTGACTAAAAATTTATATAAAATTCGAACTATAGGTGTTTATTTCATCTCAATTTATTCAAATTTAGCTCCTCCATCAAAAAAACTCATCAAAATCCAAAAAACTCGAATTTAGTTTACAACCTCTAAATCACAATTTGACTAAAAATTTATATAAAATCCGAAATATTGGTGTTTATTTCATCTAAATTTATTCAAATTTAGCTCCTCCATCAAAAAACTCATCAAAATAAAAAAAAATCGAATTTAGTTTAAAACCTCTAAATCACAATTTGACTAAAAATTTATATAAAATCCGAACTATAGGTGTTTATTTCATCTAAATTTATTCTAATTTAGCTCCTCCATCAAAAAAACTCATCAAAATCCAAAAAAATCGAATTTAGTTTAAAACCTCTAAATCACAATTTGACAAAAAATTTATATAAAATCCGATCTATAGTTGCTTATTTCATCTAAATTTATTCAAATTTAGCTCCTCCATCAAAAAAACTCATCAAAATCCAAGAAAATCGAATTTAGTTTAAAACCTTTAATCACCTTTTTGACTAAAAATTTATATAAAATCCGAACTATATGTGTTTATTTCATCTAAATTTATTCTAATTTAGCTCCTCCATCAAAAAAACTCATCAAAATCCAAGAAAATCGAATTTAGTTTAAAACCTTTAATCACCTTTTTGACTAAAAATTTATATAAAATCCGAACTATATGTGTTTATTTCATCTAAATTTATTCTAATTTAGCTCCTCCATCAAAAAAACTCATCAAAATCCAAGAAAATCGAATTTAGTTTAAACCCTCTAAATCATAATTTGACTAAAAATTTATATAAAAACCGAACTATAGGTGTTTATTTCATCTAAATTTATTCAAATTTAGCTCCTGCATCAAAAAAACTCATCAAAATCCAAAAAAATCGAATTTAGTTTAAAACCTCTAAATCACAATTTGACTAAAAATTTATATACAATCCGAACTATAGGTGTTTATTTCATCTAAATTTATTCAAATTTAGCTCCTCCATCAAAAATCCAAAAAAATCGAATTTAGGTTAAACCCTCTAAATCACAATTTGACTAAAAATTTATATAAAATCCGAACTATAGGTGTTTATTTCATCTCAATTTATTCAAATTTAGCTCCTCCATCAAAAAAACTCATCAAAATCCAAAAATATCGAATTTAGTTTACAACCTCTAAATCACAATTTGACTAAAAATTTATATAAAATCCGAAATATTGGTGTTTATTTCATCTAAATTTATTCAAATTTAGCTCCTCCATCAAAAAACTCATCAAAATAAAAAAAAATCGAATTTAGTTTAAAACCTCTAAATCACAATTTGACTAAAAATTTATATAAAATCCGAACTATAGGTGTTTATTTCATCTAAATTTATTCTAATTTAGCTCCTCCATCAAAAAAACTCATCAAAATCCAAAAAAATCGAATTTAGTTTAAAACCTCTAAATCACAATTTGACAAAAAATTTATATAAAATCCGATCTATAGTTGCTTATTTCATCTAAATTTATTCAAATTTAGCTCCTCCATCAAAAAAACTCATCAAAATCCAAGAAAATCGAATTTAGTTTAAAACCTTTAATCACCTTTTTGACTAAAAATTTATATAAAATCCGAACTATATGTGTTTATTTCATCTAAATTTATTCAAATTTAGCTCCTCCATCAAAAAAACTCATCAAAATCCAAAAAAATCGAATTTAGTTTAAAACCTCTAAATCACAATTTGACTAAAAATTTATATAAAATCCGAACTATAGGTGTTTATTTCATCTCAATTTATTCAAATTTAGCACCTCCATCAAAAAAACTCATCAAAATCCAAAAATATCGAATTTAGTTTAAAACCTCTAAATCACAATTTGACTAAAAATTTATATAAAATCCAAACTATAGGTGTTTATTTCATCTAAATTTATTCAAATTTAGTTCCTCCATCAAAAAAACTCATCAAAATCGAAAAAAATCGAATTTAGTTTACAACCTCTAAATCACAATTTGACTAAAAATTTATATAAAATCCGAACTATAGGTGTTTATTTCATCTAAATTTATTCAAATTTAGCTCCTCCATCAAAATCCAAAAAAATCGAATTTAGGTTAAACCCTCTAAATCACAATTTGACTAAAAATTTATATAAAATCCGAACTATAGGTGTTTATTTCATCTAAATTTATTCAAATTTAGCTCCTCCATCAAAATCCAAAAAAATCGAATTTAGGTTAAACCCTCTAAATCACAATTTGACTAAAAATTTATATAAAATCCAAACTATATGTGTTTATTTCATCTAAATTTATTCAAATTTAGCTCCTCCATCAAAAAAACTCATCAAAATCGAAAAAAAATCGAATTTAGTTTACAACCTCTAAATCACAATTTGACTAAAAATTTATATACAATCCGAACTATAGGTGTTTATTTCATCTAAATTTATTCAAATTTAGCTCCTCCATCAAAATCCAAAAAAATCGAATTTAGGTTAAACCCTCTAAATCACAATTTGACTAAAAATTTATATAAAATCCGAACTATAGGTGTTTATTTCATCTCAATTTATTCAAATTTAGCACCTCCATCAAAAAAACTCATCAAAATCCAAAAATATCGAATTTAGTTTAAAACCTCTAAATCACAATTTGACTAAAAATTTATATAAAATCCAAACTATAGGTGTTTATTTCATCTAAATTTATTCAAATTTAGCTCCTGCATCAAAAAAACTCATCAAAATCCAAAAAAATCGAATTTTGATTACAACCTCTAAATCTCAACTTGACTAAAAATTTATATAAAATCCGAACTATAGGTGTTTATTTCATCTAAATTTATTCAAATTTAGCTCCTCCATCAAAAAAACTCATCAAAATCGAAAAAAATCGAATTTAGTTTAAACCCTCTAAATCACAATTTGACTAAAAATTTATATAAAATCCGAACTATAGGTGTTTATTTCATCTCAATTTATTCAAATTTAGCACCTCCATCAAAAAAACTCATCAAAATCCAAAAATATCGAATTTAGTTTAAAACCTCTAAATCACAATTTGACTAAAAATTTATATAAAATCCAAACTATAGGTGTTTATTTCATCTAAATTTATTCAAATTTAGTTCCTCCATCAAAAAAACTCATCAAAATCGAAAAAAATCGAATTTAGTTTACAACCTCTAAATCACAATTTGACTAAAAATTTATATAAAATCCAAACTATAGGTGTTTATTTCATCTAAATTTATTCAAATTTAGTTCCTCCATCAAAAAAACTCATCAAAATCGAAAAAAATCGAATTTAGTTTACAACCTCTAAATCACAATTTGACTAAAAATTTATATACAATCCGAACTATAGGTGTTTATTTCATCTAAATTTATTCAAATTTAGCTCCTCCATCAAAATCCAAAAAAATCGAATTTAGGTTAAACCCTCTAAATCACAATTTGACTAAAAATTTATATAAAATCCGAACTATAGGTGTTTATTTCATCTCAATTTATTCAAATTTAGCACCTCCATCAAAAAAACTCATCAAAATCCAAAAATATCGAATTTAGTTTAAAACCTCTAAATCACAATTTGACTAAAAATTTATATAAAATCCAAACTATAGGTGTTTATTTCATCTAAATTTATTCAAATTTAGTTCCTCCATCAAAAAAACTCATCAAAATCGAAAAAAATCGAATTTAGTTTACAACCTCTAAATCACAATTTGACTAAAAATTTATATACAATCCGAACTATAGGTGTTTATTTCATCTAAATTTATTCAAATTTAGCTCCTCCATCAAAATCCAAAAAAATCGAATTTAGGTTAAACCCTCTAAATCACAATTTGACTAAAAATTTATATAAAATCCGAACTATAGGTGTTTATTTCATCTAAATTTATTCAAATTTAGCTCCTCCATCAAAATCCAAAAAAATCGAATTTAGGTTAAACCCTCTAAATCACAATTTGACTAAAAATTTATATAAAATCCGAACTATAGGTGTTTATTTCATCTAAATTTATTCAAATTTAGCTCCTCCATCAAAAAAACTCATCAAAATCCAAAAAAATCGAATTTAGTTTACAACCTCTAAATCACAATTTGACTAAAAATTTATATAAAATCCGAACTATAGTTGCTTATTTCATCTAAATTTATTCAAATTTAGCTCCTCCATCAAAAAAACTCATCAAAATCCAAGAAAATCGAATTTAGTTTAAAACCTTTAATCACCTTTTTGACTAAAAATTTATATAAAATCCGAACTATATGTGTTTATTTCATCTAAATTTATTCTAATTTAGCTCCTCCATCAAAAAAACTCATCAAAATCCAAGAAAATCGAATTTAGTTTAAAACCTTTAATCACCTTTTTGACTAAAAATTTATATAAAATCCGAACTATAGGTGTTTATTTCATCTCAATTTATTCCAATTTAGCTCCTCCATCAAAAAAACTCATCAAAATTCAAAAAAATCGAATTTAGTTTAAACCCTCTAAATCATAATTTGACTAAAAATTTATATAAAAACCGAACTATAGGTGTTTATTTCATCGAAATGTATTCAGATTTAGCTCCTCCATAAAAAAAACTCATCAAAATCCAAAAAACTCGAATTTAGTTTACAACCTCTAAATCACAATTTGACTAAAAATTTATATAAAATCCGAAATATTGGTGTTTATTTCATCTCAATTTATTCAAATTTAGCTCCTCCATCAAAAAAACTCATCAAAATCCAAAAATATCGAATTTAGTTTAAAACCTCTAAATCACAATTTGACTAAAAATTTATATAAAATCCAAACTATAGGTGTTTATTTCATCTAAATTTATTCAAATTTAGTTCCTCCATCAAAAAAACTCATCAAAATCCAAGGAAATCGAATTTAGTTTAAAACCTTTAATCACAATTTGACTAAAAATTTATATAAAATCCGAACTATAGGTGTTTATTTCATCTAAATTTATTCAAATTTAGCTCCTCCATCAAAATCCAAAAAAATCGAATTTAGGTTAAACCCTCTAAATCACAATTTGACTAAAAATTTATATAAAATTCGAACTATAGGTGTTTATTTCATCTCAATTTATTCAAATTTAGCTCCTCCATCAAAAAAACTCATCAAAATCCAAAAAACTCGAATTTAGTTTACAACCTCTAAATCACAATTTGACTAAAAATTTATATAAAATCCGAAATATTGGTGTTTATTTCATCTAAATTTATTCAAATTTAGCTCCTCCATCAAAAAACTCATCAAAATAAAAAAAAATCGAATTTAGTTTAAAACCTCTAAATCACAATTTGACTAAAAATTTATATAAAATCCGAACTATAGGTGTTTATTTCATCTAAATTTATTCTAATTTAGCTCCTCCATCAAAAAAACTCATCAAAATCCAAAAAAATCGAATTTAGTTTAAAACCTCTAAATCACAATTTGACAAAAAATTTATATAAAATCCGATCTATAGTTGCTTATTTCATCTAAATTTATTCAAATTTAGCTCCTCCATCAAAAAAACTCATCAAAATCCAAGAAAATCGAATTTAGTTTAAAACCTTTAATCACCTTTTTGACTAAAAATTTATATAAAATCCGAACTATATGTGTTTATTTCATCTAAATTTATTCTAATTTAGCTCCTCCATCAAAAAAACTCATCAAAATCCAAGAAAATCGAATTTAGTTTAAAACCTTTAATCACCTTTTTGACTAAAAATTTATATAAAATCCGAACTATATGTGTTTATTTCATCTAAATTTATTCTAATTTAGCTCCTCCATCAAAAAAACTCATCAAAATCCAAGAAAATCGAATTTAGTTTAAACCCTCTAAATCATAATTTGACTAAAAATTTATATAAAAACCGAACTATAGGTGTTTATTTCATCTAAATTTATTCAAATTTAGCTCCTGCATCAAAAAAACTCATCAAAATCCAAAAAAATCGAATTTAGTTTAAAACCTCTAAATCACAATTTGACTAAAAATTTATATACAATCCGAACTATAGGTGTTTATTTCATCTAAATTTATTCAAATTTAGCTCCTCCATCAAAAATCCAAAAAAATCGAATTTAGGTTAAACCCTCTAAATCACAATTTGACTAAAAATTTATATAAAATCCGAACTATAGGTGTTTATTTCATCTCAATTTATTCAAATTTAGCTCCTCCATCAAAAAAACTCATCAAAATCCAAAAATATCGAATTTAGTTTAAAACCTCAAAATCACAATTTGACTAAAAATTTATATAAAATCCAAACTATAGGTGTTTATTTCATCTAAATTTATTCAAATTTAGTTCCTCCATCAAAAAAACTCATCAAAATCCAAGAAAATCGAATTTAGTTTAAAACCTTTAATCACCTTTTTGACTAAAAATTTATATAAAATCCGAACTATATGTGTTTATTTCATCTAAATTTATTCTAATTTAGCTCCTCCATCAAAAAACTCATCAAAATCCAAAAATATCGAATTTAGTTTAAAACCTCAAAATCACAATTTGACTAAAAATTTATATACAATCCGAACTATAGGTGTTTATTTCATCTAAATTTATTCAAATTTAGCTCCTCCATCAAAATCCAAAAAAATCGAATTTAGGTTAAACCCTCTAAATCACAATTTGACTAAAAATTTATATAAAATCCGAACTATAGGTGTTTATTTCATCTAAATTTATTCAAATTTAGCTCCTCCATCAAAAAAACTCATCAAAATCCAAAAAAATCGAATTTAGTTTAAAACCTCTAAATCACAATTTGACTAAAAATTTATATAAAATCCGAACTATAGGTGTTTATTTCATCTAAATTTATTCAAATTTAGCTCCTCCATCAAAAAAACATCAAAATCCAAAAAAATCGAATTTAGGTTAAACCCTCTAAATCACAATTTGACTAAAAATTTATATAAAATCCGATCTATAGTTGCTTATTTCATCTAAATTTATTCAAATTTAGCACCTCCATCAAAAAAACTCATCAAAATCCAAAAATATCGAATTTAGTTAAAACCCTCTAAATCACAATTTGACTAAAAATTTATATAAAATCCGAACTATAGGTGTTTATTTCATCTAAATTTATTCAAATTTAGCTCCTCCATCAAAAAAACTCATCAAAATCCAAGAAAATCGAATTTAGTTTAAAACCTTTAATCACCTTTTTGACTAAAAATTTATATAAAATCCGAACTATATGTGTTTATTTCATCTAAATTTATTCAAATTTAGCTCCTCCATCAAAAAAACTCATCAAAATCCAAGAAAATCGAATTTAGGTTAAACCCTCTAAATCACAATTTGACTAAAAATTTATATAAAATCCAAACTATAGGTGTTTATTTCATCTAAATTTATTCAAATTTAGCTCCTCCATCAAAATCCAAAAAAATCGAATTTAGGTTAAACCCTCTAAATCACAATTTGACTAAAAATTTATATAAAATCCAAACTATAGGTGTTTATTTCATCTAAATTTATTCAAATTTAGTTCCTCCATCAAAAAAACTCATCAAAATCGAAAAAAATCGAATTTAGTTTACAACCTCTAAATCACAATTTGACTAAAAATTTATATACAATCCGAACTATAGGTGTTTATTTCATCTAAATTTATTCAAATTTAGCTCCTCCATCAAAATCCAAAAAAATCGAATTTAGGTTAAACCCTCTAAATCACAATTTGACTAAAAATTTATATAAAATCCGAACTATAGGTGTTTATTTCATCTAAATTTATTCAAATTTAGCTCCTCCATCAAAAAAACTCATCAAAATCCAAAAAAATCGAATTTAGTTTAAAACCTCTAAATCACAATTTGACTAAAAATTTATATAAAATCCGAACTATAGGTGTTTATTTCATCTAAATTTATTCAAATTTAGCTCCTCCATCAAAAAAACATCAAAATCCAAAAAAATCGAATTTAGTTTAAAACCTCTAAATCACAATTTGACAAAAAATTTACATAAAATCCAAACTATAGGCGTTTATTTCATCTAAATTTATTCAAATTTAGCTCCTCCATCAAAAAAACTTATCAAAATCCAAAAAAATTGAATTTAGTTAAAACCCTCTAAATCACAATTTGACTAAAGATTTATATAAAATCCGAACTATAGGTGTTTATTTCATCTAAATTTATTCAAATTTAGCTCCTCCATCAAAAAACTCATCAAAATCGAAAAAAATCGAATTTAGTTTACAACCTCTAAATCACAATTTGACTAAAAATTTATATACAATCCGAACTATAGGTGTTTATTTCATCTAAATTTATTCAAATTTAGCTCCTCCATCAAAATCCAAAAAAATCGAATTTAGGTTAAACCCTCTAAATCACAATTTGACTAAAAATTTATATAAAATCCGAACTATAGGTGTTTATTTCATCTAAATTTATTCAAATTTAGCTCCTCCATCAAAAAACTCATCAAAATCCAAAAAAATCGAATTTAGGTTAAACCCTCTAAATCACAATTTGACTAAAAATTTATATAAAATCCGATCTATAGTTGCTTATTTCATCTAAATTTATTCAAATTTAGCTCCTCCATCAAAAAAACTCAACAAAATCCAAAAATATCGAATTTAGTTAAAACCCTCTAAATCACAATTTGACTAAAAATTTATATAAAATCCGAACTATAGGTGTTTATTTCATCTAAATTTATTCAAATTTAGCTCCTCCATCAAAAAACTCATCAAAATCGAAAAAAATCGAATTTAGTTTACAACCTCTAAATCACAATTTGACTAAAAATTTATATACAATCCGAACTATAGGTGTTTATTTCATCTAAATTTATTCAAATTTAGCTCCTCCATCAAAATCCAAAAAAATCGAATTTAGGTTAAACCCTCTAAATCACAATTTGACTAAAAATTTATATAAAATCCGAACTATAGGTGTTTATTTCATCTCAATTTATTCAAATTTAGCACCTCCATCAAAAAAACTCATCAAAATCCAAAAATATCGAATTTAGTTAAAACCCTCTAAATCACAATTTGACTAAAAATTTATATAAAATCCGAACTATAGGTGTTTATTTCATCTAAATTTATTCAAATTTAGCTCCTCCATCAAAAAACTCATCAAAATCCAAAAAAATCGAATTTAGGTTAAACCCTCTAAATCACAATTTGACTAAAAATTTATATAAAATCCGAACTATAGGTGTTTATTTCATCTAAATTTATTCAAATTTAGCTCCTCCATCAAAAAAACTTATCAAAATCCAAAAAAATTGAATTTAGTTAAAACCCTCTAAATCACAATTTGACTAAAGATTTATATAAAATCCGAACTATAGGTGTTTATTTCATCTAAATTTATTCAAATTTAGCTCCTCCATCAAAAAACTCATCAAAATCGAAAAAAATCGAATTTAGTTTACAACCTCTAAATCACAATTTGACTAAAAATTTATATACAATCCGAACTATAGGTGTTTATTTCATCTAAATTTATTCAAATTTAGCTCCTCCATCAAAATCCAAAAAAATCGAATTTAGGTTAAACCCTCTAAATCACAATTTGACTAAAAATTTATATAAAATCCGAACTATAGGTGTTTATTTCATCTCAATTTATTCAAATTTAGCTCCTCCATCAAAAAAACTCATCAAAATCCAAAAATATCGAATTTAGTTTAAAACCTCTAAATCACAATTTGACTAAAAATTTATATAAAATCCAAACTATAGGTGTTTATTTCATCTTAATTTATTCAAAGTTAGTTCCTCCATCAAAAAAACTCATCAAAATCCAAGAAAATCGAATTTAGTTTAAAACCTTTAATCACCTTTTTGACTAAAAATTTATATAAAATCCGAACTATATGTGTTTATTTCATCTAAATTTATTCTAATTTAGCTCCTCCATCAAAAAACTCATCAAAATCGAAAAAAATCGAATTTAGTTTACAACCTCTAAATCACAATTTGACTAAAAATTTATATAAAATCCGAACTATAGGTGTTTATTTCATCTAAATTTATTCAAATTTAGCTCCTCCATCAAAAAACTCATCAAAATCGAAAAAAATCGAATTTAGTTTACAACCTCTAAATCACAATTTGACTAAAAATTTATATACAATCCGAACTATAGGTGTTTATTTCATCTAAATTTATTCAAATTTAGCTCCTCCATCAAAATCCAAAAAAATCGAATTTAGGTTAAACCCTCTAAATCACAATTTGACTAAAAATTTATATAAAATCCGAACTATATGTGTTTATTTCATCTAAATTTATTCTAATTTAGCTCCTCCATCAAAAAACTCATCAAAATCCAAAAAAATCGAATTTAGTTTAAAACCTCTAAATCACAATTTGACAAAAAATTTACATAAAATCCAAACTATAGGTGTTTATTTCATCTAAATTTATTCAAATTTAGCTCCTCCATCAAAAAAACTTATCAAAATCCAAAAAAATTGAATTTAGTTAAAACCCTCTAAATCACAATTTGACTAAAAATTTATATAAAATCCGAACTATAGGTGTTTATTTCATCTAAATTTATTCAAATTTAGTTCCTCCATCAAAAAAACTCATCAAAATCCAAGAAAATCGAATTTAGTTTAAAACCTCTAAATCACAATTTGACTAAAAATTTATATAAAATCCAAACTATAGGTGTTTATTTCATCTAAATTTATTCAAATTTAGTTCCTCCATCAAAAAAACTCATCAAAATCCAAGAAAATCGAATTTAGTTTAAAACCTTTAATCACCTTTTTGACTAAAAATTTATATAAAATCCGAACTATATGTGTTTATTTCATCTAAATTTATTCTAATTTAGCTCCTCCATCAAAAAACTCATCAAAATCGAAAAAAATCGAATTTAGTTTACAACCTCTAAATCACAATTTGACTAAAAATTTATATACAATCCGAACTATAGGTGTTTATTTCATCTAAATTTATTCAAATTTAGCTCCTCCATCAAAATTCAAAAAAATCGAATTTAGTTTAAACCCTCTAAATCATAATTTGACTAAAAATTTATATAAAAACCGAACTATAGGTGTGTATTTCATCTCAATTTATTCAAATTTAGCTCCTCCATCAAAAAAACTCATCAAAATCCAAGGAAATCGAATTTAGTTTAAAACCTTTAATCACAATTTGACTAAAAATTTATATAAAATCCGAACTATAGGTGTTTATTTCATCTAAATTTATTCAAATTTAGCTCCTCCATCAAAATCCAAAAAAATCGAATATAGGTTAAACCCTCTAAATCACAATTTGACTAAAAATTTATATAAAATCCGAACTATAGGTGTTTATTTCATCTCAATTTATTCAAATTTAGCTCCTCCATCAAAAAAACTCATCAAAATCCAAAAAACTCGAATTTAGTTTACAACCTCTAAATCACAATTTGACTAAAAATTTATATAAAATCCGAAATATTGGTGTTTATTTCATCTAAATTTATTCAAATTTAGCTCCTCCATCAAAAAACTCATCAAAATAAAAAAAAATCGAATTTAGTTTAAAACCTCTAAATCACAATTTGACTAAAAATTTATATAAAATCCGAACTATAGGTGTTTATTTCATCTAAATTTATTCTAATTTAGCTCCTCCATCAAAAAAACTCATCAAAATCCAAAAAAATTGAATTTAGTTAAAACCCTCTAAATCACAATTTGACTAAAAATTTATATAAAATCCGAACTATAGGTGTTTATTTCATCTAAATTTATTCAAAAAACTCCTCCATCAAAAAACTCATCAAAATCGAAAAAAATCGAATTTAGGTTAAACCCTCTAAATCACAATTTGACTAAAAATTTATATACAATCCGAACTATAGGTGTTTATTTCATCTAAATTTATTCAAATTTAGCTCCTCCATCAAAATCCAAAAAAATCGAATTTAGGTTAAACCCTCTAAATCACAATTTGACTAAAAATTTATATAAAATCCGAACTATAGGTGTTTATTTCATCTCAATTTATTCAAATTTAGCTCCTCCATCAAAAAAACTCATCAAAATCCAAAAATATCGAATTTAGTTTAAAACCTCTAAATCACAATTTGACTAAAAATTTATATAAAATCCAAACTATAGGTGTTTATTTCATCTAAATTTATTCAAATTTAGTTCCTCCATCAAAAAAACTCATCAAAATCCAAGAAAATCGAATTTAGTTTAAAACCTTTAATCACCTTTTTGACTAAAAATTTATATAAAATCCGAACTATAGGTGTTTATTTCATCTAAATTTATTCAAATTTAGTTCCTCCATCAAAAAAACTCATCAAAATCCAAGAAAATCGAATTTAGTTTAAAACCTCTAAATCACAATTTGACTAAAAATTTATATAAAATCCAAACTATAGGTGTTTATTTCATCTAAATTTATTCAAATTTAGTTCCTCCATCAAAAAAACTCATCAAAATCCAAGAAAATCGAATTTAGTTTAAAACCTTTAATCACCTATTTGACTAAAAATTTATATAAAATCCGAACTATATGTGTTTATTTCATCTAAATTTATTCTAATTTAGCTCCTCCATCAAAAAACTCATCAAAATCGAAAAAAATCGAATTTAGTTTACAACCTCTAAATCACAATTTGACTAAAAATTTATATAAAATCCGAACTATAGGTGTTTATTTCATCTAAATTTATTCAAATTTAGCTCCTCCATCAAAAAAACTCATCAAAATCCAAGAAAATCGAATTTAGTTTAAAACCTTTAATCACCTTTTTGACTAAAAATTTATATAAAATCCGAACTATATGTGTTTATTTCATCTAAATTTATTCTAATTTAGCTCCTCCATCAAAAAACTCATCAAAATCGAAAAAAATCGAATTTAGTTTACAACCTCTAAATCACAATTTGACTAAAAATTTATATAAAATCCGAACTATAGGTGTTTATTTCATCTAAATTTATTCAAATTTAGCTCCTCCATCAAAAAACTCATCAAAATCGAAAAAAATCGAATTTAGTTTACAACCTCTAAATCACAATTTGACTAAAAATTTATATAAAATCCGATCTATAGTTGCTTATTTCATCTAAATTTATTCAAATTTAGCTCCTCCATCAAAAAAACTCATCAAAATCCAAGAAAATCGAATTTAGTTTAAAACCTTTAATCACCTTTTTGACTAAAAATTTATATAAAATCCGAACTATATGTGTTTATTTCATCTAAATTTATTCTAATTTAGCTCCTCCATCAAAAAAACTCATCAAAATCCAAGAAAATCGAATTTAGTTTAAAACCTTTAATCACCTTTTTGACTAAAAATTTATATAAAATCCGAACTATATGTGTTTATTTCATCTAAATTTATTCAAATTTAGTTCCTCCATCAAAAAAACTCATCAAAATCCAAGAAAATCGAATTTAGTTTAAAACCTCTAAATCACAATTTGACTAAAAATTTATATAAAATCCAAACTATAGGTGTTTATTTCATCTAAATTTATTCAAATTTAGTTCCTCCATCAAAAAAACTCATCAAAATCCAAGAAAATCGAATTTAGTTTAAAACCTTTAATCACCTTTTTGACTAAAAATTTATATAAAATCCGAACTATATGTGTTTATTTCATCTAAATTTATTCTAATTTAGCTCCTCCATCAAAAAACTCATCAAAATCGAAAAAAATCGAATTTAGTTTACAACCTCTAAATCACAATTTGACTAAAAATTTATATAAAATCCGAACTATAGGTGTTTATTTCATCTAAATTTATTCAAATTTAGCTCCTCCATCAAAAAAACTCATCAAAATCCAAGAAAATCGAATTTAGTTTAAAACCTTTAATCACCTTTTTGACTAAAAATTTATATAAAATCCGAACTATATGTGTTTATTTCATCTAAATTTATTCTAATTTAGCTCCTCCATCAAAAAACTCATCAAAATCGAAAAAAATCGAATTTAGTTTACAACCTCTAAATCACAATTTGACTAAAAATTTATATACAATCCGAACTATAGGTGTTTATTTCATCT
Organism: Andrena minutula; assembly: GCA_929113495.1. NCBI lineage: Eukaryota > Metazoa > Arthropoda > Insecta > Hymenoptera > Andrenidae > Andrena > Andrena minutula. The sequence continues at coordinate 19,237,594 of OV815995.1, forward strand.
AAATTTATTCAAATTTAGCTCCTCCATCAAAATCCAAAAAAATCGAATTTAGGTTAAACCCTCTAAATCACAATTTGACTAAAAATTTATATAAAATCCGAACTATAGGTGTTTATTTCATCTAAATTTATTCAAATTTAGCTCCTCCATCAAAAAACTCATCAAAATCCAAAAAAATCGAATTTAGGTTAAACCCTCTAAATCACAATTTGACTACAAATTTATATAAAATCCGATCTATAGTTGCTTATTTCATCTAAATTTATTCAAATTTAGCTCCTCCATCAAAAAAACTCATCAAAATCCAAAAATATCGAATTTAGTTAAAACCCTCTAAATCACAATTTGACTAAAAATTTATATAAAATCCGAACTATAGGTGTTTATTTCATCTAAATTTATTTATTGAAATTTAGCTCCTCCATCAAAAAACTCATCAAAATCGAAAAAAATCGAATTTAGTTTACAACCTCTAAATCACAATTTGACTAAAAATTTATATACAATCCGAACTATAGGTGTTTATTTCATCTAAATTTATTCAAATTTAGCTCCTCCATCAAAATCCAAAAAAATCGAATTTAGGTTAAACCCTCTAAATCACAATTTGACTAAAAATTTATATAAAATCCGAACTATAGGTGTTTATTTCATCTCAATTTATTCAAATTTAGCACCTCCATCAAAAAAACTCATCAAAATCCAAAAATATCGAATTTAGTTAAAACCCTCTAAATCACAATTTGACTAAAAATTTATATAAAATCCGAACTATAGGTGTTTATTTCATCTAAATTTATTCAAATTTAGCTCCTCCATCAAAAAACTCATCAAAATCCAAAAAAATCGAATTTAGGTTAAACCCTCTAAATCACAATTTGACTAAAAATTTATATAAAATCCGAACTATAGGTGTTTATTTCATCTAAATTTATTCAAATTTAGCTCCTCCATCAAAAAAACTCATCAAAATCCAAAAAAATCGAATTTAGTTTAAAACCTCTAAATCACAATTTGACTAAAAATTTATATAAAATCCGAACTATAGGTGTTTATTTCATCTAAATTTATTCAAATTTAGCTCCTCCATCAAAAAAACATCAAAATCCAAAAAAATCGAATTTAGTTTAAAACCTCTAAATCACAATTTGACAAAAAATTTACATAAAATCCAAACTATAGGTGTTTATTTCATCTAAATTTATTCAAATTTAGCTCCTCCATCAAAAAAACTTATCAAAATCCAAAAAAATTGAATTTAGTTAAAACCCTCTAAATCACAATTTGACTAAAGGTTTATATAAAATCCGAACTATAGGTGTTTATTTCATCTAAATTTATTCAAATTTAGCTCCTCCATCAAAAAACTCATCAAAATCGAAAAAAATCGAATTTAGTTTACAACCTCTAAATCACAATTTGACTAAAAATTTATATACAATCCGAACTATAGGTGTTTATTTCATCTAAATTTATTCAAATTTAGCTCCTCCATCAAAATCCAAAAAAATCGAATTTAGGTTAAACCCTCTAAATCACAATTTGACTAAAAATTTATATAAAATCCGAACTATAGGTGTTTATTTCATCTCAATTTATTCAAATTTAGCTCCTCCATCAAAAAAACTCATCAAAATCCAAAAATATCGAATTTAGTTTAAAACCTCTAAATCACAATTTGACTAAAAATTTATATAAAATCCAAACTATAGGTGTTTATTTCATCTAAATTTATTCAAATTTAGTTCCTCCATCAAAAAAACTCATCAAAATCCAAGAAAATCGAATTTAGTTTAAAACCTTTAATCACCTTTTTGACTAAAAATTTATATAAAATCCGAACTATATGTGTTTATTTCATCTAAATTTATTCTAATTTAGCTCCTCCATCAAAAAACTCATCAAAATCGAAAAAAATCGAATTTAGTTTACAACCTCTAAATCACAATTTGACTAAAAATTTATATAAAATCCGAACTATAGGTGTTTATTTCATCTAAATTTATTCAAATTTAGCTCCTCCATCAAAAAAACTCATCAAAATCCAAGAAAATCGAATTTAGTTTAAAACCTTTAATCACCTTTTTGACTAAAAATTTATATAAAATCCGAACTATATATGTTTATTTCATCTAAATTTATTCTAATTTAGCTCCTCCATCAACAAACTCATCAAAATCCAAAAAAATCGAATTTAGTTTAAAACCTCTAAATCACAATTTGACAAAAAATTTACATAAAATCCAAACTATAGGTGTTTATTTCATCTAAATTTATTCAAATTTAGCTCCTCCATCAAAAAAACTTATCAAAATCCAAAAAAATTGAATTTAGTTAAAACCCTCTAAATCACAATTTGACTAAAAATTTATATAAAATCCGAACTATAGGTGTTTATTTCATCTAAATTTATTCAAATTTAGCTCCTCCATCAAAAAACTCATCAAAATCGAAAAAAATCGAATTTAGTTTACAACCTCTAAATCACAATTTGACTAAAAATTTATATACAATCCGAACTATAGGTGTTTATTTCATCTAAATTTATTCAAATTTAGCTCCTCCATCAAAATCCAAAAAAATCGAATTTAGGTTAAACCCTCTAAATCACAATTTGACTAAAAATTTATATAAAATCCGAACTATAGGTGTTTATTTCATCTCAATTTATTCAAATTTAGCTCCTCCATCAAAAAAACTCATCAAAATCCAAAAATATCGAATTTAGTTTAAAACCTCTAAATCACAATTTGACTAAAAATTTATATAAAATCCAAACTATAGGTGTTTATTTCATCTAAATTTATTCAAATTTAGTTCCTCCATCAAAAAAACTCATCAAAATCCAAGAAAATCGAATTTAGTTTAAAACCTTTAATCACCTTTTTGACTAAAAATTTATATAAAATCCGAACTATAGGTGTTTATTTCATCTAAATTTATTCAAATTTAGTTCCTCCATCAAAAAAACTCATCAAAATCCAAGAAAATCGAATTTAGTTTAAAACCTCTAAATCACAATTTGACTAAAAATTTATATAAAATCCAAACTATAGGTGTTTATTTCATCTAAATTTATTCAAATTTAGTTCCTCCATCAAAAAAACTCATCAAAATCCAAGAAAATCGAATTTAGTTTAAAACCTTTAATCACCTTTTTGACTAAAAATTTATATAAAATCCGAACTATATGTGTTTATTTCATCTAAATTTATTCTAATTTAGCTCCTCCATCAAAAAACTCATCAAAATCGAAAAAAATCGAATTTAGTTTACAACCTCTAAATCACAATTTGACTAAAAATTTATATACAATCCGAACTATAGGTGTTTATTTCATCTAAATTTATTCAAATTTAGCTCCTCCATCAAAATTCAAAAAAATCGAATTTAGTTTAAACCCTCTAAATCATAATTTGACTAAAAATTTATATAAAAACCGAACTATAGGTGTGTATTTCATCGAAATGTATTCAGATTTAGCTCCTCCATAAAAAAAAACTCATCAAAATCCAAAAAACTCGAATTTAGTTTACAACCTCTAAATCGCAATTTGACTAAAAATTTATATAAAATCCGAAATATTGGTGTTTATTTCATCTCAATTTATTCAAATTTAGCTCCTCCATCAAAAAAACTCATCAAAATCCAAAAATATCGAATTTAGTTTAAAACCTCTAAATCACAATTTGACTAAAAATTTATATAAAATCCAAACTATAGGTGTTTATTTCATCTAAATTTATTCAAATTTAGTTCCTCCATCAAAAAAACTCATCAAAATCCAAGGAAATCGAATTTAGTTTAAAACCTTTAATCACAATTTGACTAAAAATTTATATAAAATCCGAACTATAGGTGTTTATTTCATCTAAATTTATTCAAATTTAGCTCCTCCATCAAAATCCAAAAAAATCGAATATAGGTTAAACCCTCTAAATCACAATTTGACTAAAAATTTATATAAAATCCGAACTATAGGTGTTTATTTCATCTCAATTTATTCAAATTTAGCTCCTCCATCAAAAAAACTCATCAAAATCCAAAAAACTCGAATTTAGTTTACAACCTCTAAATCACAATTTGACTAAAAATTTATATAAAATCCGAAATATTGGTGTTTATTTCATCTAAATTTATTCAAATTTAGCTCCTCCATCAAAAAACTCATCAAAATCAAAAAAAATCGAATTTAGTTTAAAACCTCTAAATCACAATTTGACTAAAAATTTATATAAAATCCGAACTATAGGTGTTTATTTCATCTAAATTTATTCTAATTTAGCTCCTCCATCAAAAAAACTCATCAAAATCCAAAAAAATTGAATTTAGTTAAAACCCTCTAAATCACAATTTGACTAAAAATTTATATAAAATCCGAACTATAGGTGTTTATTTCATCTAAATTTATTCAAAAAACTCCTCCATCAAAAAACTCATCAAAATCGAAAAAAATCGAATTTAGTTTACAACCTCTAAATCACAATTTGACTAAAAATTTATATACAATCCGAACTATAGGTGTTTATTTCATCTAAATTTATTCAAATTTAGCTCCTCCATCAAAATCCAAAAAAATCGAATTTAGGTTAAACCCTCTAAATCACAATTTGACTAAAAATTTATATAAAATCCGAACTATAGGTGTTTATTTCATCTCAATTTATTCAAATTTAGCTCCTCCATCAAAAAAACTCATCAAAATCCAAAAATATCGAATTTAGTTTAAAACCTCTAAATCACAATTTGACTAAAAATTTATATAAAATCCAAACTATAGGTGTTTATTTCATCTAAATTTATTCAAATTTAGTTCCTCCATCAAAAAAACTCATCAAAATCCAAGAAAATCGAATTTAGTTTAAAACCTTTAATCACCTTTTTGACTAAAAATTTATATAAAATCCGAACTATAGGTGTTTATTTCATCTAAATTTATTCAAATTTAGTTCCTCCATCAAAAAAACTCATCAAAATCCAAGAAAATCGAATTTAGTTTAAAACCTCTAAATCACAATTTGACTAAAAATTTATATAAAATCCAAACTATAGGTGTTTATTTCATCTAAATTTATTCAAATTTAGTTCCTCCATCAAAAAAACTCATCAAAATCCAAGAAAATCGAATTTAGTTTAAAACCTTTAATCACCTTTTTGACTAAAAATTTATATAAAATCCGAACTATATGTGTTTATTTCATCTAAATTTATTCTAATTTAGCTCCTCCATCAAAAAACTCATCAAAATCGAAAAAAATCGAATTTAGTTTACAACCTCTAAATCACAATTTGACTAAAAATTTATATAAAATCCGAACTATAGGTGTTTATTTCATCTAAATTTATTCAAATTTAGCTCCTCCATCAAAAAAACTCATCAAAATCCAAGAAAATCGAATTTAGTTTAAAACCTTTAATCACCTTTTTGACTAAAAATTTATATAAAATCCGAACTATATGTGTTTATTTCATCTAAATTTATTCTAATTTAGCTCCTCCATCAAAAAACTCATCAAAATCGAAAAAAATCGAATTTAGTTTACAACCTCTAAATCACAATTTGACTAAAAATTTATATAAAATCCGAACTATAGGTGTTTATTTCATCTAAATTTATTCAAATTTAGCTCCTCCATCAAAAAACTCATCAAAATCGAAAAAAATCGAATTTAGTTTACAACCTCTAAATCACAATTTGACTAAAAATTTATATAAAATCCGATCTATAGTTGCTTATTTCATCTAAATTTATTCAAATTTAGCTCCTCCATCAAAAAAACTCATCAAAATCCAAGAAAATCGAATTTAGTTTAAAACCTTTAATCACCTTTTTGACTAAAAATTTATATAAAATCCGAACTATATGTGTTTATTTCATCTAAATTTATTCTAATTTAGCTCCTCCATCAAAAAAACTCATCAAAATCCAAGAAAATCGAATTTAGTTTAAAACCTTTAATCACCTTTTTGACTAAAAATTTATATAAAATCCGAACTATATGTGTTTATTTCATCTAAATTTATTCAAATTTAGTTCCTCCATCAAAAAAACTCATAAAAATCCAAGAAAATCGAATTTAGTTTAAAACCTCTAAATCACAATTTGACTAAAAATTTATATAAAATCCAAACTATAGGTGTTTATTTCATCTAAATTTATTCAAATTTAGTTCCTCCATCAAAAAAACTCATCAAAATCCAAGAAAATCGAATTTAGTTTAAAACCTTTAATCACCTTTTTGACTAAAAATTTATATAAAATCCGAACTATATGTGTTTATTTCATCTAAATTTATTCTAATTTAGCTCCTCCATCAAAAAACTCATCAAAATCGAAAAAAATCGAATTTAGTTTACAACCTCTAAATCACAATTTGACTAAAAATTTATATAAAATCCGAACTATAGGTGTTTATTTCATCTAAATTTATTCAAATTTAGCTCCTCCATCAAAAAAACTCATCAAAATCCAAGAAAATCGAATTTAGTTTAAAACCTTTAATCACCTTTTTGACTAAAAATTTATATAAAATCCGAACTATATGTGTTTATTTCATCTAAATTTATTCTAATTTAGCTCCTCCATCAAAAAACTCATCAAAATCGAAAAAAATCGAATTTAGTTTACAACCTCTAAATCACAATTTGACTAAAAATTTATATAAAATCCGAACTATAGGTGTTTATTTCATCTAAATTTATTCAAATTTAGCTCCTCCATCAAAAAACTCATCAAAATCGAAAAAAATCGAATTTAGTTTACAACCTCTAAATCACAATTTGACTAAAAATTTATATAAAATCCGATCTATAGTTGCTTATTTCATCTAAATTTATTCAAATTTAGCTCCTCCATCAAAAAAACTCATCAAAATCCAAGAAAATCGAATTTAGTTTAAAACCTTTAATCACCTTTTTGACTAAAAATTTATATAAAATCCGAACTATATGTGTTTATTTCATCTAAATTTATTCTAATTTAGCTCCTCCATCAAAAAAACTCATCAAAATCCAAGAAAATCGAATTTAGTTTAAAACCTTTAATCACCTTTTTGACTAAAAATTTATATAAAATCCGAACTATATGTGTTTATTTCATCTAAATTTATTCAAATTTAGCTCCTCCATCAAAAAACTCATCAAAATCGAAAAAAATCGAATTTAGTTTACAACCTCTAAATCACAATTTGACTAAAAATTTATATAAAATCCGATCTATAGTTGCTTATTTCATCTAAATTTATTCAAATTTAGCTCCTCCATCAAAAAAACTCATCAAAATCCAAGAAAATCGAATTTAGTTTAAAACCTTTAATCACCTTTTTGACTAAAAATTTATATAAAATCCGAACTATATGTGTTTATTTCATCTAAATTTATTCTAATTTAGCTCCTCCATCAAAAAAACTCATCAAAATCCAAGAAAATCGAATTTAGTTTAAAACCTTTAATCACCTTTTTGACTAAAAATTTATATAAAATCCGAACTATATGTGTTTATTTCATCTAAATTTATTCAAATTTAGCTCCTCCATCAAAATCCAAAAAAATCGAATTTAGTTAAAACCCTCTAAATCACAATTGGACTAAAAATTTATATAAAATCCGAACTATAGGTGTTTATTTCATCTAAATTTATTCAAATTTAGCTCCTCCATCAAAATCCAAAAAAATCGAATTTAGGTTAAACCCTCTAAATCACAATTTGACTAAAAATTTATATAAAATCCGAACTATAGGTGTTTATTTCATCTCAATTTATTCCAATTTAGCTCCTCCATCAAAAAAACTCATCAAAATTCAAAAAAATCGAATTTAGTTTAAACCCTCTAAATCATAATTTGACTAAAAATTTATATAAAAACCGAACTATAGGTGTGTATTTCATCGAAATGTATTCAGATTTAGCTCCTCCATAAAAAAAACTCATCAAAATCCAAAAAACTCGAATTTAGTTTACAACCTCTAAATCACAATTTGACTAAAAATTTATATAAAATCCGAAATATTGGTGTTTATTTCATCTCAATTTATTCAAATTTAGCTCCTCCATCAAAAAAACTCATCAAAATCCAAAAATATCGAATTTAGTTTAAAACCTCTAAATCACAATTTGACTAAAAATTTATATAAAATCCAAACTATAGGTGTTTATTTCATCTAAATTTATTCAAATTTAGTTCCTCCATCAAAAAAACTCATCAAAATCCAAGGAAATCGAATTTAGTTTAAAACCTTTAATCACAATTTGACTAAAAATTTATATAAAATCCGAACTATAGGTGTTTATTTCATCTAAATTTATTCAAATTTAGCTCCTCCATCAAAAAAACTCATCAAAATCCAAAAAAATCGAATTTAGTTTAAAACCTCTAAATCACAATTTGACTAAAAATTTATATAAAATCCGAACTATAGGTGTTTATTTCATCTCAATTTATTCAAATTTAGCACCTCCATCAAAAAAACTCATCAAAATCCAAAAATATCGAATTTAGTTTAAAACCTCTAAATCACAATTTGACTAAAAATTTATATAAAATCCAAACTATAGGTGTTTATTTCATCTAAATTTATTCAAATTTAGTTCCTCCATCAAAAAAACTCATCAAAATCCAAGAAAATCGAATTTAGTTTAAAACCTTTAATCACCTTTTTGACTAAAAATTTATATAAAATCCGAACTATATGTGTTTATTTCATCTAAATTTATTCAAATTTAGCTCCTCCATCAAAATCCAAAAAAATCGAATTTAGTTAAAACCCTCTAAATCACAATTGGACTAAAAATTTATATAAAATCCGAACTATAGGTGTTTATTTCATCTAAATTTATTCAAATTTAGCTCCTCCATCAAAATCCAAAAAAATCGAATTTAGGTTAAACCCTCTAAATCACAATTTGACTAAAAATTTATATAAAATCCGAACTATAGGTGTTTATTTCATCTCAATTTATCCCAATTTAGCTCCTCCATCAAAAAAACTCATCAAAATTCAAAAAAATCGAATTTAGTTTAAACCCTCTAAATCATAATTTGACTAAAAATTTATATAAAAACCGAACTATAGGTGTGTATTTCATCGAAATGTATTCAGATTTAGCTCCTCCATAAAAAAAACTCATCAAAATCCAAAAAACTCGAATTTAGTTTACAACCTCTAAATCACAATTTGACTAAAAATTTATATAAAATCCGAAATATTGGTGTTTATTTCATCTCAATTTATTCAAATTTAGCTCCTCCATCAAAAAAACTCATCAAAATCCAAAAATATCGAATTTAGTTTAAAACCTCTAAATCACAATTTGACTAAAAATTTATATAAAATCCAAACTATAGGTGTTTATTTCATCTAAATTTATTCAAATTTAGTTCCTCCATCAAAAAAACTCATCAAAATCCAAGGAAATCGAATTTAGTTTAAAACCTTTAATCACAATTTGACTAAAAATTTATATAAAATCCGAACTATAGGTGTTTATTTCATCTAAATTTATTCAAATTTAGCTCCTCCATCAAAAAAACTCATCAAAATCCAAAAAAATCGAATTTAGTTTAAAACCTCTAAATCACAATTTGACTAAAAATTTATATAAAATCCGAACTATAGGTGTTTATTTCATCTCAATTTATTCAAATTTAGCACCTCCATCAAAATCCAAAAAAATCGAATTTAGGTTAAACCCTCTAAATCACAATTTGACTAAAAATTTATATAAAATCCGAACTATAGGTGTTTATTTCATCTCAATTTATTCAAATTTAGCTCCTCCATCAAAATCCAAAAAAATCGAATTTAGGTTAAACCCTCTAAATCACAATTTGACTAAAAATTTATATAAAATCCGAACTATAGGTGTTTATTTCATCTCAATTTATTCCAATTTAGCTCCTCCATCAAAAAAACTCATCAAAATTCAAAAAAATCGAATTTAGTTTAAACCCTCTAAATCATAATTTGACTAAAAATTTATATAAAAACCGAACTATAGGTGTTTATTTCATCGAAATGTATTCAGATTTAGCTCCTCCATAAAAAAAACTCATCAAAATCCAAAAAACTCGAATTTAGTTTACAACCTCTAAATCACAATTTGACTAAAAATTTATATAAAATCCGAAATATTGGTGTTTATTTCATCTCAATTTATTCAAATTTAGCTCCTCCATCAAAAAACTCATCAAAATCCAAAAATATCGAATTTAGTTTAAAACCTCTAAATCACAATTTGACTAAAAATTTATATAAAATCCAAACTATAGGTGTTTATTTCATCTAAATTTATTCAAATTTAGTTCCTCCATCAAAAAAACTCATCAAAATCCAAGGAAATCGAATTTAGTTTAAAACCTTTAATCACAATTTGACTAAAAATTTATATAAAATCCGAACTATAGGTGTTTATTTCATCTAAATTTATTCAAATTTAGCTCCTCCATCAAAATCCAAAAAAATCGAATTTAGGTTAAACCCTCTAAATCACAATTTGACTAAAAATTTATATAAAATCCGAACTATAGGTGTTTATTTCATCTCAATTTATTCAAATTTAGCTCCTCCATCAAAAAAACTCATCAAAATCCAAAAAACTCGAATTTAGTTTACAACCTCTAAATCACAATTTGACTAAAAATTTATATAAAATCCGAAATATTGGTGTTTATTTCATCTAAATTTATTCAAATTTAGCTCCTCCATCAAAAAAACTCATCAAAATAAAAAAAAATCGAATTTAGTTTAAAACCTCTAAATCACAATTTGACTAAAAATTTATATAAAATCCGAACTATAGGTGTTTATTTCATCTAAATTTATTCAAATTTAGTTCCTCCATCAAAAAAACTCATCAAAATCGAAAAAAATCGAATTTAGTTTACAACCTCTAAATCACAATTTGACTAAAAATTTATATACAATCCGAACTATAGGTGTTTATTTCATCTAAATTTATTCAAATTTAGCTCCTCCATCAAAATCCAAAAAAATCGAATTTAGGTTAAACCCTCTAAATCACAATTTGACTAAAAATTTATATAAAATCCGAACTATAGGTGTTTATTTCATCTCAATTTATTCAAATTTAGCACCTCCATCAAAAAAACTCATCAAAATCCAAAAATATCGAATTTAGTTTAAAACCTCTAAATCACAATTTGACTAAAAATTTATATAAAATCCAAACTATAGGTGTTTATTTCATCTAAATTTATTCAAATTTAGTTCCTCCATAAAAAAAAACTCATCAAAATCGAAAAAAATCGAATTTAGTTTACAACCTCTAAATCACAATTTGACTAAAAATTTATATACAATCCGAACTATAGGTGTTTATTTCATCTAAATTTATTCAAATTTAGCTCCTCCATCAAAATCCAAAAAAATCGAATTTAGGTTAAACCCTCTAAATCACAATTTGACTAAAAATTTATATAAAATCCGAACTATAGGTGTTTATTTCATCTAAATTTATTCAAATTTAGCTCCTCCATCAAAATCCAAAAAAATCGAATTTAGGTTAAACCCTCTAAATCACAATTTGACTAAAAATTTATATAAAATCCGAACTATATGTGTTTATTTCATCTAAATTTATTCAAATTTAGCTCCTCCATCAAAAAAACTCATCAAAATCCAAAAAAATCGAATTTAGTTTAAAACCTCTAAATCACAATTTGACTAAAAATTTATATAAAATCCGAACTATAGGTGTTTATTTCATCTCAATTTATTCAAATTTAGCACCTCCATCAAAAAAACTCATCAAAATCCAAAAATATCGAATTTAGTTTAAAACCTCTAAATCACAATTTGACTAAAAATTTATATAAAATCCAAACTATAGGTGTTTATTTCATCTAAATTTATTCAAATTTAGTTCCTCCATCAAAAAAACTCATCAAAATCGAAAAAAATCGAATTTAGTTTACAACCTCTAAATCACAATTTGACTAAAAATTTATATAAAATCCAAACTATAGGTGTTTATTTCATCTAAATTTATTCAAATTTAGTTCCTCCATCAAAAAAACTCATCAAAATCGAAAAAAATCGAATTTAGTTTACAACCTCTAAATCACAATTTGACTAAAAATTTATATACAATCCGAACTATAGGTGTTTATTTCATCTAAATTTATTCAAATTTAGCTCCTCCATCAAAATCCAAAAAAATCGAATTTAGGTTAAACCCTCTAAATCACAATTTGACTAAAAATTTATATAAAATCCGAACTATAGGTGTTTATTTCATCTCAATTTATTCAAATTTAGCACCTCCATCAAAAAAACTCATCAAAATCCAAAAATATCGAATTTAGTTTAAAACCTCTAAATCACAATTTGACTAAAAATTTATATAAAATCCAAACTATAGGTGTTTATTTCATCTAAATTTATTCAAATTTAGCTCCTCCATCAAAAAAACTCATCAAAATCCAAAAAAATCGAATTTTGATTACAACCTCTAAATCTCAACTTGACTAAAAATTTATATAAAATCCGAACTATAGGTGTTTATTTCATCTAAATTTATTCAAATTTAGCTCCTCCATCAAAAAAACTCATCAAAATCGAAAAAAATCGAATTTAGTTTAAACCCTCTAAATCACAATTTGACTAAAAATTTATATAAAATCCGAACTATAGGTGTTTATTTCATCTCAATTTATTCAAATTTAGCACCTCCATCAAAAAAACTCATCAAAATCCAAAAATATCGAATTTAGTTTAAAACCTCTAAATCACAATTTGACTAAAAATTTATATAAAATCCAAACTATAGGTGTTTATTTCATCTAAATTTATTCAAATTTAGTTCCTCCATCAAAAAAACTCATCAAAATCGAAAAAAATCGAATTTAGTTTACAACCTCTAAATCACAATTTGACTAAAAATTTATATAAAATCCAAACTATAGGTGTTTATTTCATCTAAATTTATTCAAATTTAGTTCCTCCATCAAAAAAACTCATCAAAATCGAAAAAAATCGAATTTAGTTTACAACCTCTAAATCACAATTTGACTAAAAATTTATATACAATCCGAACTATAGGTGTTTATTTCATCTAAATTTATTCAAATTTAGCTCCTCCATCAAAATCCAAAAAAATCGAATTTAGGTTAAACCCTCTAAATCACAATTTGACTAAAAATTTATATAAAATCCGAACTATAGGTGTTTATTTCATCTCAATTTATTCAAATTTAGCACCTCCATCAAAAAAACTCATCAAAATCCAAAAATATCGAATTTAGTTTAAAACCTCTAAATCACAATTTGACTAAAAATTTATATAAAATCCAAACTATAGGTGTTTATTTCATCTAAATTTATTCAAATTTAGTTCCTCCATCAAAAAAACTCATCAAAATCGAAAAAAATCGAATTTAGTTTACAACCTCTAAATCACAATTTGACTAAAAATTTATATACAATCCGAACTATAGGTGTTTATTTCATCTAAATTTATTCAAATTTAGCTCCTCCATCAAAAAAACTCATCAAAATCCAAAAAAATCGAATTTAGTTTAAAACCTCTAAATCACAATTTGACTAAAAATTTATATAAAATCCGAACTATAGGTGTTTATTTCATCTCAATTTATTCAAATTTAGCACCTCCATCAAAAAAACTCATCAAAATCGAAAAAAATCGAATTTAGTTTACAACCTCTAAATCACAATTTGACTAAAAATTTATATACAATCCGAACTATAGGTGTTTATTTCATCTAAATTTATTCAAATTTAGCTCCTCCATCAAAATCCAAAAAAATCGAATTTAGGTTAAACCCTCTAAATCACAATTTGACTAAAAATTTATATAAAATCCGAACTATAGGTGTTTATTTCATCTCAATTTATTCAAATTTAGCACCTCCATCAAAAAAACTCATCAAAATCCAAAAATATCGAATTTAGTTTAAAACCTCTAAATCACAATTTGACTAAAAATTTATATAAAATCCAAACTATAGGTGTTTATTTCATCTAAATTTATTCAAATTTAGTTCCTCCATCAAAAAAACTCATCAAAATCGAAAAAAATCGAATTTAGTTTACAACCTCTAAATCACAATTTGACTAAAAATTTATATACAATCCGAACTATAGGTGTTTATTTCATCTAAATTTATTCAAATTTAGCTCCTCCATCAAAAAAACTCATCAAAATCCAAAAAAATCGAATTTAGTTTAAAACCTCTAAATCACAATTTGACTAAAAATTTATATAAAATCCGAACTATAGGTGTTTATTTCATCTCAATTTATTCAAATTTAGCTCCTCCATCAAAAAAACTCATCAAAATCCAAGAAAATCGAATTTAGTTTAAAACCTTTAATCACCTTTTTGACTAAAAATTTATATAAAATCCGAACTATATGTGTTTATTTCATCTAAATTTATTCTAATTTAGCTCCTCCATCAAAAAAACTCATCAAAATCCAAAAAAATCGAATTTAGTTTACAACCTCTAAATCTCAATTTGACTAAAAATTTATATAAAATCCGAACTATAGGTGTTTATTTCATCTAAATTTATTCAAATTTAGCTCCTGCATCAAAAAAACTCATCAAAATCCAAAAAAATCGAATTTAGTTTAAAACCTCTAAATCACAATTTGACTAAAAATTTATATACAATCCGAACTATAGGTGTTTATTTCATCTAAATTTATTCAAATTTAGCTCCTCCATCAAAATCCAAAAAAATCGAATTTAGGTTAAACCCTCTAAATCACAATTTGACTAAAAATTTATATAAAATCCGAACTATAGGTGTTTATTTCATCTCAATTTATTCAAATTTAGCTCCTCCATCAAAAAAACTCATCAAAATCCAAAAATATCGAATTTAGTTTAAAACCTCTAAATCACAATTTGACTAAAAATTTATATAAAATCCAAACTATAGGTGTTTATTTCATCTAAATTTATTCAAATTTAGTTCCTCCATCAAAAAAACTCATCAAAATCCAAGAAAATCGAATTTAGTTTAAAACCTTTAATCACCTTTTTGACTAAAAATTTATATAAAATCCGAACTATATGTGTTTATTTCATCTAAATTTATTCTAATTTAGCTCCTCCATCAAAAAACTCATCAAAATCGAAAAAAATCGAATTTAGTTTACAACCTCTAAATCACAATTTGACTAAAAATTTATATAAAATCCGAACTATAGGTGTTTATTTCATCTAAATTTATTCAAATTTAGCTCCTCCATCAAAAAAAACTCATCAAAATCCAAGAAAATCGAATTTAGTTTAAAACCTTTAATCACCTTTTTGACTAAAAATTTATATAAAATCCGAACTATATGTGTTTATTTCATCTAAATTTATTCTAATTTAGCTCCTCCATCAAAAAACTCATCAAAATCCAAAAAAATCGAATTTAGTTTAAAACCTCTAAATCACAATTTGACAAAAAATTTACATAAAATCCAAACTATAGGTGTTTATTTCATCTAAATTTATTCAAATTTAGCTCCTCCATCAAAAAAACTTATCAAAATCCAAAAAAATTGAATTTAGTTAAAACCCTCTAAATCACAATTTGACTAAAAATTTATATAAAATCCGAACTATAGGTGTTTATTTCATCTAAATTTATTCAAATTTAGCTCCTCCATCAAAAAACTCATCAAAATCGAAAAAAA
The DNA here is from genome assembly GCA_929113495.1 of Andrena minutula. NCBI lineage: Eukaryota > Metazoa > Arthropoda > Insecta > Hymenoptera > Andrenidae > Andrena > Andrena minutula. The sequence continues at coordinate 19,253,266 of OV815995.1, forward strand.
TCGAATTTAGTTTACAACCTCTAAATCACAATTTGACTAAAAATTTATATACAATCCGAACTATAGGTGTTTATTTCATCTAAATTTATTCAAATTTAGCTCCTCCATCAAAATCCAAAAAAATCGAATTTAGGTTAAACCCTCTAAATCACAATTTGACTAAAAATTTATATAAAATCCGAACTATAGGTGTTTATTTCATCTCAATTTATTCAAATTTAGCACCTCCATCAAAAAAACTCATCAAAATCCAAAAATATCGAATTTAGTTAAAACCCTCTAAATCATAATTTGACTAAAAATTTATATAAAAACCGAACTATAGGTGTTTATTTCATCGAAATTTATTCAAATTTAGCTCCTCCATCAAAAAAACTCATCAAAATCCAAAAAAATCGAATCTAGGTTAAACCCTCTAAATCACAATTTGACTAAAAATTTATATAAAATCCGATCTATAGTTGCTTATTTCATCTAAATTTATTCAAATTTAGCTCCTGCATCAAAAAAACTCATCAAAATCCAAAAAAATCGAATTTAGTTTAAAACCTCTAAATCACAATTTGACTAAAAATTTATATACAATCCGAACTATAGGTGTTTATTTCATCTAAATTTATTCAAATTTAGCTCCTCCATCAAAAAAACTCATCAAAATCCAAAAATATCGAATTTAGTTTAAAACCTCTAAATCACAATTTGACTAAAAATTTATATAAAATCCAAACTATAGGTGTTTATTTCATCTAAATTTATTCAAATTTAGTTCCTCCATCAAAAAAACTCATCAAAATCCAAGAAAATCGAATTTAGTTTAAAACCTTTAATCACCTTTTTGACTAAAAATTTATATAAAATCCGAACTATATGTGTTTATTTCATCTAAATTTATTCTAATTTAGCTCCTCCATCAAAAAACTCATCAAAATCGAAAAAAATCGAATTTAGTTTACAACCTCTAAATCACAATTTGACTAAAAATTTATATAAAATCCGAACTATAGGTGTTTATTTCATCTAAATTTATTCAAATTTAGCTCCTCCATCAAAAAAACTCATCAAAATCCAAGAAAATCGAATTTAGTTTAAAACCTTTAATCACCTTTTTGACTAAAAATTTATATAAAATCCGAACTATATGTGTTTATTTCATCTAAATTTATTCTAATTTAGCTCCTCCATCAAAAAACTCATCAAAATCCAAAAAAATCGAATTTAGTTTAAAACCTCTAAATCACAATTTGACAAAAAATTTACATAAAATCCAAACTATAGGTGTTTATTTCATCTAAATTTATTCAAATTTAGCTCCTCCATCAAAAAAACTTATCAAAATCCAAAAAAAATGAATTTAGTTAAAACCCTCTAAATCACAATTTGACTAAAAATTTATATAAAATCCGAACTATAGGTGTTTATTTCATCTAAATTTATTCAAATTTAGCTCCTCCATCAAAAAACTCATCAAAATCGAAAAAAATCGAATTTAGTTTACAACCTCTAAATCACAATTTGACTAAAAATTTATATACAATCCGAACTATAGGTGTTTATTTCATCTAAATTTATTCAAATTTAGCTCCTCCATCAAAATCCAAAAAAATCGAATTTAGGTTAAACCCTCTAAATCACAATTTGACTAAAAATTTATATAAAATCCGAACTATAGGTGTTTATTTCATCTCAATTTATTCAAATTTAGCACCTCCATCAAAAAAACTCATCAAAATCGAAAAAAATCGAATTTAGTTTACAACCTCTAAATCACAATTTGACTAAAAATTTATATAAAATCCGAACTATAGGTGTTTATTTCATCTAAATTTATTCAAATTTAGCTCCTCCATCAAAATCCAAAAAAATCGAATTTAGGTTAAACCCTCTAAATCACAATTTGACTAAAAATTTATATAAAATCCGAAATATTGGTGTTTATTTCATCTAAACTTATTCAAATTTAGCTCCTCCATCAAAAAACTCATCTAAATAAAAAAAAAATCGAATTTAGTTTAAAACCTCTAAATCACAATTTGACTAAAAATTTATATAAAATCCGAACTATAGGTGTTTATTTCATCTAAATTTATTCAAATTTAGCTCCTCCATCAAAAAAACTCATCAAAATCCAAAAAAATCGAATTTAGTTTAAAACCTCTAAATCACAATTTGACTAAAAATTTATATAAAATCCGAACTATAGGTGTTTATTTCATCTAAATTTATTCAAATTTAGCTCCTCCATCAAAAAAACATCAAAATCCAAAAAAATCGAATTTAGTTTAAAACCTCTAAATCACAATTTGACAAAAAATTTACATAAAATCCAAACTATAGGTGTTTATTTCATCTAAATTTATTCAAATTTAGCTCCTCCATCAAAAAAACTTATCAAAATCCAAAAAAATTGAATTTAGTTTAAAACCTTTAATCACCTTTTTGACTAAAAATTTATATAAAATCCGAACTATATGTGTTTATTTCATCTAAATTTATTCAAATTTAGCTCCTCCATCAAAAAACTCATCAAAATCGAAAAAAATCGAATTTAGTTTACAACCTCTAAATCACAATTTGACTAAAAATTTATATAAAATCCGATCTATAGTTGCTTATTTCATCTAAATTTATTCAAATTTAGCTCCTCCATCAAAAAAACTCATCAAAATCCAAGAAAATCGAATTTAGTTTAAAACCTTTAATCACCTTTTTGACTAAAAATTTATATAAAATCCGAACTATATGTGTTTATTTCATCTAAATTTATTCTAATTTAGCTCCTCCATCAAAAAAACTCATCAAAATCCAAGAAAATCGAATTTAGTTTAAAACCTTTAATCACCGTTTTGACTAAAAATTTATATAAAATCCGAACTATATGTGTTTATTTCATCTAAATTTATTCAAATTTAGCTCCTCCATCAAAATCCATAAAAATCGAATTTAGTTAAAACCCTCTAAATCACAATTGGACTAAAAATTTATATAAAATCCGAACTATAGGTGTTTATTTCATCTAAATTTATTCAAATTTAGCTCCTCCATCAAAATCCAAAAAAATCGAATTTAGGTTAAACCCTCTAAATCACAATTTGACTAAAAATTTATATAAAATCCGAACTATAGGTGTTTATTTCATCTCAATTTATTCCAATTTAGCTCCTCCATCAAAAAACTCATCAAAATTCAAAAAAATCGAATTTAGTTTAAACCCTCTAAATCATAATTTGACTAAAAATTTATATAAAAACCGAACTATAGGTGTTTATTTCATCGAAATGTATTCAGATTTAGCTCCTCCATAAAAAAAACTCATCAAAATCCAAAAAACTCGAATTTAGTTTACAACCTCTAAATCACAATTTGACTAAAAATTTATATAAAATCCGAAATATTGGTGTTTATTTCATCTCAATTTATTCAAATTTAGCTCCTCCATCAAAAAAACTCATCAAAATCCAAAAATATCGAATTTAGTTTAAAACCTCTAAATCACAATTTGACTAAAAATTTATATAAAATCCAAACTATAGGTGTTTATTTCATCTAAATTTATTCAAATTTAGTTCCTCCATCAAAAAAACTCATCAAAATCCAAGGAAATCGAATTTAGTTTAAAACCTTTAATCACAATTTGACTAAAAATTTATATAAAATCCGAACTATAGGTGTTTATTTCATCTAAATTTATTCAAATTTAGCTCCTCCATCAAAATCCAAAAAAATCGAATTTAGGTTAAACCCTCTAAATCACAATTTGACTAAAAATTTATATAAAATCCGAACTATAGGTGTTTATTTCATCTCAATTTATTCAAATTTAGCTCCTCCATCAAAAAAACTCATCAAAATCCAAAAAACTCGAATTTAGTTTACAACCTCTAAATCACAATTTGACTAAAAATTTATATAAAATCCGAAATATTGGTGTTTATTTCATCTAAATTTATTCAAATTTAGCTCCTCCATCAAAAAACTCATCAAAATCCAAGAAAATCGAATTTAGTTTAAACCCTCTAAATCATAATTTGACTAAAAATTTATATAAAATCCGATCTATAGTTGCTTATTTCATCTAAATTTATTCAAATTTAGCTCCTCCATCAAAAAAACTCATCAAAATCCAAGAAAATCGAATTTAGTTTAAAACCTTTAATCACCTTTTTGACTAAAAATTTATATAAAATCCGAACTATATGTGTTTATTTCATCTAAATTTATTCTAATTTAGCTCCTCCATCAAAAAAACTCATCAAAATCCAAAAAAATCGAATTTAGTTTACAACCTCTAAATCTCAATTTGACTAAAAATTTATATAAAATCCGAACTATAGGTGTTTATTTCATCTAAATTTATTCAAATTTAGCTCCTGCATCAAAAAAACTCATCAGAATCCAAAAAAATCGAATTTAGTTTAAAACCTCTAAATCACAATTTGACTAAAAATTTATATACAATCCGAACTATAGGTGTTTATTTCATCTAAATTTATTCAAATTTAGCTCCTCCATCAAAATCCAAAAAAATCGAATTTAGGTTAAACCCTCTAAATCACAATTTGACTAAAAATTTATATAAAATCCGATCTATAGTTGCTTATTTCATCTAAATTTATTCAAATTTAGCTCCTCCATCAAAAAAACTCATCAAAATCCAAGAAAATCGAATTTAGTTTAAAACCTTTAATCACCTTTTTGACTAAAAATTTATATAAAATCCGAACTATATGTGTTTATTTCATCTAAATTTATTCTAATTTAGCTCCTCCATCAAAAAAACTCATCAAAATCCAAGAAAATTGAATTTAGTTTAAAACCTTTAATCACCTTTTTGACTAAAAATTTATATAAAATCCGAACTATATGTGTTTATTTCATCTAAATTTATTCAAATTTAGCTCCTCCATCAAAATCCATAAAAATCGAATTTAGTTAAAACCCTCTAAATCACAATTGGACTAAAAATTTATATAAAATCCGAACTATAGGTGTTTATTTCATCTAAATTTATTCAAATTTAGCTCCTCCATCAAAATCCAAAAAAATCGAATTTAGGTTAAACCCTCTAAATCACAATTTGACTAAAAATTTATATAAAATCCGAACTATAGGTGTTTATTTCATCTCAATTTATTCCAATTTAGCTCCTCCATCAAAAAAACTCATCAAAATTCAAAAAAATCGAATTTAGTTTAAACCCTCTAAATCATAATTTGACTAAAAATTTATATAAAAACCGAACTATAGGTGTTTATTTCATCGAAATTTATTCAAATTTAGCTCCTCCATCAAAAAAACTCATCAAAATCCAAAAAAATCGAATTTAGGTTAAACCCTCTAAATCACAATTTGACTAAAAATTTATATAAAATCCGAACTATAGGTGTTTATTTCATCTCAATTTATTCAAATTTAGCTCCTCCATCAAAAAAACTCATCAAAATCCAAAAATATCGAATTTAGTTTAAAACCTCTAAATCACAATTTGACTAAAAATTTATATAAAATCCAAACTATAGGTGTTTATTTCATCTAAATTTATTCAAATTTAGTTCCTCCATCAAAAAAACTCATCAAAATCCAAGAAAATCGAATTTAGTTTAAAACCTTTAATCACCTTTTTGACTAAAAATTTATATAAAATCCGAACTATATGTGTTTATTTCATCTAAATTTATTCTAATTTAGCTCCTCCATCAAAAAACTCATCAAAATCGAAAAAAATCGAATTTAGTTTACAACCTCTAAATCACAATTTGACTAAAAATTTATATAAAATCCGATCTATAGGTGTTTATTTCATCTAAATTTATTCAAATTTAGCTCCTCCATCAAAAAAACTCATCAAAATCCAAGAAAATCGAATTTAGTTTAAAACCTTTAATCACCTTTTTGACTAAAAATTTATATAAAATCCGAACTATATGTGTTTATTTCATCTAAATTTATTCTAATTTAGCTCCTCCATCAAAAAACTCATCAAAATCCAAAAAAATCGAATTTAGTTTAAAACCTCTAAATCACAATTTGACAAAAAATTTACATAAAATCCAAACTATAGGTGTTTATTTCATCTAAATTTATTCAAATTTAGCTCCTCCATCAAAAAAACTTATCAAAATCCAAAAAAATTGAATTTAGTTAAAACCCTCTAAATCACAATTTGACTAAAAATTTATATAAAATCCGAACTATAGGTGTTTATTTCATCTAAATTTATTCAAATTTAGCTCCTCCATCAAAAAACTCATCAAAATCGAAAAAAATCGAATTTAGTTTACAACCTCTAAATCACAATTTGACTAAAAATTTATATACAATCCGAACTATAGGTGTTTATTTCATCTAAATTTATTCAAATTTAGCTCCTCCATCAAAATCCAAAAAAATCGAATTTAGGTTAAACCCTCTAAATCACAATTTGACTAAAAATTTATATAAAATCCGAACTATAGGTGTTTATTTCATCTCAATTTATTCAAATTTAGCACCTCCATCAAAAAAACTCATCAAAATCCAAAAATATCGAATTTAGTTAAAACCCTCTAAATCATAATTTGACTAAAAATTTATATAAAAACCGAACTATAGGTGTTTATTTCATCGAAATTTATTCAAATTTAGCTCCTCCATCAAAAAAACTCATCAAAATCCAAAAAAATCGAATTTAGGTTAAACCCTCTAAATCACAATTTGACTAAAAATTTATATAAAATCCGATCTATAGTTGCTTATTTCATCTAAATTTATTCAAATTTAGCTCCTGCATCAAAAAAACTCATCAAAATCCAAAAAAATCGAATTTAGTTTAAAACCTCTAAATCACAATTTGACTAAAAATTTATATACAATCCGAACTATAGGTGTTTATTTCATCTAAATTTATTCAAATTTAGCTCCTCCATCAAAAAAACTCATCAAAATCCAAAAATATCGAATTTAGTTTAAAACCTCTAAATCACAATTTGACTAAAAATTTATATAAAATCCAAACTATAGGTGTTTATTTCATCTAAATTTATTCAAATTTAGTTCCTCCATCAAAAAAACTCATCAAAATCCAAGAAAATCGAATTTAGTTTAAAACCTTTAATCACCTTTTTGACTAAAAATTTATATAAAATCCGAACTATAGGTGTTTATTTCATCTAAATTTATTCAAATTTAGCTCCTCCATCAAAAAACTCATCAAAATCGAAAAAAATCGAATTTAGTTTACAACCTCTAAATCACAATTTGACTAAAAATTTATATAAAATCCGAACTATAGGTGTTTATTTCATCTAAATTTATTCAAATTTAGCTCCTCCATCAAAAAAACTCATCAAAATCCAAGAAAATCGAATTTAGTTTAAAACCTTTAATCACCTTTTTGACTAAAAATTTATATAAAATCCGAACTATATGTGTTTATTTCATCTAAATTTATTCTAATTTAGCTCCTCCATCAAAAAACTCATCAAAATCCAAAAAAATCGAATTTAGTTTAAAACCTCTAAATAACAATTTGACAAAAAATTTACATAAAATCCAAACTATAGGTGTTTATTTCATCTAAATTTATTCAAATTTAGCTCCTCCATCAAAAAAACTTATCAAAATCCAAAAAAAATGAATTTAGTTAAAACCCTCTAAATCACAATTTGACTAAAAATTTATATAAAATCCGAACTATAGGTGTTTATTTCATCTAAATTTATTCAAATTTAGCTCCTCCATCAAAAAACTCATCAAAATCGAAAAAAATCGAATTTAGTTTACAACCTCTAAATCACAATTTGACTAAAAATTTATATACAATCCGAACTATAGGTGTTTATTTCATCTAAATTTATTCAAATTTAGCTCCTCCATCAAAATCCAAAAAAATCGAATTTAGGTTAAACCCTCTAAATCACAATTTGACTAAAAATTTATATAAAATCCGAACTATAGGTGTTTATTTCATCTCAATTTATTCAAATTTAGCACCTCCATCAAAAAAACTCATCAAAATCGAAAAAAATCGAATTTAGTTTACAACCTCTAAATCACAATTTGACTAAAAATTTATATAAAATCCGAACTATAGGTGTTTATTTCATCTAAATTTATTCAAATTTAGCTCCTCCATCAAAATCCAAAAAAATCGAATTTAGGTTAAACCCTCTAAATCACAATTTGACTAAAAATTTATATAAAATCCGAAATATTGGTGTTTATTTCATCTAAACTTATTCAAATTTAGCTCCTCCATCAAAAAACTCATCTAAATCAAAAAAAAATCGAATTTAGTTTAAAACCTCTAAATCACAATTTGACTAAAAATTTATATAAAATCCGAACTATAGGTGTTTATTTCATCTAAATTTATTCAAATTTAGCTCCTCCATCAAAAAAACTCATCAAAATCCAAAAAAATCGAATTTAGTTTAAAACCTCTAAATCACAATTTGACTAAAAATTTATATAAAATCCGAACTATAGGTGTTTATTTCATCTAAATTTATTCAAATTTAGCTCCTCCATCAAAAAAACTCATCAAAATCCAAGAAAATCGAATTTAGTTTAAAACCTTTAATCACCTTTTTGACTAAAAATTTATATAAAATCCGAACTATATGTGTTTATTTCATCTAAATTTATTCTAATTTAGCTCCTCCATCAAAAAACTCATCAAAATCCAAAAAAATCGAATTTAGTTTACAACCTCTAAATCACAATTTGACTAAAAATTTATATACAATCCGAACTATAGGTGTTTATTTCATCTAAATTTATTCAAATTTAGCTCCTCCATCAAAATCCAAAAAAAATGAATTTAGGTTAAACCCTCTAAATCACAATTTGACTAAAAATTTATATAAAATCCGAACTATAGGTGTTTATTTCATCTAAATTTATTCAAATTTAGCTCCTCCATCAAAAAACTCATCAAAATCCAAAAAAATCGAATTTAGTTTAAAACCTCTAAATCACAATTTGACTAAAAATTTATATACAATCCGAACTATAGGTGTTTATTTCATCTAAATTTATTCAAATTTAGCTCCTCCATCAAAATCCAAAAAAATCGAATTTAGGTTAAACCCTCTAAATCACAATTTGACTAAAAATTTATATAAAATCCGAACTATAGGTGTTTATTTCATCTCAATTTATTCAAATTTAGCACCTCCATCAAAAAAACTCATCAAAATCCAAAAATATCGAATTTAGTTAAAACCCTCTAAATCACAATTTGACTAAAAATTTATATAAAATCCGAACTATAGGTGTTTATTTCATCTAAATTTATTCAAATTTAGCTCCTCCATCAAAAAACTCATCAAAATCCAAAAAAATCGAATTTAGGTTAAACCCTCTAAATCACAATTTGACTAAAAATTTATATAAAATCCGATCTATAGTTGCTTATTTCATCTAAATTTATTCAAATTTAGCTCATTATCAAAAAAACTCATCAAAATCGAAAAAAATCGAATTTAGTTTACAACCTCTAAATCACAATTTGACTAAAAATTTATATAAAATCCGAACTATAGGTGTTTATTTCATCTAAATTTATTCAAATTTAGCTCCTCCATCAAAAAAACTCATCAAAATCCAAGAAAATCGAATTTAGTTTAAAACCTTTAATCACCTTTTTGACTAAAAATTTATATAAAATCCGAACTATATGTGTTTATTTCATCTAAATTTATTCAAATTTAGCTCCTCCATCAAAAAAACTCATCAAAATCCAAGAAAATCGAATTTAGTTTAAAACCTTTAATCACCTTTTTGACTAAAAATTTATATACAATCCGAACTATAGGTGTTTATTTCATCTAAATTTATTCAAATTTAGCTCCTCCATCAAAATCCAAAAAAAATCGAATTTAGGTTAAACCCTGTAAATCACAATTTGACTAAAAATTTATATAAAATCCAAACTATAGGTGTTTATTTCATCTAAATTTATTCAAATTTAGCTCCTCCATCAAAATCCAAAAAAATCGAATTTAGGTTAAACCCTCTAAATCACAATTTGACTAAAAATTTATATAAAATCCAAACTATAGGTGTTTATTTCATCTAAATTTATTCAAATTTAGTTCCTCCATCAAAAAAACTCATCAAAATCGAAAAAAATCGAATTTAGTTTACAACCTCTAAATCACAATTTGACTAAAAATTTATATACAATCCGAACTATAGGTGTTTATTTCATCTAAATTTATTCAAATTTAGCTCCTCCATCAAAATCCAAAAAAATCGAATTTAGGTTAAACCCTCTAAATCACAATTTGACTAAAAATTTATATAAAATCCGAACTATAGGTGTTTATTTCATCTAAATTTATTCAAATTTAGCTCCTCCATCAAAAAAACTCATCAAAATCCAAAAAAATCGAATTTAGTTTAAAACCTCTAAATCACAATTTGACTAAAAATTTATATAAAATCCGAACTATAGGTGTTTATTTCATCTAAATTTATTCAAATTTAGCTCCTCCATCAAAATCCAAAAAAATCGAATTTAGTTTAAAACCTCTAAATCACAATTTGACAAAAAATTTACATAAAATCCAAACTATAGGTGTTTATTTCATCTAAATTTATTCAAATTTAGCTCCTCCATCAAAAAAACTTATCAAAATCCAAAAAAATTGAATTTAGTTAAAACCCTCTAAATCACAATTTGACTAAAAATTTATATAAAATCCGAACTATAGGTGTTTATTTCATCTAAATTTATTCAAAAAACTCCTCCATCAAAAAACTCATCAAAATCGAAAAAAATCGAATTTAGTTTACAACCTCTAAATCACAATTTGACTAAAAATTTATATACAATCCGAACTATAGGTGTTTATTTCATCTAAATTTATTCAAATTTAGCTCCTCCATCAAAATCCAAAAAAATCGAATTTAGGTTAAACCCTCTAAATCACAATTTGACTAAAAATTTATATAAAATCCGAACTATAGGTGTTTATTTCATCTCAATTTATTCAAATTTAGCTCCTCCATCAAAAAAACTCATCAAAATCCAAAAATATCGAATTTAGTTTAAAACCTCTAAATCACAATTTGACTAAAAATTTATATAAAATCCAAACTATAGGTGTTTATTTCATCTAAATTTATTCAAATTTAGTTCCTCCATCAAAAAAACTCATCAAAATCCAAGAAAATCGAATTTAGTTTAAAACCTTTAATCACCTTTTTGACTAAAAATTTATATAAAATCCGAACTATAGGTGTTTATTTCATCTAAATTTATTCAAATTTAGTTCCTCCATCAAAAAAACTCATCAAAATCCAAGAAAATCGAATTTAGTTTAAAACCTATAAATCACAATTTGACTAAAAATTTATATAAAATCCAAACTATAGGTGTTTATTTCATCTAAATTTATTCAAATTTAGTTCCTCCATCAAAAAAACTCATCAAAATCCAAGAAAATCGAATTTAGTTTAAAACCTTTAATCACCTTTTTGACTAAAAATTTATATAAAATCCGAACTATATGTGTTTATTTCATCTAAATTTATTCTAATTTAGCTCCTCCATCAAAAAACTCATCAAAATCGAAAAAAATCGAATTTAGTTTACAACCTCTAAATCACAATTTGACTAAAAATTTATATAAAATCCGAACTATAGGTGTTTATTTCATCTAAATTTATTCAAATTTAGCTCCTCCATCAAAAAAACTCATCAAAATCCAAGAAAATCGAATTTAGTTTAAAACCTTTAATCACCTTTTTGACTAAAAATTTATATAAAATCCGAACTATATGTGTTTATTTCATCTAAATTTATTCTAATTTAGCTCCTCCATCAAAAAAACTCATCAAAATCCAAGAAAATCGAATTTAGTTTAAAACCTTTAATCACCTTTTTGACTAAAAATTTATATAAAATCCGAACTATATGTGTTTATTTCATCTAAATTTATTCAAATTTAGCTCCTCCATCAAAATCCAAAAAAATCGAATTTAGTTAAAACCCTCTAAATCACAATTGGACTAAAAATTTATATAAAATCCGAACTATAGGTGTTTATTTCATCTAAATTTATTCAAATTTAGCTCCATCCATCAAAATCCAAAAAAATCGAATTTAGGTTAAACCCTCTAAATCACAATTTGACTAAAAATTTATATAAAATCCGAACTATAGGTGTTTATTTCATCTCAATTTATTCCAATTTAGCTCCTCCATCAAAAAAACTCATCAAAATTCAAAAAAATCGAATTTAGTTTAAACCCTCTAAATCATAATTTGACTAAAAATTTATATAAAAACCGAACTATAGGTGTGTATTTCATCGAAATGTATTCAGATTTAGCTCCTCCATAAAAAAAACTCATCAAAATCCAAAAAACTCGAATTTAGTTTACAACCTCTAAATCACAATTTGACTAAAAATTTATATAAAATCCGAAATATTGGTGTTTATTTCATCTCAATTTATTCAAATTTAGCTCCTCCATCAAAAAAACTCATCAAAATCCAAAAATATCGAATTTAGTTTAAAACCTCTAAATCACAATTTGACTAAAAATTTATATAAAATCCAAACTATAGGTGTTTATTTCATCTAAATTTATTCAAATTTAGTTCCTCCATCAAAAAAACTCATCAAAATCCAAGGAAATCGAATTTAGTTTAAAACCTTTAATCACAATTTGACTAAAAATTTATATAAAATCCGAACTATAGGTGTTTATTTCATCTAAATTTATTCAAATTTAGCTCCTCCATCAAAATCCAAAAAAATCGAATTTAGGTTAAACCCTCTAAATCACAATTTGACTAAAAATTTATATAAAATCCGAACTATAGGTGTTTATTTCATCTAAATTTATTCAAATTTAGCTCCTCCATCAAAATCCAAAAAAATCGAATTTAGGTTAAACCCTCTAAATCACAATTTGACTAAAAATTTATATAAAATCCGAACTATAGGTGTTTATTTCATCTCAATTTATTCAAATTTAGCTCCTCCATCAAAATCCAAAAAAATCGAATTTAGGTTAAACCCTCTAAATCACAATTTGACTAAAAATTTATATAAAATCCGAACTATAGGTGTTTATTTCATCTCAATTTATTCCAATTTAGCTCCTCCATCAAAAAAACTCATCAAAATTCAAAAAAATCGAATTTAGTTTAAACCCTCTAAATCATAATTTGACTAAAAATTTATATAAAAACCGAACTATAGGTGTTTATTTCATCGAAATGTATTCAGATTTAGCTCCTCCATAAAAAAAACTCATCAAAATCCAAAAAACTCGAATTTAGTTTACAACCTCTAAATCACAATTTGACTAAAAATTTATATAAAATCCGAAATATTGGTGTTTATTTCATCTCAATTTATTCAAATTTAGCTCCTCCATCAAAAAAACTCATCAAAATCCAAAAATATCGAATTTAGTTTAAAACCTCTAAATCACAATTTGACTAAAAATTTATATAAAATCCAAACTATAGGTGTTTATTTCATCTAAATTTATTCAAATTTAGTTCCTCCATCAAAAAAACTCATCAAAATCCAAGGAAATCGAATTTAGTTTAAAACCTTTAATCACAATTTGACTAAAAATTTATATAAAATCCGAACTATAGGTGTTTATTTCATCTAAATTTATTCAAATTTAGCTCCTCCATCAAAATCCAAAAAAATCGAATTTAGGTTAAACCCTCTAAATCACAATTTGACTAAAAATTTATATAAAATCCGAACTATAGGTGTTTATTTCATCTCAATTTATTCAAATTTAGCTCCTCCATCAAAAAAACTCATCAAAATCCAAAAAACTCGAATTTAGTTTACAACCTCTAAATCACAATTTGACTAAAAATTTATATAAAATCCGAAATATTGGTGTTTATTTCATCTAAATTTATTCAAATTTAGCTCCTCCATCAAAAAACTCATCAAAATCAAAAAAAATCGAATTTAGTTTAAAACCTCTAAATCACAATTTGACTAAAAATTTATATAAAATCCGAACTATAGGTGTTTATTTCATCTAAATTTATTCTAATTTAGCTCCTCCATCAAAAAAACTCATCAAAATCCAAAAAACTCGAATTTAGTTTACAACCTCTAAATCACAATTTGACTAAAAATTTATATAAAATCCGAAATATTGGTGTTTATTTCATCTAAATTTATTCAAATTTAGCTCCTCCATCAAAAAACTCATCAAAATAAAAAAAAATCGAATTTAGTTTAAAACCTCTAAATCACAATTTGACTAAAAATTTATATAAAATCCGAACTATAGGTGTTTATTTCATCTAAATTTATTCTAATTTAGCTCCTCCATCAAAAAAACTCATCAAAATCCAAAAAAATTGAATTTAGTTAAAACCCTCTAAATCACAGTTTGACTAAAAATTTATATAAAATCCGAACTATAGGTGTTTATTTCATCTAAATTTATTCAAAAAACTCCTCCATCAAAAAACTCATCAAAATCGAAAAAAATCGAATTTAGTTTACAACCTCTAAATCACAATTTGACTAAAAATTTATATACAATCCGAACTATAGGTGTTTATTTCATCTAAATTTATTCAAATTTAGCTCCTCCATCAAAATCCAAAAAAATCGAATTTAGGTTAAACCCTCTAAATCACAATTTGACTAAAAATTTATATAAAATCCGAACTATAGGTGTTTATTTCATCTCAATTTATTCAAATTTAGCTCCTCCATCAAAAAAACTCATCAAAATCCAAAAATATCGAATTTAGTTTAAAACCTCTAAATCACAATTTGACTAAAAATTTATATAAAATCCAAACTATAGGTGTTTATTTCATCTAAATTTATTCAAATTTAGTTCCTCCATCAAAAAAACTCATCAAAATCCAAGAAAATCGAATTTAGTTTAAAACCTTTAATCACCTTTTTGACTAAAAATTTATATAAAATCCGAACTATAGGTGTTTATTTCATCTAAATTTATTCAAATTTAGTTCCTCCATCAAAAAAACTCATCAAAATCCAAGAAAATCGAATTTAGTTTAAAACCTCTAAATCACAATTTGACTAAAAATTTATATAAAATCCAAACTATAGGTGTTTATTTCATCTAAATTTATTCAAATTTAGTTCCTCCATCAAAAAAACTCATCAAAATCCAAGAAAATCGAATTTAGTTTAAAACCTTTAATCACCTTTTTGACTAAAAATTTATATAAAATCCGAACTATATGTGTTTATTTCATCTAAATTTATTCTAATTTAGCTCCTCCATCAAAAAACTCATCAAAATCGAAAAAAATCGAATTTAGTTTACAACCTCTAAATCACAATTTGACTAAAAATTTATATAAAATCCGAACTATAGGTGTTTATTTCATCTAAATTTATTCAAATTTAGCTCCTCCATCAAAAAAACTCATCAAAATCCAAGAAAATCGAATTTAGTTTAAAACCTTTAATCACCTTTTTGACTAAAAATTTATATAAAATCCGAACTATATGTGTTTATTTCATCTAAATTTATTCTAATTTAGCTCCTCCATCAAAAAACTCATCAAAATCCAAAAAAATCGAATTTAGTTTAAAACCTCTAAATCACAATTTGACAAAAAATTTACATAAAATCCAAACTATAGGTGTTTATTTCATCTAAATTTATTCAAATTTAGCTCCTCCATCAAAAAACTCATCAAAATCGAAAAAAATCGAATTTAGTTTACAACCTCTAAATCACAATTTGACTAAAAATTTATATAAAATCCGATCTATAGTTGCTTATTTCATCTAAATTTATTCAAATTTAGCTCCTGCATCAAAAAAACTCATCAAAATCCAAGAAAATCGAATTTAGTTTAAAACCTTTAATCACCTTTTTGACTAAAAATTTATATAAAATCCGAACTATCTGTGTTTATTTCATCTAAATTTATTCTAATTTAGCTCCTCCATCAAAAAAACTCATCAAAATCCAAGAAAATCGAATTTAGTTTAAAACCTTTAATCACCTTTTTGACTAAAAATTTATATAAAATCCGAACTATATGTGTTTATTTCATCTAAATTTATTCAAATTTAGCTCCTCCATCAAAATCCAAAAAAATCGAATTTAGTTAAAACCCTCTAAATCACAATTGGACTAAAAATTTATATAAAATCCGAACTATAGGTGATTATTTCATCTAAATTTATTCAAATTTAGCTCCTCCATCAAAATCCAAAAAAATCGAATTTAGGTTAAACCCTCTAAATCACAATTTGACTAAAAATTTATATAAAATCCGAAATATTGGTGTTTATTTCATCTAAATTTATTCAAATTTACCTCCTCCATCAAAAAAACTTATCAAAATCCAAAAAAATTGAATTTAGTTTAAAACCTTTAATCACCTTTTTGACTAAAAATTTATATAAAATCCGAACTATATGTGTTTATTTCATCTAAATTTATTCAAATTTAGCTCCTCCATCAAAAAACTCATCAAAATCGAAAAAAATCGAATTTAGTTTACAACCTCTAAATCACAATTTGACTAAAAATTTATATAAAATCCGATCTATAGTTGCTTATTTCATCTAAATTTATTCAAATTTAGCTCCTCCATCAAAAAAACTCATCAAAATCCAAGAAAATCGAATTTAGTTTAAAACCTTTAATCACCTTTTTGACTAAAAATTTATATAAAATCCGAACTATATGTGTTTATTTCATCTAAATTTATTCTAATTTAGCTCCTCCATCAAAAAAACTCATCAAAATCCAAGAAAATCGAATTTAGTTTAAAACCTTTAATCACCTTTTTGACTAAAAATTTATATAAAATCCGAACTATATGTGTTTATTTCATCTAAATTTATTCAAATTTAGCTCCTCCATCAAAATCCAAAAAAATCGAATTTAGTTAAAACCCTCTAAATCACAATTGGACTAAAAATTTATATAAAATCCGAACTATAGGTGTTTATTTCATCTAAATTTATTCAAATTTAGCTCCTCCATCAAAATCCAAAAAAATCGAATTTAGGTTAAACCCTCTAAATCACAATTTGACTAAAAATTTATATAAAATCCGAACTATAGGTGTTTATTTCATCTCAATTTATTCCAATTTAGCTCCTCCATCAAAAAAACTCATCAAAATTCAAAAAAATCGAATTTAGTTTAAACCCTCTAAATCATAATTTCACTAAAAATTTATATAAAAACCGAACTATAGGTGTGTATTTCATCGAAATGTATTCAGATTTAGCTCCTCCATAAAAAAAACTCATCAAAATCCAAAAAACTCGAATTTAGTTTACAACCTCTAAATCACAATTTGACTAAAAATTTATATAAAATCCGAAATATTGGTGTTTATTTCATCTCAATTTATTCAAATTTAGCTCCTCCATCAAAAAAACTCATCAAAATCCAAAAATATCGAATTTAGTTTAAAACCTCTAAATCACAATTTGACTAAAAATTTATATAAAATCCGAACTATAGGTGTTTATTTCATCTAAATTTATTCAAATTTAGCTCCTCCATCAAAATCCAAAAAAATCGAATTTAGGTTAAACCCTCTAAATCACAATTTGACTAAAAATTTATATAAAATCCGAACTATAGGTGTTTATTTCATCTAAATTTATTCTAATTTAGCTCCTCCATCAAAAAAACTCATCAAAATCCAAAAAAATCGAATTTAGTTTAAAACCTCTAAATCACAATTTGACAAAAAATTTATATAAAATCCGATCTATAGTTGCTTATTTCATCTAAATTTATTCAAATTTAGCTCCTCCATCAAAAAAACTCATCAAAATCCAAGAAAATCGAATTTAGTTTAAAACCTTTAATCACCTTTTTGACTAAAAATTTATATAAAATCCGAACTATATGTGTTTATTTCATCTAAATTTATTCAAATTTAGCTCCTCCATCAAAAAAACTCATCAAAATCCAAAAAAATCGAATTTAGTTTAAAACCTCTAAATCACAATTTGACTAAAAATTTATATAAAATCCGAACTATAGGTGTTTATTTCATCTCAATTTATTCAAATTTAGCACCTCCATCAAAAAAACTCATCAAAATCCAAAAATATCGAATTTAGTTTAAAACCTCTAAATCACAATTTGACTAAAAATTTATATAAAATCCAAACTATAGGTGTTTATTTCATCTAAATTTATTCAAATTTAGTTCCTCCATCAAAAAAACTCATCAAAATCGAAAAAAATCGAATTTAGGTTAAACCCTCTAAATCACAATTTGACTAAAAATTTATATAAAATCCGAACTATAGGTGTTTATTTCATCTAAATTTATTCAAATTTAGCTCCTCCATCAAAATCCAAAAAAATCGAATTTAGGTTAAACCCTCTAAATCACAATTTGACTAAAAATTTATATAAAATCCGAACTATAGGTGTTTATTTCATCTAAATTTATTCAAATTTAGCTCCTCCATCAAAATCCAAAAAAATCGAATTTAGGTTAAACCCTCTAAATCACAATTTGACTAAAAATTTATATAAAATCCGAACTATAGGTGTTTATTTCATCTCAATTTATTCCAATTTAGCTCCTCCATCAAAAAAACTCATCAAAATCCAAAAAACTCGAATTTAGTTTACAACCTCTAAATCACAATTTGACTAAAAATTTATATAAAATCCGAAATATTGGTGTTTATTTCATCTAAATTTATTCAAATTTAGCTCCTCCATCAAAAAAACTCATCAAAATCAAAAAAAATCGAATTTAGTTTAAAACCTCTAAATCACAATTTGACTACAAATTTATATAAAATCCGAACTATAGGTGTTTATTTCATCTAAATTTATTCAAATTTAGTTCCTCCATCAAAAAAACTCATCAAAATCGAAAAAAATCGAATTTAGTTTACAACCTCTAAATCACAATTTGACTAAAAATTTATATACAATCCGAACTATAGGTGTTTATTTCATCTAAATTTATTCAAATTTAGCTCCTCCATCAAAATCCAAAAAAATCGAATTTAGGTTAAACCCTCTAAATCACAATTTGACTAAAAATTTATATAAAATCCGAACTATAGGTGTTTATTTCATCTCAATTTATTCAAATTTAGCACCTCCATCAAAAAAACTCATCAAAATCCAAAAATATCGAATTTAGTTTAAAACCTCTAAATCACAATTTGACTAAAAATTTATATAAAATCCAAACTATAGGTGTTTATTTCATCTAAATTTATTCAAATTTAGTTCCTCCATCAAAAAAACTCATCAAAATCGAAAAAAATCGAATTTAGTTTACAACCTCTAAATCACAATTTGACTAAAAATTTATATACAATCCGAACTATAGGTGTTTATTTCATCTAAATTTATTCAAATTTAGCTCCTCCATCAAAATCCAAAAAAATCGAATTTAGGTTAAACCCTCTAAATCACAATTTGACTAAAAATTTATATAAAATCCGAACTATAGGTGTTTATTTCATCTAAATTTATTCAAATTTAGCTCCTCCATCAAAATCCAAAAAAATCGAATTTAGGTTAAACCCTCTAAATCACAATTTGACTAAAAATTTATATAAAATCCGAACTATATGTGTTTATTTCATCTAAATTTATTCAAATTTAGCTCCTCCATCAAAAAAACTCATCAAAATCCAAAAAAATTGAATTTAGTTAAAACCCTCTAAATCACAGTTTGACTAAAAATTTATATAAAATCCGAACTATAGGTGTTTATTTCATCTAAATTTATTCAAAAAACTCCTCCATCAAAAAACTCATCAAAATCGAAAAAAATCGAATTTAGTTTACAACCTCTAAATCACAATTTGACTAAAAATTTATATACAATCCGAACTATAGGTGTTTATTTCATCTAAATTTATTCAAATTTAGCTCCTCCATCAAAATCCAAAAAAATCGAATTTAGGTTAAACCCTCTAAATCACAATTTGACTAAAAATTTATATAAAATCCGAACTATAGGTGTTTATTTCATCTCAATTTATTCAAATTTAGCTCCTCCATCAAAAAAACTCATCAAAATCCAAAAATATCGAATTTAGTTTAAAACCTCTAAATCACAATTTGACTAAAAATTTATATAAAATCCAAACTATAGGTGTTTATTTCATCTAAATTTATTCAAATTTAGCTCCTCCATCAAAATCCAAAAAAATCGAATTTAGGTTAAACCCTCTAAATCACAATTTGACTAAAAATTTATATAAAATCCGAACTATAGGTGTTTATTTCATCTCAATTTATTCCAATTTAGCTCCTCCATCAAAAAAACTCATCAAAATTCAAAAAAATCGAATTTAGTTTAAACCCTCTAAATCATAATTTCACTAAAAATTTATATAAAAACCGAACTATAGGTGTGTATTTCATCGAAATGTATTCAGATTTAGCTCCTCCATAAAAAAAACTCATCAAAATCCAAAAAACTCGAATTTAGTTTACAACCTCTAAATCACAATTTGACTAAAAATTTATATAAAATCCGAAATATTGGTGTTTATTTCATCTCAATTTATTCAAATTTAGCTCCTCCATCAAAAAAACTCATCAAAATCCAAAAATATCGAATTTAGTTTAAAACCTCTAAATCACAATTTGACAAAAAATTTACATAAAATCCAAACTATAGGTGTTTATTTCATCTAAATTTATTCAAATTTAGCTCCTCCATCAAAAAAACTCATCAAAATCCAAAAATATCGAATTTAGTTTAAAACCTCTAAATCACAATTTGACTAAAAATTTATATAAAATCCAAACTATAGGTGTTTATTTCATCTAAATTTATTCTAATTTAGCTCCTCCATCAAAAAACTCATCAAAATCCAAAAAAATCGAATTTAGTTTAAAACCTCTAAATCACAATTTGACAAAAAATTTACATAAAATCCAAACTATAGGTGTTTATTTCATCTAAATTTATTCAAATTTAGCTCCTCCATCAAAAAACTCATCAAAATCGAAAAAAATCGAATTTAGTTTACAACCTCTAAATCACAATTTGACTAAAAATTTATATAAAATCCGATCTATAGTTGCTTATTTCATCTAAATTTATTCAAATTTAGCTCCTCCATCAAAAAAACTCATCAAAATCCAAGAAAATCGAATTTAGTTTAAAACCTTTAATCACCTTTTTGACTAAAAATTTATATAAAATCCGAACTATATGTGTTTATTTCATCTAAATTTATTCTAATTTAGCTCCTCCATCAAAAAAACTCATCAAAATCCAAGAAAATCGAATTTAGTTTAAAACCTTTAATCACCTTTTTGACTAAAAATTTATATAAAATCCGAACTATATGTGTTTATTTCATCTAAATTTATTCAAATTTAGCTCCTCCATCAAAATCCAAAAAAATCGAATTTAGTTAAAACCCTCTAAATCACAATTGGACTAAAAATTTATATAAAATCCGAACTATAGGTGTTTATTTCATCTAAATTTATTCAAATTTAGCTCCATCCATCAAAATCCAAAAAAATCGAATTTAGGTTAAACCCTCTAAATCACAATTTGACTAAAAATTTATATAAAATCCGAACTATAGGTGTTTATTTCATCTCAATTTATTCCAATTTAGCTCCTCCATCAAAAAAACTCATCAAAATTCAAAAAAATCGAATTTAGTTTAAACCCTCTAAATCATAATTTGACTAAAAATTTATATAAAAACCGAACTATAGGTGTGTATTTCATCGAAATGTATTCAGATTTAGCTCCTCCATAAAAAAAACTCATCAAAATCCAAAAAACTCGAATTTAGTTTACAACCTCTAAATCACAATTTGACTAAAAATTTATATAAAATCCGAAATATTGGTGTTTATTTCATCTCAATTTATTCAAATTTAGCTCCTCCATCAAAAAAACTCATCAAAATCCAAAAATATCGAATTTAGTTTAAAACCTCTAAATCACAATTTGACTAAAAATTTATATAAAATCCAAACTATAGGTGTTTATTTCATCTAAATTTATTCAAATTTAGTTCCTCCATCAAAAAAACTCATCAAAATCCAAGGAAATCGAATTTAGTTTAAAACCTTTAATCACAATTTGACTAAAAATTTATATAAAATCCGAACTATAGGTGTTTATTTCATCTAAATTTATTCAAATTTAGCTCCTCCATCAAAATCCAAAAAAATCGAATTTAGGTTAAACCCTCTAAATCACAATTTGACTAAAAATTTATATAAAATCCGAACTATAGGTGTTTATTTCATCTAAATTTATTCAAATTTAGCTCCTCCATCAAAATCCAAAAAAATCGAATTTAGGTTAAACCCTCTAAATCACAATTTGACTAAAAATTTATATAAAATCCGAACTATAGGTGTTTATTTCATCTCAATTTATTCAAATTTAGCTCCTCCATCAAAATCCAAAAAAATCGAATTTAGGTTAAACCCTCTAAATCACAATTTGACTAAAAATTTATATAAAATCCGAACTATAGGTGTTTATTTCATCTCAATTTATTCCAATTTAGCTCCTCCATCAAAAAAACTCATCAAAATTCAAAAAAATCGAATTTAGTTTAAACCCTCTAAATCATAATTTGACTAAAAATTTATATAAAAACCGAACTATAGGTGTTTATTTCATCGAAATGTATTCAGATTTAGCTCCTCCATAAAAAAAACTCATCAAAATCCAAAAAACTCGAATTTAGTTTACAACCTCTAAATCACAATTTGACTAAAAATTTATATAAAATCCGAAATATTGGTGTTTATTTCATCTCAATTTATTCAAATTTAGCTCCTCCATCAAAAAAACTCATCAAAATCCAAAAATATCGAATTTAGTTTAAAACCTCTAAATCACAATTTGACTAAAAATTTATATAAAATCCAAACTATAGGTGTTTATTTCATCTAAATTTATTCAAATTTAGTTCCTCCATCAAAAAAACTCATCAAAATCCAAGGAAATCGAATTTAGTTTAA
Organism: Andrena minutula; assembly: GCA_929113495.1. NCBI lineage: Eukaryota > Metazoa > Arthropoda > Insecta > Hymenoptera > Andrenidae > Andrena > Andrena minutula. The sequence goes on from OV815995.1 coordinate 19,276,213, forward strand.
AACCTTTAATCACAATTTGACTAAAAATTTATATAAAATCCGAACTATAGGTGTTTATTTCATCTAAATTTATTCAAATTTAGCTCCTCCATCAAAATCCAAAAAAATCGAATTTAGGTTAAACCCTCTAAATCACAATTTGACTAAAAATTTATATAAAATCCGAACTATAGGTGTTTATTTCATCTCAATTTATTCAAATTTAGCTCCTCCATCAAAAAAACTCATCAAAATCCAAAAAACTCGAATTTAGTTTACAACCTCTAAATCACAATTTGACTAAAAATTTATATAAAATCCGAAATATTGGTGTTTATTTCATCTAAATTTATTCAAATTTAGCTCCTCCATCAAAAAAACTCATCAAAATCAAAAAAAATCGAATTTAGTTTAAAACCTCTAAATCACAATTTGACTAAAAATTTATATAAAATCCGAACTATAGGTGTTTATTTCATCTAAATTTATTCTAATTTAGCTCCTCCATCAAAAAAACTCATCAAAATCCAAAAAACTCGAATTTAGTTTACAACCTCTAAATCACAATTTGACTAAAAATTTATATAAAATCCGAAATATTGGTGTTTATTTCATCTAAATTTATTCAAATTTAGCTCCTCCATCAAAAAACTCATCAAAATAAAAAAAAATCGAATTTAGTTTAAAACCTCTAAATCACAATTTGACTAAAAATTTATATAAAATCCGAACTATAGGTGTTTATTTCATCTAAATTTATTCTAATTTAGCTCCTCCATCAAAAAAACTCATCAAAATCCAAAAAAATTGAATTTAGTTAAAACCCTCTAAATCACAGTTTGACTAAAAATTTATATAAAATCCGAACTATAGGTGTTTATTTCATCTAAATTTATTCAAAAAACTCCTCCATCAAAAAACTCATCAAAATCGAAAAAAATCGAATTTAGTTTACAACCTCTAAATCACAATTTGACTAAAAATTTATATACAATCCGAACTATAGGTGTTTATTTCATCTAAATTTATTCAAATTTAGCTCCTCCATCAAAATCCAAAAAAATCGAATTTAGGTTAAACCCTCTAAATCACAATTTGACTAAAAATTTATATAAAATCCGAACTATAGGTGTTTATTTCATCTCAATTTATTCAAATTTAGCTCCTCCATCAAAAAAACTCATCAAAATCCAAAAATATCGAATTTAGTTTAAAACCTCTAAATCACAATTTGACTAAAAATTTATATAAAATCCAAACTATAGGTGTTTATTTCATCTAAATTTATTCAAATTTAGTTCCTCCATCAAAAAAACTCATCAAAATCCAAGAAAATCGAATTTAGTTTAAAACCTTTAATCACCTTTTTGACTAAAAATTTATATAAAATCCGAACTATAGGTGTTTATTTCATCTAAATTTATTCAAATTTAGTTCCTCCATCAAAAAAACTCATCAAAATCCAAGAAAATCGAATTTAGTTTAAAACCTCTAAATCACAATTTGACTAAAAATTTATATAAAATCCAAACTATAGGTGTTTATTTCATCTAAATTTATTCAAATTTAGTTCCTCCATCAAAAAAACTCATCAAAATCCAAGAAAATCGAATTTAGTTTAAAACCTTTAATCACCTTTTTGACTAAAAATTTATATAAAATCCGAACTATATGTGTTTATTTCATCTAAATTTATTCTAATTTAGCTCCTCCATCAAAAAACTCATCAAAATCGAAAAAAATCGAATTTAGTTTACAACCTCTAAATCACAATTTGACTAAAAATTTATATAAAATCCGAACTATAGGTGTTTATTTCATCTAAATTTATTCAAATTTAGCTCCTCCATCAAAAAAACTCATCAAAATCCAAGAAAATCGAATTTAGTTTAAAACCTTTAATCACCTTTTTGACTAAAAATTTATATAAAATCCGAACTATATGTGTTTATTTCATCTAAATTTATTCTAATTTAGCTCCTCCATCAAAAAACTCATCAAAATCCAAAAAAATCGAATTTAGTTTAAAACCTCTAAATCACAATTTGACAAAAAATTTACATAAAATCCAAACTATAGGTGTTTATTTCATCTAAATTTATTCAAATTTAGCTCCTCCATCAAAAAACTCATCAAAATCGAAAAAAATCGAATTTAGTTTACAACCTCTAAATCACAATTTGACTAAAAATTTATATAAAATCCGATCTATAGTTGCTTATTTCATCTAAATTTATTCAAATTTAGCTCCTGCATCAAAAAAACTCATCAAAATCCAAGAAAATCGAATTTAGTTTAAAACCTTTAATCACCTTTTTGACTAAAAATTTATATAAAATCCGAACTATATGTGTTTATTTCATCTAAATTTATTCTAATTTAGCTCCTCCATCAAAAAAACTCATCAAAATCCAAGAAAATCGAATTTAGTTTAAAACCTTTAATCACCTTTTTGACTAAAAATTTATATAAAATCCGAACTATATGTGTTTATTTCATCTAAATTTATTCAAATTTAGCTCCTCCATCAAAATCCAAAAAAATCGAATTTAGTTAAAACCCTCTAAATCACAATTGGACTAAAAATTTATATAAAATCCGAACTATAGGTGATTATTTCATCTAAATTTATTCAAATTTAGCTCCTCCATCAAAATCCAAAAAAATCGAATTTAGGTTAAACCCTCTAAATCACAATTTGACTAAAAATTTATATAAAATCCGAAATATTGGTGTTTATTTCATCTAAATTTATTCAAATTTACCTCCTCCATCAAAAAAACTTATCAAAATCCAAAAAAATTGAATTTAGTTTAAAACCTTTAATCACCTTTTTGACTAAAAATTTATATAAAATCCGAACTATATGTGTTTATTTCATCTAAATTTATTCAAATTTAGCTCCTCCATCAAAAAACTCATCAAAATCGAAAAAAATCGAATTTAGTTTACAACCTCTAAATCACAATTTGACTAAAAATTTATATAAAATCCGATCTATAGTTGCTTATTTCATCTAAATTTATTCAAATTTAGCTCCTCCATCAAAAAAACTCATCAAAATCCAAGAAAATCGAATTTAGTTTAAAACCTTTAATCACCTTTTTGACTAAAAATTTATATAAAATCCGAACTATATGTGTTTATTTCATCTAAATTTATTCTAATTTAGCTCCTCCATCAAAAAAACTCATCAAAATCCAAGAAAATCGAATTTAGTTTAAAACCTTTAATCACCTTTTTGACTAAAAATTTATATAAAATCCGAACTATATGTGTTTATTTCATCTAAATTTATTCAAATTTAGCTCCTCCATCAAAATCCAAAAAAATCGAATTTAGTTAAAACCCTCTAAATCACAATTGGACTAAAAATTTATATAAAATCCGAACTATAGGTGTTTATTTCATCTAAATTTATTCAAATTTAGCTCCTCCATCAAAATCCAAAAAAATCGAATTTAGGTTAAACCCTCTAAATCACAATTTGACTAAAAATTTATATAAAATCCGAACTATAGGTGTTTATTTCATCTCAATTTATTCCAATTTAGCTCCTCCATCAAAAAAACTCATCAAAATTCAAAAAAATCGAATTTAGTTTAAACCCTCTAAATCATAATTTGACTAAAAATTTATATAAAAACCGAACTATAGGTGTGTATTTCATCGAAATGTATTCAGATTTAGCTCCTCCATAAAAAAAACTCATCAAAATCCAAAAAACTCGAATTTAGTTTACAACCTCTAAATCACAATTTGACTAAAAATTTATATAAAATCCGAAATATTGGTGTTTATTTCATCTCAATTTATTCAAATTTAGCTCCTCCATCAAAAAAACTCATCAAAATCCAAAAATATCGAATTTAGTTTAAAACCTCTAAATCACAATTTGACTAAAAATTTATATAAAATCCGAACTATAGGTGTTTATTTCATCTAAATTTATTCAAATTTAGCTCCTCCATCAAAATCCAAAAAAATCGAATTTAGGTTAAACCCTCTAAATCACAATTTGACTAAAAATTTATATAAAATCCGAACTATAGGTGTTTATTTCATCTAAATTTATTCTAATTTAGCTCCTCCATCAAAAAAACTCATCAAAATCCAAAAAAATCGAATTTAGTTTAAAACCTCTAAATCACAATTTGACAAAAAATTTATATAAAATCCGATCTATAGTTGCTTATTTCATCTAAATTTATTCAAATTTAGCTCCTCCATCAAAAAAACTCATCAAAATCCAAGAAAATCGAATTTAGTTTAAAACCTTTAATCACCTTTTTGACTAAAAATTTATATAAAATCCGAACTATATGTGTTTATTTCATCTAAATTTATTCAAATTTAGCTCCTCCATCAAAAAAACTCATCAAAATCCAAAAAAATCGAATTTAGTTTAAAACCTCTAAATCACAATTTGACTAAAAATTTATATAAAATCCGAACTATAGGTGTTTATTTCATCTCAATTTATTCAAATTTAGCACCTCCATCAAAAAAACTCATCAAAATCCAAAAATATCGAATTTAGTTTAAAACCTCTAAATCACAATTTGACTAAAAATTTATATAAAATCCAAACTATAGGTGTTTATTTCATCTAAATTTATTCAAATTTAGTTCCTCCATCAAAAAAACTCATCAAAATCGAAAAAAATCGAATTTAGGTTAAACCCTCTAAATCACAATTTGACTAAAAATTTATATAAAATCCGAACTATAGGTGTTTATTTCATCTAAATTTATTCAAATTTAGCTCCTCCATCAAAATCCAAAAAAATCGAATTTAGGTTAAACCCTCTAAATCACAATTTGACTAAAAATTTATATAAAATCCGAACTATAGGTGTTTATTTCATCTCAATTTATTCAAATTTAGCTCCTCCATCAAAATCCAAAAAAATCGAATTTAGGTTAAACCCTCTAAATCACAATTTGACTAAAAATTTATATAAAATCCGAACTATAGGTGTTTATTTCATCTCAATTTATTCCAATTTAGCTCCTCCATCAAAAAAACTCATCAAAATTCAAAAAAATCGAATTTAGTTTAAACCCTCTAAATCATAATTTGACTAAAAATTTATATAAAAACCGAACTATAGGTGTTTATTTCATCGAAATGTATTCAGATTTAGCTCCTCCATAAAAAAAACTCATCAAAATCCAAAAAACTCGAATTTAGTTTACAACCTCTAAATCACAATTTGACTAAAAATTTATATAAAATCCGAAATATTGGTGTTTATTTCATCTCAATTTATTCAAATTTAGCTCCTCCATCAAAAAAACTCATCAAAATCCAAAAATATCGAATTTAGTTTAAAACCTCTAAATCACAATTTGACTAAAAATTTATATAAAATCCAAACTATAGGTGTTTATTTCATCTAAATTTATTCAAATTTAGTTCCTCCATCAAAAAAACTCATCAAAATCCAAGGAAATCGAATTTAGTTTAAAACCTTTAATCACAATTTGACTAAAAATTTATATAAAATCCGAACTATAGGTGTTTATTTCATCTAAATTTATTCAAATTTAGCTCCTCCATCAAAATCCAAAAAAATCGAATTTAGGTTAAACCCTCTAAATCACAATTTGACTAAAAATTTATATAAAATCCGAACTATAGGTGTTTATTTCATCTCAATTTATTCAAATTTAGCTCCTCCATCAAAAAAACTCATCAAAATCCAAAAAACTCGAATTTAGTTTACAACCTCTAAATCACAATTTGACTAAAAATTTATATAAAATCCGAAATATTGGTGTTTATTTCATCTAAATTTATTCAAATTTAGCTCCTCCATCAAAAAAACTCATCAAAATCAAAAAAAATCGAATTTAGTTTAAAACCTCTAAATCACAATTTGACTACAAATTTATATAAAATCCGAACTATAGGTGTTTATTTCATCTAAATTTATTCAAATTTAGTTCCTCCATCAAAAAAACTCATCAAAATCGAAAAAAATCGAATTTAGTTTACAACCTCTAAATCACAATTTGACTAAAAATTTATATACAATCCGAACTATAGGTGTTTATTTCATCTAAATTTATTCAAATTTAGCTCCTCCATCAAAATCCAAAAAAATCGAATTTAGGTTAAACCCTCTAAATCACAATTTGACTAAAAATTTATATAAAATCCGAACTATAGGTGTTTATTTCATCTCAATTTATTCAAATTTAGCACCTCCATCAAAAAAACTCATCAAAATCCAAAAATATCGAATTTAGTTTAAAACCTCTAAATCACAATTTGACTAAAAATTTATATAAAATCCAAACTATAGGTGTTTATTTCATCTAAATTTATTCAAATTTAGTTCCTCCATCAAAAAAACTCATCAAAATCGAAAAAAATCGAATTTAGTTTACAACCTCTAAATCACAATTTGACTAAAAATTTATATACAATCCGAACTATAGGTGTTTATTTCATCTAAATTTATTCAAATTTAGCTCCTCCATCAAAATCCAAAAAAATCGAATTTAGGTTAAACCCTCTAAATCACAATTTGACTAAAAATTTATATAAATCCGAACTATAGGTGTTTTATTTCATCTAAATTTATTCAAATTTAGCTCCTCCATCAAAATCCAAAAAAATCGAATTTAGGTTAAACCCTCTAAATCACAATTTGACTAAAAATTTATATAAAATCCGAACTATATGTGTTTATTTCATCTAAATTTATTCAAATTTAGCTCCTCCATCAAAAAAACTCATCAAAATCCAAAAAAATTGAATTTAGTTAAAACCCTCTAAATCACAGTTTGACTAAAAATTTATATAAAATCCGAACTATAGGTGTTTATTTCATCTAAATTTATTCAAAAAACTCCTCCATCAAAAAACTCATCAAAATCGAAAAAAATCGAATTTAGTTTACAACCTCTAAATCACAATTTGACTAAAAATTTATATACAATCCGAACTATAGGTGTTTATTTCATCTAAATTTATTCAAATTTAGCTCCTCCATCAAAATCCAAAAAAATCGAATTTAGGTTAAACCCTCTAAATCACAATTTGACTAAAAATTTATATAAAAATCCGAACTATAGGTGTTTATTTTCATCTCAATTTATTCAAATTTAGCTCCTCCATCAAAAAAACTCATCAAAATCCAAAAATATCGAATTTAGTTTAAAACCTCTAAATCACAATTTGACTAAAAATTTATATAAAATCCAAACTATAGGTGTTTATTTCATCTAAATTTATTCAAATTTAGCTCCTCCATCAAAATCCAAAAAAATCGAATTTAGGTTAAACCCTCTAAATCACAATTTGACTAAAAATTTATATAAAATCCGAACTATAGGTGTTTATTTCATCTCAATTTATTCCAATTTAGCTCCTCCATCAAAAAAACTCATCAAAATTCAAAAAAATCGAATTTAGTTTAAACCCTCTAAATCATAATTTCACTAAAAATTTATATAAAAACCGAACTATAGGTGTGTATTTCATCGAAATGTATTCAGATTTAGCTCCTCCATAAAAAAAACTCATCAAAATCCAAAAAACTCGAATTTAGTTTACAACCTCTAAATCACAATTTGACTAAAAATTTATATAAAATCCGAAATATTGGTGTTTATTTCATCTCAATTTATTCAAATTTAGCTCCTCCATCAAAAAAACTCATCAAAATCCAAAAATATCGAATTTAGTTTAAAACCTCTAAATCACAATTTGACAAAAAATTTACATAAAATCCAAACTATAGGTGTTTATTTCATCTAAATTTATTCAAATTTAGCTCCTCCATCAAAAAAACTCATCAAAATCCAAAAATATCGAATTTAGTTTAAAACCTCTAAATCACAATTTGACTAAAAATTTATATAAAATCCAAACTATAGGTGTTTATTTCATCTAAATTTATTCTAATTTAGCTCCTCCATCAAAAAACTCATCAAAATCCAAAAAAATCGAATTTAGTTTAAAACCTCTAAATCACAATTTGACAAAAAATTTACATAAAATCCAAACTATAGGTGTTTATTTCATCTAAATTTATTCAAATTTAGCTCCTCCATCAAAAAACTCATCAAAATCGAAAAAAATCGAATTTAGTTTACAACCTCTAAATCACAATTTGACTAAAAATTTATATAAAATCCGATCTATAGTTGCTTATTTCATCTAAATTTATTCAAATTTAGCTCCTCCATCAAAAAAACTCATCAAAATCCAAGAAAATCGAATTTAGTTTAAAACCTTTAATCACCTTTTTGACTAAAAATTTATATAAAATCCGAACTATATGTGTTTATTTCATCTAAATTTATTCTAATTTAGCTCCTCCATCAAAAAAACTCATCAAAATCCAAGAAAATCGAATTTAGTTTAAAACCTTTAATCACCTTTTTGACTAAAAATTTATATAAAATCCGAACTATATGTGTTTATTTCATCTAAATTTATTCAAATTTAGCTCCTCCATCAAAATCCAAAAAAATCGAATTTAGTTAAAACCCTCTAAATCACAATTGGACTAAAAATTTATATAAAATCCGAACTATAGGTGATTATTTCATCTAAATTTATTCAAATTTAGCTCCTCCATCAAAATCCAAAAAAATCGAATTTAGGTTAAACCCTCTAAATCACAATTTGACTAAAAATTTATATAAAATCCGAAATATTGGTGTTTATTTCATCTAAATTTATTCAAATTTACCTCCTCCATCAAAAAAACTTATCAAAATCCAAAAAAATTGAATTTAGTTTAAAACCTTTAATCACCTTTTTGACTAAAAATTTATATAAAATCCGAACTATATGTGTTTATTTCATCTAAATTTATTCAAATTTAGCTCCTCCATCAAAAAACTCATCAAAATCGAAAAAAATCGAATTTAGTTTACAACCTCTAAATCACAATTTGACTAAAAATTTATATAAAATCCGATCTATAGTTGCTTATTTCATCTAAATTTATTCAAATTTAGCTCCTCCATCAAAAAAACTCATCAAAATCCAAGAAAATCGAATTTAGTTTAAAACCTTTAATCACCTTTTTGACTAAAAATTTATATAAAATCCGAACTATATGTGTTTATTTCATCTAAATTTATTCTAATTTAGCTCCTCCATCAAAAAAACTCATCAAAATCCAAGAAAATCGAATTTAGTTTAAAACCTTTAATCACCTTTTTGACTAAAAATTTATATAAAATCCGAACTATATGTGTTTATTTCATCTAAATTTATTCAAATTTAGCTCCTCCATCAAAATCCAAAAAAATCGAATTTAGTTAAAACCCTCTAAATCACAATTGGACTAAAAATTTATATAAAATCCGAACTATAGGTGTTTATTTCATCTAAATTTATTCAAATTTAGCTCCTCCATCAAAATCCAAAAAAATCGAATTTAGGTTAAACCCTCTAAATCACAATTTGACTAAAAATTTATATAAAATCCGAACTATAGGTGTTTATTTCATCTCAATTTATTCCAATTTAGCTCCTCCATCAAAAAAACTCATCAAAATTCAAAAAAATCGAATTTAGTTTAAACCCTCTAAATCATAATTTCACTAAAAATTTATATAAAAACCGAACTATAGGTGTGTATTTCATCGAAATGTATTCAGATTTAGCTCCTCCATAAAAAAAACTCATCAAAATCCAAAAAACTCGAATTTAGTTTACAACCTCTAAATCACAATTTGACTAAAAATTTATATAAAATCCGAAATATTGGTGTTTATTTCATCTCAATTTATTCAAATTTAGCTCCTCCATCAAAAAAACTCATCAAAATCCAAAAATATCGAATTTAGTTTAAAACCTCTAAATCACAATTTGACTAAAAATTTATATAAAATCCAAACTATAGGTGTTTATTTCATCTAAATTTATTCAAATCTAGTTCCTCCATCAAAAAAACTCATCAAAATCCAAGGAAATCGAATTTAGTTTAAAACCTTTAATCACAATTTGACTAAAAATTTATATAAAATCCGAACTATAGGTGTTTATTTCATCTAAATTTATTCAAATTTAGCTCCTCCATCAAAATCCAAAAAAATCGAATTTAGGTTAAACCCTCTAAATCACAATTTGACTAAAAATTTATATAAAATCCGAACTATAGGTGTTTATTTCATCTAAATTTATTCTAATTTAGCTCCTCCATCAAAAAAACTCATCAAAATCCAAAAAAATCGAATTTAGTTTAAAACCTCTAAATCACAATTTGACAAAAAATTTATATAAAATCCGATCTATAGTTGCTTATTTCATCTAAATTTATTCAAATTTAGCTCCTCCATCAAAAAAACTCATCAAAATCCAAGAAAATCGAATTTAGTTTAAAACCTTTAATCACCTTTTTGACTAAAAATTTATATAAAATCCGAACTATATGTGTTTATTTCATCTAAATTTATTCAAATTTAGCTCCTCCATCAAAAAAACTCATCAAAATCCAAAAAAATCGAATTTAGTTTAAAACCTCTAAATCACAATTTGACTAAAAATTTATATAAAATCCGAACTATAGGTGTTTATTTCATCTCAATTTATTCAAATTTAGCACCTCCATCAAAAAAACTCATCAAAATCCAAAAATATCGAATTTAGTTTAAAACCTCTAAATCACAATTTGACTAAAAATTTATATAAAATCCAAACTATAGGTGTTTATTTCATCTAAATTTATTCAAATTTAGTTCCTCCATCAAAAAAACTCATCAAAATCGAAAAAAATCGAATTTAGGTTAAACCCTCTAAATCACAATTTGACTAAAAATTTATATAAAATCCGAACTATAGGTGTTTATTTCATCTAAATTTATTCAAATTTAGCTCCTCCATCAAAATCCAAAAAAATCGAATTTAGGTTAAACCCTCTAAATCACAATTTGACTAAAAATTTATATAAAATCCGAACTATAGGTGTTTATTTCATCTCAATTTATTCAAATTTAGCTCCTCCATCAAAATCCAAAAAAATCGAATTTAGGTTAAACCCTCTAAATCACAATTTGACTAAAAATTTATATAAAATCCGAACTATAGGTGTTTATTTCATCTCAATTTATTCCAATTTAGCTCCTCCATCAAAAAAACTCATCAAAATTCAAAAAAATCGAATTTAGTTTAAACCCTCTAAATCATAATTTGACTAAAAATTTATATAAAAACCGAACTATAGGTGTTTATTTCATCGAAATGTATTCAGATTTAGCTCCTCCATAAAAAAAACTCATCAAAATCCAAAAAACTCGAATTTAGTTTACAACCTCTAAATCACAATTTGACTAAAAATTTATATAAAATCCGAAATATTGGTGTTTATTTCATCTCAATTTATTCAAATTTAGCTCCTCCATCAAAAAAACTCATCAAAATCCAAAAATATCGAATTTAGTTTAAAACCTCTAAATCACAATTTGACTAAAAATTTATATAAAATCCAAACTATAGGTGTTTATTTCATCTAAATTTATTCAAATTTAGTTCCTCCATCAAAAAAACTCATCAAAATCCAAGGAAATCGAATTTAGTTTAAAACCTTTAATCACAATTTGACTAAAAATTTATATAAAATCCGAACTATAGGTGTTTATTTCATCTAAATTTATTCAAATTTAGCTCCTCCATCAAAATCCAAAAAAATCGAATTTAGGTTAAACCCTCTAAATCACAATTTGACTAAAAATTTATATAAAATCCGAACTATAGGTGTTTATTTCATCTCAATTTATTCAAATTTAGCTCCTCCATCAAAAAAACTCATCAAAATCCAAAAAACTCGAATTTAGTTTACAACCTCTAAATCACAATTTGACTAAAAATTTATATAAAATCCGAAATATTGGTGTTTATTTCATCTAAATTTATTCAAATTTAGCTCCTCCATCAAAAAAACTCATCAAAATCCAAAAATATCGAATTTAGTTTAAAACCTCTAAATCACAATTTGACTAAAAATTTATATAAAATCCGAACTATAGGTGTTTATTTCATCTAAATTTATTCAAATTTAGTTCCTCCATCAAAAAAACTCATCAAAATCGAAAAAAATCGAATTTAGTTTACAACCTCTAAATCACAATTTGACTAAAAATTTATATACAATCCGAACTATAGGTGTTTATTTCATCTAAATTTATTCAAATTTAGCTCCTCCATCAAAATCCAAAAAAATCGAATTTAGGTTAAACCCTCTAAATCACAATTTGACTAAAAATTTATATAAAATCCGAACTATAGGTGTTTATTTCATCTCAATTTATTCAAATTTAGCACCTCCATCAAAAAAACTCATCAAAATCCAAAAATATCGAATTTAGTTTAAAACCTCTAAATCACAATTTGACTAAAAATTTATATAAAATCCAAACTATAGGTGTTTATTTCATCTAAATTTATTCAAATTTAGTTCCTCCATCAAAAAAACTCATCAAAATCGAAAAAAATCGAATTTAGTTTACAACCTCTAAATCACAATTTGACTAAAAATTTATATACAATCCGAACTATAGGTGTTTATTTCATCTAAATTTATTCAAATTTAGCTCCTCCATCAAAATCCAAAAAAATCGAATTTAGGTTAAACCCTCTAAATCACAATTTGACTAAAAATTTATATAAAATCCGAACTATAGGTGTTTATTTCATCTAAATTTATTCAAATTTAGCTCCTCCATCAAAATCCAAAAAAATCGAATTTAGGTTAAACCCTCTAAATCACAATTTGACTAAAAATTTATATAAAATCCGAACTATATGTGTTTATTTCATCTAAATTTATTCAAATTTAGCTCCTCCATCAAAAAAACTCATCAAAATCCAAAAAAATTGAATTTAGTTAAAACCCTCTAAATCACAGTTTGACTAAAAATTTATATAAAATCCGAACTATAGGTGTTTATTTCATCTAAATTTATTCAAAAAACTCCTCCATCAAAAAACTCATCAAAATCGAAAAAAATCGAATTTAGTTTACAACCTCTAAATCACAATTTGACTAAAAATTTATATACAATCCGAACTATAGGTGTTTATTTCATCTAAATTTATTCAAATTTAGCTCCTCCATCAAAATCCAAAAAAATCGAATTTAGGTTAAACCCTCTAAATCACAATTTGACTAAAAATTTATATAAAATCCGAACTATAGGTGTTTATTTCATCTCAATTTATTCAAATTTAGCTCCTCCATCAAAAAAACTCATCAAAATCCAAAAATATCGAATTTAGTTTAAAACCTCTAAATCACAATTTGACTAAAAATTTATATAAAATCCAAACTATAGGTGTTTATTTCATCTAAATTTATTCAAATTTAGTTCCTCCATCAAAAAAACTCATCAAAATCCAAGAAAATCGAATTTAGTTTAAAACCTTTAATCACCTTTTTGACTAAAAATTTATATAAAATCCGAACTATAGGTGTTTATTTCATCTAAATTTATTCAAATTTAGTTCCTCCATCAAAAAAACTCATCAAAATCCAAGAAAATCGAATTTAGTTTAAAACCTCTAAATCACAATTTGACTAAAAATTTATATAAAATCCAAACTATAGGTGTTTATTTCATCTAAATTTATTCAAATTTAGTTCCTCCATCAAAAAAACTCATCAAAATCCAAGAAAATCGAATTTAGTTTAAAACCTTTAATCACCTTTTTGACTAAAAATTTATATAAAATCCGAACTATATGTGTTTATTTCATCTAAATTTATTCTAATTTAGCTCCTCCATCAAAAAACTCATCAAAATCGAAAAAAATCGAATTTAGTTTACAACCTCTAAATCACAATTTGACTAAAAATTTATATAAAATCCGAACTATAGGTGTTTATTTCATCTAAATTTATTCAAATTTAGCTCCTCCATCAAAAAAACTCATCAAAATCCAAGAAAATCGAATTTAGTTTAAAACCTTTAATCACCTTTTTGACTAAAAATTTATATAAAATCCGAACTATATGTGTTTATTTCATCTAAATTTATTCTAATTTAGCTCCTCCATCAAAAAACTCATCAAAATCCAAAAAAATCGAATTTAGTTTAAAACCTCTAAATCACAATTTGACAAAAAATTTACATAAAATCCAAACTATAGGTGTTTATTTCATCTAAATTTATTCAAATTTAGCTCCTCCATCAAAAAAATTATCAAAATCGAAAAAAATCGAATTTAGTTTACAACCTCTAAATCACAATTTGACTAAAAATTTATATAAAATCCGATCTATAGTTGCTTATTTCATCTAAATTTATTCAAATTTAGCTCCTCCATCAAAAAAACTCATCAAAATCCAAGAAAATCGAATTTAGTTTAAAACCTTTAATCACCTTTTTGACTAAAAATTTATATAAAATCCGAACTATATGTGTTTATTTCATCTAAATTTATTCTAATTTAGCTCCTCCATCAAAAAAACTCATCAAAATCCAAGAAAATCGAATTTAGTTTAAAACCTTTAATCACCTTTTTGACTAAAAATTTATATAAAATCCGAACTATATGTGTTTATTTCATCTAAATTTATTCAAATTTAGCTCCTCCATCAAAATCCAAAAAAATCGAATTTAGTTAAAACCCTCTAAATCACAATTGGACTAAAAATTTATATAAAATCCGAACTATAGGTGATTATTTCATCTAAATTTATTCAAATTTAGCTCCTCCATCAAAATCCAAAAAAATCGAATTTAGGTTAAACCCTCTAAATCACAATTTGACTAAAAATTTATATAAAATCCGAAATATTGGTGTTTATTTCATCTAAATTTACTCAAATTTACCTCCTCCATCAAAAAAACTTATCAAAATCCAAAAAAATTGAATTTAGTTTAAAACCTTTAATCACCTTTTTGACTAAAAATTTATATAAAATCCGAACTATATGTGTTTATTTCATCTAAATTTATTCAAATTTAGCTCCTCCATCAAAAAACTCATCAAAATCGAAAAAAATCGAATTTAGTTTACAACCTCTAAATCACAATTTGACTAAAAATTTATATAAAATCCGATCTATAGTTGCTTATTTCATCTAAATTTATTCAAATTTAGCTCCTCCATCAAAAAAACTCATCAAAATCCAAGAAAATCGAATTTAGTTTAAAACCTTTAATCACCTTTTTGACTAAAAATTTATATAAAATCCGAACTATATGTGTTTATTTCATCTAAATTTATTCAAATTTAGCTCCTCCATCAAAAAAACTCATCAAAATCCAAAAAAATCGAATTTAGTTTAAAACCTCTAAATCACAATTTGACTAAAAATTTATATAAAATCCGAACTATAGGTGTTTATTTCATCTCAATTTATTCAAATTTAGCACCTCCATCAAAAAAACTCATCAAAATCCAAAAATATCGAATTTAGTTTAAAACCTCTAAATCACAATTTGACTAAAAATTTATATAAAATCCAAACTATAGGTGTTTATTTCATCTAAATTTATTCAAATTTAGTTCCTCCATCAAAAAAACTCATCAAAATCGAAAAAAATCGAATTTAGTTTACAACCTCTAAATCACAATTTGACTAAAAATTTATATACAATCCGAACTATAGGTGTTTATTTCATCTAAATTTATTCAAATTTAGCTCCTCCATCAAAATCCAAAAAAATCGAATTTAGGTTAAACCCTCTAAATCACAATTTGACTAAAAATTTATATAAAATCCGAACTATAGGTGTTTATTTCATCTCAATTTATTCAAATTTAGCACCTCCATCAAAAAAACTCATCAAAATCCAAAAATATCGAATTTAGTTTAAAACCTCTAAATCACAATTTGACTAAAAATTTATATAAAATCCAAACTATAGGTGTTTATTTCATCTAAATTTATTCAAATTTAGTTCCTCCATCAAAAAAACTCATCAAAATCGAAAAAAATCGAATTTAGTTTACAACCTCTAAATCACAATTTGACTAAAAATTTATATACAATCCGAACTATAGGTGTTTATTTCATCTAAATTTATTCAAATTTAGCTCCTCCATCAAAATCCAAAAAAATCGAATTTAGGTTAAACCCTCTAAATCACAATTTGACTAAAAATTTATATAAAATCCGAACTATAGGTGTTTATTTCATCTAAATTTATTCAAATTTAGCTCCTCCATCAAAATCCAAAAAAATCGAATTTAGGTTAAACCCTCTAAATCACAATTTGACTAAAAATTTATATAAAATCCGAACTATATGTGTTTATTTCATCTAAATTTATTCTAATTTAGCTCCTCCATCAAAAAAACTCATCAAAATCCAAAAAAATTGAATTTAGTTAAAACCCTCTAAATCACAGTTTGACTAAAAATTTATATAAAATCCGAACTATAGGTGTTTATTTCATCTAAATTTATTCAAAAAACTCCTCCATCAAAAAACTCATCAAAATCGAAAAAAATCGAATTTAGTTTACAACCTCTAAATCACAATTTGACTAAAAATTTATATACAATCCGAACTATAGGTGTTTATTTCATCTAAATTTATTCAAATTTAGCTCCTCCATCAAAATCCAAAAAAATCGAATTTAGGTTAAACCCTCTAAATCACAATTTGACTAAAAATTTATATAAAATCCGAACTATAGGTGTTTATTTCATCTCAATTTATTCAAATTTAGCTCCTCCATCAAAAAAACTCATCAAAATCCAAAAATATCGAATTTAGTTTAAAACCTCTAAATCACAATTTGACTAAAAATTTATATAAAATCCAAACTATAGGTGTTTATTTCATCTAAATTTATTCAAATTTAGTTCCTCCATCAAAAAAACTCATCAAAATCCAAGAAAATCGAATTTAGTTTAAAACCTTTAATCACCTTTTTGACTAAAAATTTATATAAAATCCGAACTATAGGTGTTTATTTCATCTAAATTTATTCAAATTTAGTTCCTCCATCAAAAAAACTCATCAAAATCCAAGAAAATCGAATTTAGTTTAAAACCTCTAAATCACAATTTGACTAAAAATTTATATAAAATCCGAACTATAGGTGTTTATTTCATCTAAATTTATTCAAATTTAGTTCCTCCATCAAAAAAACTCATCAAAATCCAAGAAAATCGAATTTAGTTTAAAACCTTTAATCACCTTTTTGACTAAAAATTTATATAAAATCCGAACTATATGTGTTTATTTCATCTAAATTTATTCTAATTTAGCTCCTCCATCAAAAAACTCATCAAAATCGAAAAAAATCGAATTTAGTTTACAACCTCTAAATCACAATTTGACTAAAAATTTATATAAAATCCGAACTATAGGTGTTTATTTCATCTAAATTTATTCAAATTTAGCTCCTCCATCAAAAAAACTCATCAAAATCCAAGAAAATCGAATTTAGTTTAAAACCTTTAATCACCTTTTTGACTAAAAATTTATATAAAATCCGAACTATATGTGTTTATTTCATCTAAATTTATTCTAATTTAGCTCCTCCATCAAAAAAACTCATCAAAATCCAAGAAAATCGAATTTAGTTTAAAACCTTTAATCACCTTTTTGACTAAAAATTTATATAAAATCCGAACTATATGTGTTTATTTCATCTAAATTTATTCAAATTTAGCTCCTCCATCAAAATCCAAAAAAATCGAATTTAGTTAAAACCCTCTAAATCACAATTGGACTAAAAATTTATATAAAATCCGAACTATAGGTGATTATTTCATCTAAATTTATTCAAATTTAGCTCCTCCATCAAAATCCAAAAAAATCGAATTTAGGTTAAACCCTCTAAATCACAATTTGACTAAAAATTTATATAAAATCCGAAATATTGGTGTTTATTTCATCTAAATTTATTCAAATTTACCTCCTCCATCAAAAAAACTTATCAAAATCCAAAAAAATTGAATTTAGTTTAAAACCTTTAATCACCTTTTTGACTAAAAATTTATATAAAATCCGAAATATTGGTGTTTATTTCATCTCAATTTATTCAAATTTAGCTCCTCCATCAAAAAAACTCATCAAAATCCAAAAATATCGAATTTAGTTTAAAACCTCTAAATCACAATTTGACTAAAAATTTATATAAAATCCGAACTATAGGTGTTTATTTCATCTAAATTTATTCAAATTTAGCTCCTCCATCAAAATCCAAAAAAATCGAATTTAGGTTAAACCCTCTAAATCACAATTTGACTAAAAATTTATATAAAATCCGAACTATAGGTGTTTATTTCATCTCAATTTATTCAAATTTAGCTCCTCCATCAAAATCCAAAAAAATCGAATTTAGGTTAAACCCTCTAAATCACAATTTGACTAAAAATTTATATAAAATCCGAACTATAGGTGTTTATTTCATCGAAATGTATTCAGATTTAGCTCCTCCATAAAAAAAACTCATCAAAATCCAAAAAACTCGAATTTAGTTTACAACCTCTAAATCACAATTTGACTAAAAATTTATATAAAATCCGAAATATTGGTGTTTATTTCATCTCAATTTATTCAAATTTAGCTCCTCCATCAAAAAAACTCATCAAAATCCAAAAATATCGAATTTAGTTTAAAACCTCTAAATCACAATTTGACTAAAAATTTATATAAAATCCAAACTATAGGTGTTTATTTCATCTAAATTTATTCAAATTTAGTTCCTCCATCAAAAAAACTCATCAAAATCCAAGGAAATCGAATTTAGTTTAAAACCTTTAATCACAATTTGACTAAAAATTTATATAAAATCCGAACTATAGGTGTTTATTTCATCTAAATTTATTCAAATTTAGCTCCTCCATCAAAATCCAAAAAAATCGAATTTAGGTTAAACCCTCTAAATCACAATTTGACTAAAAATTTATATAAAATCCGAACTATAGGTGTTTATTTCATCTCAATTTATTCAAATTTAGCTCCTCCATCAAAAAAACTCATCAAAATCCAAAAAACTCGAATTTAGTTTACAACCTCTAAATCACAATTTGACTAAAAATTTATATAAAATCCGAAATATTGGTGTTTATTTCATCTAAATTTATTCAAATTTAGCTCCTCCATCAAAAAAACTCATCAAAATCAAAAAAAATCGAATTTAGTTTAAAACCTCTAAATCACAATTTGACTACAAATTTATATAAAATCCGAACTATAGGTGTTTATTTCATCTAAATTTATTCAAATTTAGTTCCTCCATCAAAAAAACTCATCAAAATCGAAAAAAATCGAATTTAGTTTACAACCTCTAAATCACAATTTGACTAAAAATTTATATACAATCCGAACTATAGGTGTTTATTTCATCTAAATTTATTCAAATTTAGCTCCTCCATCAAAATCCAAAAAAATCGAATTTAGGTTAAACCCTCTAAATCACAATTTGACTAAAAATTTATATAAAATCCGAACTATAGGTGTTTATTTCATCTCAATTTATTCAAATTTAGCACCTCCATCAAAAAAACTCATCAAAATCCAAAAATATCGAATTTAGTTTAAAACCTCTAAATCACAATTTGACTAAAAATTTATATAAAATCCAAACTATAGGTGTTTATTTCATCTAAATTTATTCAAATTTAGTTCCTCCATCAAAAAAACTCATCAAAATCGAAAAAAATCGAATTTAGTTTACAACCTCTAAATCACAATTTGACTAAAAATTTATATACAATCCGAACTATAGGTGTTTATTTCATCTAAATTTATTCAAATTTAGCTCCTCCATCAAAATCCAAAAAAATCGAATTTAGGTTAAACCCTCTAAATCACAATTTGACTAAAAATTTATATAAAATCCGAACTATAGGTGTTTATTTCATCTAAATTTATTCAAATTTAGCTCCTCCATCAAAATCCAAAAAAATCGAATTTAGGTTAAACCCTCTAAATCACAATTTGACTAAAAATTTATATAAAATCCGAACTATATGTGTTTATTTCATCTAAATTTATTCAAATTTAGCTCCTCCATCAAAAAAACTCATCAAAATCCAAAAAAATTGAATTTAGTTAAAACCCTCTAAATCACAGTTTGACTAAAAATTTATATAAAATCCGAACTATAGGTGTTTATTTCATCTAAATTTATTCAAAAAACTCCTCCATCAAAAAACTCATCAAAATCGAAAAAAATCGAATTTAGTTTACAACCTCTAAATCACAATTTGACTAAAAATTTATATACAATCCGAACTATAGGTGTTTATTTCATCTAAATTTATTCAAATTTAGTTCCTCCATCAAAAAACTCATCAAAATCGAAAAAAATCGAATTTAGTTTACAACCTCTAAATCACAATTTGACTAAAAATTTATATACAATCCGAACTATAGGTGTTTATTTCATCTAAATTTATTCAAATTTAGCTCCTCCATCAAAATCCAAAAAAATCGAATTTAGGTTAAACCCTCTAAATCACAATTTGACTAAAAATTTATATAAAATCCGAACTATAGGTGTTTATTTCATCTAAATTTATTCAAATTTAGTTCCTCCATCAAAAAAACTCATCAAAATCCAAGAAAATCGAATTTAGTTTAAAACCTCTAAATCACAATTTGACTAAAAATTTATATAAAATCCAAACTATAGGTGTTTATTTCATCTAAATTTATTCAAATTTAGTTCCTCCATCAAAAAAACTCATCAAAATCCAAGAAAATCGAATTTAGTTTAAAACCTTTAATCACCTTTTTGACTAAAAATTTATATAAAATCCGAACTATATGTGTTTATTTCATCTAAATTTATTCTAATTTAGCTCCTCCATCAAAAAACTCATCAAAATCGAAAAAAATCGAATTTAGTTTACAACCTCTAAATCACAATTTGACTAAAAATTTATATAAAATCCGAACTATAGGTGTTTATTTCATCTAAATTTATTCAAATTTAGCTCCTCCATCTAAAAAACTCATCAAAATCCAAGAAAATCGAATTTAGTTTAAAACCTTTAATCACCTTTTTGACTAAAAATTTATATAAAATCCGAACTATATGTGTTTATTTCATCTAAATTTATTCTAATTTAGCTCCTCCATCAAAAAACTCATCAAAATCCAAAAAAATCGAATTTAGTTTAAAACCTCTAAATCACAATTTGACAAAAAATTTACATAAAATCCAAACTATAGGTGTTTATTTCATCTAAATTTATTCAAATTTAGCTCCTCCATCAAAAAACTCATCAAAATCGAAAAAAATCGAATTTAGTTTACAACCTCTAAATCACAATTTGACTAAAAATTTATATAAAATCCGATCTATAGTTGCTTATTTCATCTAAATTTATTCAAATTTAGCTCCTCCATCAAAAAAACTCATCAAAATCCAAGAAAATCGAATTTAGTTTAAAACCTTTAATCACCTTTTTGACTAAAAATTTATATAAAATCCGAACTATATGTGTTTATTTCATCTAAATTTATTCTAATTTAGCTCCTCCATCAAAAAAACTCATCAAAATCCAAGAAAATCGAATTTAGTTTAAAACCTTTAATCACCTTTTTGACTAAAAATTTATATAAAATCCGAACTATATGTGTTTATTTCATCTATATTTATTCAAATTTAGCTCCTCCATCAAAATCCAAAAAAATCGAATTTAGTTAAAACCCTCTAAATCACAATTGGACTAAAAATTTATATAAAATCCGAACTATAGGTGATTATTTCATCTAAATTTATTCAAATTTAGCTCCTCCATCAAAATCCAAAAAAATCGAATTTAGGTTAAACCCTCTAAATCACAATTTGACTAAAAATTTATATAAAATCCGAAATATTGGTGTTTATTTCATCTAAATTTATTCAAATTTACCTCCTCCATCAAAAAAACTTATCAAAATCCAAAAAAATTGAATTTAGTTTAAAACCTTTAATCACCTTTTTGACTAAAAATTTATATAAAATCCGAACTATATGTGTTTATTTCATCTAAATTTATTCAAATTTAGCTCCTCCATCAAAAAACTCATCAAAATCGAAAAAAATCGAATTTAGTTTACAACCTCTAAATCACAATTTGACTAAAAATTTATATAAAATCCGATCTATAGTTGCTTATTTCATCTAAATTTATTCAAATTTAGCTCCTCCATCAAAAAAACTCATCAAAATCCAAGAAAATCGAATTTAGTTTAAAACCTTTAATCACCTTTTTGACTAAAAATTTATATAAAATCCGAACTATATGTGTTTATTTCATCTAAATTTATTCTAATTTAGCTCCTCCATCAAAAAAACTCATCAAAATCCAAGAAAATCGAATTTAGTTTAAAACCTTTAATCACCTTTTTGACTAAAAATTTATATAAAATCCGAACTATATGTGTTTATTTCATCTAAATTTATTCAAATTTAGCTCCTCCATCAAAATCCAAAAAAATCGAATTTAGTTAAAACCCTCTAAATCACAATTGGACTAAAAATTTATATAAAATCCGAACTATAGGTGTTTATTTCATCTAAATTTATTCAAATTTAGCTCCTCCATCAAAATCCAAAAAAATCGAATTTAGGTTAAACCCTCTAAATCACAATTTGACTAAAAATTTATATAAAATCCGAACTATAGGTGTTTATTTCATCTCAATTTATTCCAATTTAGCTCCTCCATCAAAAAAACTCATCAAAATTCAAAAAAATCGAATTTAGTTTAAACCCTCTAAATCATAATTTGACTAAAAATTTATATAAAAACCGAACTATAGGTGTGTATTTCATCGAAATGTATTCAGATTTAGCTCCTCCATAAAAAAAACTCATCAAAATCCAAAAAACTCGAATTTAGTTTACAACCTCTAAATCACAATTTGACTAAAAATTTATATAAAATCCGAAATATTGGTGTTTATTTCATCTCAATTTATTCAAATTTAGCTCCTCCATCAAAAAAACTCATCAAAATCCAAAAATATCGAATTTAGTTTAAAACCTCTAAATCACAATTTGACTAAAAATTTATATAAAATCCAAACTATAGGTGTTTATTTCATCTAAATTTATTCAAATTTAGTTCCTCCATCAAAAAAACTCATCAAAATCCAAGGAAATCGAATTTAGTTTAAAACCTTTAATCACAATTTGACTAAAAATTTATATAAAATCCGAACTATAGGTGTTTATTTCATCTAAATTTATTCAAATTTAGCTCCTCCATCAAAATCCAAAAAAATCGAATTTAGGTTAAACCCTCTAAATCACAATTTGACTAAAAACTTATATAAAATCCGAACTATAGGTGTTTATTTCATCTAAATTTATTCTAATTTAGCTCCTCCATCAAAAAAACTCATCAAAATCCAAAAAAATCGAATTTAGTTTAAAACCTCTAAATCACAATTTGACAAAAAATTTATATAAAATCCGATCTATAGTTGCTTATTTCATCTAAATTTATTCAAATTTAGCTCCTCCATCAAAAAAACTCATCAAAATCCAAGAAAATCGAATTTAGTTTAAAACCTTTAATCACCTTTTTGACTAAAAATTTATATAAAATCCGAACTATATGTGTTTATTTCATCTAAATTTATTCAAATTTAGCTCCTCCATCAAAAAAACTCATCAAAATCCAAAAAAATCGAATTTAGTTTAAAACCTCTAAATCACAATTTGACTAAAAATTTATATAAAATCCGAACTATAGGTGTTTATTTCATCTCAATTTATTCAAATTTAGCACCTCCATCAAAAAAACTCATCAAAATCCAAAAATATCGAATTTAGTTTAAAACCTCTAAATCACAATTTGACTAAAAATTTATATAAAATCCAAACTATAGGTGTTTATTTCATCTAAATTTATTCAAATTTAGTTCCTCCATCAAAAAAACTCATCAAAATCCAAGGAAATCGAATTTAGTTTAAAACCTTTAATCACAATTTGACTAAAAATTTATATAAAATCCGAACTATAGGTGTTTATTTCATCTAAATTTATTCAAATTTAGCTCCTCCATCAAAATCCAAAAAAATCGAATTTAGTTAAAACCCTCTAAATCACAATTGGACTAAAAATTTATATAAAATCCGAACTATAGGTGATTATTTCATCTAAATTTATTCAAATTTAGCTCCTCCATCAAAATCCAAAAAAATCGAATTTAGGTTAAACCCTCTAAATCACAATTTGACTAAAAATTTATATAAAATCCGAAATATTGGTGTTTATTTCATCTAAATTTATTCAAATTTACCTCCTCCATCAAAAAAACTTATCAAAATCCAAAAAAATTGAATTTAGTTTAAAACCTTTAATCACCTTTTTGACTAAAAATTTATATAAAATCCGAACTATATGTGTTTATTTCATCTAAATTTATTCAAATTTAGCTCCTCCATCAAAAAACTCATCAAAATCGAAAAAAATCGAATTTAGTTTACAACCTCTAAATCACAATTTGACTAAAAATTTATATAAAATCCGATCTATAGTTGCTTATTTCATCTAAATTTATTCAAATTTAGCTCCTCCATCAAAAAAACTCATCAAAATCCAAGAAAATCGAATTTAGTTTAAAACCTTTAATCACCTTTTTGACTAAAAATTTATATAAAATCCGAACTATATGTGTTTATTTCATCTAAATTTATTCAAATTTAGCTCCTCCATCAAAAAAACTCATCAAAATCCAAAAAAATCGAATTTAGTTTAAAACCTCTAAATCACAATTTGACTAAAAATTTATATAAAATCCGAACTATAGGTGTTTATTTCATCTCAATTTATTCAAATTTAGCACCTCCATCAAAAAAACTCATCAAAATCCAAAAATATCGAATTTAGTTTAAAACCTCTAAATCACAATTTGACTAAAAATTTATATAAAATCCAAACTATAGGTGTTTATTTCATCTAAATTTATTCAAATTTAGTTCCTCCATCAAAAAAACTCATCAAAATCGAAAAAAATCGAATTTAGGTTAAACCCTCTAAATCACAATTTGACTAAAAATTTATATAAAATCCGAACTATAGGTGTTTATTTCATCTAAATTTATTCAAATTTAGCTCCTCCATCAAAATCCAAAAAAATCGAATTTAGGTTAAACCCTCTAAATCACAATTTGACTAAAAATTTATATAAAATCCGAACTATAGGTGTTTATTTCATCTCAATTTATTCAAATTTAGCTCCTCCATCAAAATCCAAAAAAATCGAATTTAGGTTAAACCCTCTAAATCACAATTTGACTAAAAATTTATATAAAATCCGAACTATAGGTGTTTATTTCATCTCAATTTATTCCAATTTAGCTCCTCCATCAAAAAAACTCATCAAAATTCAAAAAAATCGAATTTAGTTTAAACCCTCTAAATCATAATTTGACTAAAAATTTATATAAAAACCGAACTATAGGTGTTTATTTCATCGAAATGTATTCAGATTTAGCTCCTCCATAAAAAAAAACTCATCAAAATCCAAAAAACTCGAATTTAGTTTACAACCTCTAAATCACAATTTGACTAAAAATTTATATAAAATCCGAAATATTGGTGTTTATTTCATCTCAATTTATTCAAATTTAGCTCCTCCATCAAAAAAACTCATCAAAATCCAAGGAAATCGAATTTAGTTTAAAACCTTTAATCACAATTTGACTAAAAATTTATATAAAATCCGAACTATAGGTGTTTATTTCATCTAAATTTATTCAAATTTAGCTCCTCCATCAAAATCCAAAAAAATCGAATTTAGGTTAAACCCTCTAAATCACAATTTGACTAAAAATTTATATAAAATCCGAACTATAGGTGTTTATTTCATCTCAATTTATTCAAATTTAGCTCCTCCATCAAAAAAACTCATCAAAATCCAAAAAACTCGAATTTAGTTTACAACCTCTAAATCACAATTTGACTAAAAATTTATATAAAATCCGAAATATTGGTGTTTATTTCATCTAAATTTATTCAAATTTAGCTCCTCCATCAAAAAAACTCATCAAAATCAAAAAAAATCGAATTTAGTTTAAAACCTCTAAATCACAATTTGACTACAAATTTATATAAAATCCGAACTATAGGTGTTTATTTCATCTAAATTTATTCAAATTTAGTTCCTCCATCAAAAAAACTCATCAAAATCGAAAAAAATCGAATTTAGTTTAAAACCTCTAAATCACAATTTGACAAAAAATTTACATAAAATCCAAACTATAGGTGTTTATTTCATCTAAATTTATTCAAATTTAGCTCCTCCATCAAAAAACTCATCAAAATCGAAAAAAATCGAATTTAGTTTACAACCTCTAAATCACAATTTGACTAAAAATTTATATAAAATCCGATCTATAGTTGCTTATTTCATCTAAATTTATTCAAATTTAGCTCCTCCATCAAAAATACTCATCAAAATCCAAGAAAATCGAATTTAGTTTAAAACCTTTAATCACCTTTTTGACTAAAAATTTATATAAAATCCGAACTATATGTGTTTATTTCATCTAAATTTATTCTAATTTAGCTCCTCCATCAAAAAAACTCATCAAAATCCAAGAAAATCGAATTTAGTTTAAAACCTTTAATCACCTTTTTGACTAAAAATTTATATAAAATCCGAACTATATGTGTTTATTTCATCTAAATTTATTCAAATTTAGCTCCTCCATCAAAATCCAAAAAAATCGAATTTAGTTAAAACCCTCTAAATCACAATTGGACTAAAAATTTATATAAAATCCGAACTATAGGTGTTTATTTCATCTAAATTTATTCAAATTTAGCTCCTCCATCAAAATCCAAAAAAATCGAATTTAGGTTAAACCCTCTAAATCACAATTTGACTAAAAATTTATATAAAATCCGAAATATTGGTGTTTATTTCATCTAAATTTATTCAAATTTACCTCCTCCATCAAAAAAACTTATCAAAATCCAAAAAAATTGAATTTAGTTTAAAACCTTTAATCACCTTTTTGACTAAAAATTTATATAAAATCCGAACTATATGTGTTTATTTCATCTAAATTTATTCAAATTTAGCTCCTCCATCAAAAAACTCATCAAAATCGAAAAAAATCGAATTTAGTTTACAACCTCTAAATCACAATTTGACTAAAAATTTATATAAAATCCGATCTATAGTTGCTTATTTCATCTAAATTTATTCAAATTTAGCTCCTCCATCAAAAAAACTCATCAAAATCCAAGAAAATCGAATTTAGTTTAAAACCTTTAATCACCTTTTTGACTAAAAATTTATATAAAATCCGAACTATATGTGTTTATTTCATCTAAATTTATTCAAATTTAGCTCCTCCATCAAAATCCAAAAAAATCGAATTTAGTTAAAACCCTCTAAATCACAATTGGACTAAAAATTTATATAAAATCCGAACTATAGGTGTTTATTTCATCTAAATTTATTCAAATTTAGCTCCTCCATCAAAATCCAAAAAAATCGAATTTAGGTTAAACCCTCTAAATCACAATTTGACTAAAAATTTATATAAAATCCGAACTATAGGTGTTTATTTCATCTCAATTTATTCCAATTTAGCTCCTCCATCAAAAAAACTCATCAAAATTCAAAAAAATCGAATTTAGTTTAAACCCTCTAAATCATAATTTGACTAAAAATTTATATAAAAACCGAACTATAGGTGTGTATTTCATCGAAATGTATTCAGATTTAGCTCCTCCATAAAAAAAACTCATCAAAATCCAAAAAACTCGAATTTAGTTTACAACCTCTAAATCACAATTTGACTAAAAATTTATATAAAATCCGAAATATTGGTGTTTATTTCATCTCAATTTATTCAAATTTAGCTCCTCCATCAAAAAAACTCATCAAAATCCAAAAATATCGAATTTAGTTTAAAACCTCTAAATCACAATTTGACTAAAAATTTATATAAAATCCAAACTATAGGTGTTTATTTCATCTAAATTTATTCAAATTTAGTTCCTCCATCAAAAAAACTCATCAAAATCCAAGGAAATCGAATTTAGTTTAAAACCTTTAATCACAATTTGACTAAAAATTTATATAAAATCCGAACTATAGGTGTTTATTTCATCTAAATTTATTCAAATTTAGCTCCTCCATCAAAATCCAAAAAAATCGAATTTAGGTTAAACCCTCTAAATCACAATTTGACTAAAAATTTATATAAAATCCGAACTATAGGTGTTTATTTCATCTAAATTTATTCTAATTTAGCTCCTCCATCAAAAAAACTCATCAAAATCCAAAAAAATCGAATTTAGTTTAAAACCTCTAAATCACAATTTGACAAAAAATTTATATAAAATCCGATCTATAGTTGCTTATTTCATCTAAATTTATTCAAATTTAGCTCCTCCATCAAAAAAACTCATCAAAATCCAAGAAAATCGAATTTAGTTTAAAACCTTTAATCACCTTTTTGACTAAAAATTTATATAAAATCCGAACTATATGTGTTTATTTCATCTAAATTTATTCAAATTTAGCTCCTCCATCAAAAAAACTCATCAAAATCCAAAAAAATCGAATTTAGTTTAAAACCTCTAAATCACAATTTGACTAAAAATTTATATAAAATCCGAACTATAGGTGTTTATTTCATCTCAATTTATTCAAATTTAGCACCTCCATCAAAAAAACTCATCAAAATCCAAAAATATCGAATTTAGTTTAAAACCTCTAAATCACAATTTGACTAAAAATTTATATAAAATCCAAACTATAGGTGTTTATTTCATCTAAATTTATTCAAATTTAGTTCCTCCATCAAAAAAACTCATCAAAATCGAAAAAAATCGAATTTAGGTTAAACCCTCTAAATCACAATTTGACTAAAAATTTATATAAAATCCGAACTATAGGTGTTTATTTCATCTAAATTTATTCAAATTTAGCTCCTCCATCAAAATCCAAAAAAATCGAATTTAGGTTAAACCCTCTAAATCACAATTTGACTAAAAATTTATATAAAATCCGAACTATAGGTGTTTATTTCATCTCAATTTATTCAAATTTAGCTCCTCCATCAAAATCCAAAAAAATCGAATTTAGGTTAAACCCTCTAAATCACAATTTGACTAAAAATTTATATAAAATCCGAACTATAGGTGTTTATTTCATCTCAATTTATTCCAATTTAGCTCCTCCATCAAAAAAACTCATCAAAATTCAAAAAAATCGAATTTAGTTTAAACCCTCTAAATCATAATTTGACTAAAAATTTATATAAAAACCGAACTATAGGTGTTTATTTCATCGAAATGTATTCAGATTTAGCTCCTCCATAAAAAAAAACTCATCAAAATCCAAAAAACTCGAATTTAGTTTACAACCTCTAAATCACAATTTGACTAAAAATTTATATAAAATCCGAAATATTGGTGTTTATTTCATCTCAATTTATTCAAATTTAGCTCCTCCATCAAAAAAACTCATCAAAATCCAAAAATATCGAATTTAGTTTAAAACCTCTAAATCACAATTTGACTAAAAATTTATATAAAATCCAAACTATAGGTGTTTATTTCATCTAAATTTATTCAAATTTAGTTCCTCCATCAAAAAAACTCATCAAAATCCAAGGAAATCGAATTTAGTTTAAAACCTTTAATCACAATTTGACTAAAAATTTATATAAAATCCGAACTATAGGTGTTTATTTCATCTAAATTTATTCAAATTTAGCTCCTCCATCAAAATCCAAAAAAATCGAATTTAGGTTAAACCCTCTAAATCACAATTTGACTAAAAATTTATATAAAATCCGAACTATAGGTGTTTATTTCATCTAAATTTATTCAAATTTAGCTCCTCCATCAAAAAAACTCATCAAAATCAAAAAAAATCGAATTTAGTTTAAAACCTCTAAATCACAATTTGACTACAAATTTATATAAAATCCGAACTATATGTGTTTATTTCATCTAAATTTATTCAAATTTAGCTCCTCCATCAAAATCCAAAAAAATCGAATTTAGTTAAAACCCTCTAAATCACAATTGGACTAAAAATTTATATAAAATCCGAACTATAGGTGATTATTTCATCTAAATTTATTCAAATTTAGCTCCTCCATCAAAATCCAAAAAAATCGAATTTAGGTTAAACCCTCTAAATAACAATTTGACTAAAAATTTATATAAAATCCGAAATATTGGTGTTTATTTCATCTAAATTTATTCAAATTTACCTCCTCCATCAAAAAAACTTATCAAAATCCAAAAAAATTGAATTTAGTTTAAAACCTTTAATCACCTTTTTGACTAAAAATTTATATAAAATCCGAACTATATGTGTTTATTTCATCTAAATTTATTCAAATTTAGCTCCTCCATCAAAAAACTCATCAAAATCGAAAAAAATCGAATTTAGTTTACAACCTCTAAATCACAATTTGACTAAAAATTTATATAAAATCCGATCTATAGTTGCTTATTTCATCTAAATTTATTCAAATTTAGCTCCTCCATCAAAAAAACTCATCAAAATCCAAGAAAATCGAATTTAGTTTAAAACCTTTAATCACCTTTTTGACTAAAAATTTA
This sequence comes from Andrena minutula, assembly GCA_929113495.1. Taxonomy (NCBI): domain Eukaryota; kingdom Metazoa; phylum Arthropoda; class Insecta; order Hymenoptera; family Andrenidae; genus Andrena; species Andrena minutula. The sequence goes on from OV815995.1 coordinate 19,306,676, forward strand.
TATAAAATCCGAACTATATGTGTTTATTTCATCTAAATTTATTCTAATTTAGCTCCTCCATCAAAAAAACTCATCAAAATCCAAGAAAATCGAATTTAGTTTAAAACCTTTAATCACCTTTTTGACTAAAAATTTATATAAAATCCGAACTATATGTGTTTATTTCATCTAAATTTATTCAAATTTAGCTCCTCCATCAAAATCAAAAAAAATCGAATTTAGTTAAAACCCTCTAAATCACAATTGGACTAAAAATTTATATAAAATCCGAACTATAGGTGTTTATTTCATCTAAATTTATTCAAATTTAGCTCCTCCATCAAAATCAAAAAAAATCGAATTTAGGTTAAACCCTCTAAATCACAATTTGACTAAAAATTTATATAAAATCCGAACTATAGGTGTTTATTTCATCTCAATTTATTCAAATTTAGCTCCTCCATCAAAAAAACTCATCAAAATTCAAAAAAATCGAATTTAGTTTAAACCCTCTAAATCATAATTTGACTAAAAATTTATATAAAAACCGAACTATAGGTGTGTATTTCATCGAAATGTATTCAGATTTAGCTCCTCCATAAAAAAAACTCATCAAAATCCAAAAAACTCGAATTTAGTTTACAACCTCTAAATCACAATTTGACTAAAAATTTATATAAAATCCGAAATATTGGTGTTTATTTCATCTCAATTTATTCAAATTTAGCTCCTCCATCAAAAAAACTCATCAAAATCCAAAAATATCGAATTTAGTTTAAAACCTCTAAATCACAATTTGACTAAAAATTTATATAAAATCCAAACTATAGGTGTTTATTTCATCTAAATTTATTCAAATTTAGTTCCTCCATCAAAAAAACTCATCAAAATCCAAGGAAATCGAATTTAGTTTAAAACCTTTAATCACAATTTGACTAAAAATTTATATAAAATCCGAACTATAGGTGTTTATTTCATCTAAATTTATTCAAATTTAGCTCCTCCATCAAAATCCAAAAAAATCGAATTTAGGTTAAACCCTCTAAATCACAATTTGACTAAAAATTTATATAAAATCCGAACTATAGGTGTTTATTTCATCTAAATTTATTCTAATTTAGCTCCTCCATCAAAAAAACTCATCAAAATCCAAAAAAATCGAATTTAGTTTAAAACCTCTAAATCACAATTTGACAAAAAATTTATATAAAATCCGATCTATAGTTGCTTATTTCATCTAAATTTATTCAAATTTAGCTCCTCCATCAAAAAAACTCATCAAAATCCAAGAAAATCGAATTTAGTTTAAAACCTTTAATCACCTTTTTGACTAAAAATTTATATAAAATCCGAACTATATGTGTTTATTTCATCTAAATTTATTCAAATTTAGCTCCTCCATCAAAAAAACTCATCAAAATCCAAAAAAATCGAATTTAGTTTAAAACCTCTAAATCACAATTTGACTAAAAATTTATATAAAATCCGAACTATAGGTGTTTATTTCATCTCAATTTATTCAAATTTAGCACCTCCATCAAAAAAACTCATCAAAATCCAAAAATATCGAATTTAGTTTAAAACCTCTAAATCACAATTTGACTAAAAATTTATATAAAATCCAAACTATAGGTGTTTATTTCATCTAAATTTATTCAAATTTAGTTCCTCCATCAAAAAAACTCATCAAAATCGAAAAAAATCGAATTTAGGTTAAACCCTCTAAATCACAATTTGACTAAAAATTTATATAAAATCCGAACTATAGGTGTTTATTTCATCTAAATTTATTCAAATTTAGCTCCTCCATCAAAATCCAAAAAAATCGAATTTAGGTTAAACCCTCTAAATCACAATTTGACTAAAAATTTATATAAAATCCGAACTATAGGTGTTTATTTCATCTCAATTTATTCAAATTTAGCTCCTCCATCAAAATCCAAAAAAATCGAATTTAGGTTAAACCCTCTAAATCACAATTTGACTAAAAATTTATATAAAATCCGAACTATAGGTGTTTATTTCATCTAAATTTATTCAAATTTAGCTCCTCCATCAAAAAAACTCATCAAAATCCAAAAAAATCGAATTTAGTTTAAAACCTCTAAATCACAATTTGACTAAAAATTTATATAAAATCCGAACTATAGGTGTTTATTTCATCTCAATTTATTCCAATTTAGCTCCTCCATCAAAAAAACTCATCAAAATTCAAAAAAATCGAATTTAGTTTAAACCCTCTAAATCATAATTTGACTAAAAATTTATATAAAAACCGAACTATAGGTGTTTATTTCATCGAAATGTATTCAGATTTAGCTCCTCCATAAAAAAAACTCATCAAAATCCAAAAAACTCGAATTTAGTTTACAACCTCTAAATCACAATTTGACTAAAAATTTATATAAAATCCGAAATATTGGTGTTTATTTCATCTCAATTTATTCAAATTTAGCTCCTCCATCAAAAAAACTCATCAAAATCCAAAAATATCGAATTTAGTTTAAAACCTCTAAATCACAATTTGACTAAAAATTTATATAAAATCCAAACTATAGGTGTTTATTTCATCTAAATTTATTCAAATTTAGTTCCTCCATCAAAAAAACTCATCAAAATCCAAGGAAATCGAATTTAGTTTAAAACCTTTAATCACAATTTGACTAAAAATTTATATAAAATCCGAACTATAGGTGTTTATTTCATCTAAATTTATTCAAATTTAGCTCCTCCATCAAAATCCAAAAAAATCGAATTTAGGTTAAACCCTCTAAATCACAATTTGACTAAAAATTTATATAAAATCCGAACTATAGGTGTTTATTTCATCTCAATTTATTCAAATTTAGCTCCTCCATCAAAAAAACTCATCAAAATCCAAAAAACTCGAATTTAGTTTACAACCTCTAAATCACAATTTGACTAAAAATTTATATAAAATCCGAAATATTGGTGTTTATTTCATCTAAATTTATTCAAATTTAGCTCCTCCATCAAAAAAACTCATCAAAATCAAAAAAAATCTAATTTAGTTTAAAACCTCTAAATCACAATTTGACTACAAATTTATATAAAATCCAAACTATAGGTGTTTATTTCATCTAAATTTATTCAAATTTAGTTCCTCCATCAAAAAAACTCATCAAAATCGAAAAAAATCGAATTTAGTTTACAACCTCTAAATCACAATTTGACTAAAAATTTATATACAATCCGAACTATAGGTGTTTATTTCATCTAAATTTATTCAAATTTAGCTCCTCCATCAAAATCCAAAAAAATCGAATTTAGGTTAAACCCTCTAAATCACAATTTGACTAAAAATTTATATAAAATCCGAACTATAGGTGTTTATTTCATCTCAATTTATTCAAATTTAGCACCTCCATCAAAAAAACTCATCAAAATCCAAAAATATCGAATTTAGTTTAAAACCTCTAAATCACAATTTGACTAAAAATTTATATAAAATCCAAACTATAGGTGTTTATTTCATCTAAATTTATTCAAATTTAGTTCCTCCATCAAAAAAACTCATCAAAATCGAAAAAAATCGAATTTAGTTTACAACCTCTAAATCACAATTTGACTAAAAATTTATATACAATCCGAACTATAGGTGTTTATTTCATCTAAATTTATTCAAATTTAGCTCCTCCATCAAAATCCAAAAAAATCGAATTTAGGTTAAACCCTCTAAATCACAATTTGACTAAAAATTTATATAAAATCCGAACTATAGGTGTTTATTTCATCTAAATTTATTCAAATTTAGCTCCTCCATCAAAATCCAAAAAAATCGAATTTAGGTTAAACCCTCTAAATCACAATTTGACTAAAAATTTATATAAAATCCGAACTATATGTGTTTATTTCATCTAAATTTATTCAAATTTAGCTCCTCCATCAAAAAAACTCATCAAAATCCAAAAAAATTGAATTTAGTTATAACCCTCTAAATCACAGTTTGACTAAAAATTTATATAAAATCCGAACTATAGGTGTTTATTTCATCTAAATTTATTCAAAAAACTCCTCCATCAAAAAACTCATCAAAATCGAAAAAAATCGAATTTAGTTTACAACCTCTAAATCACAATTTGACTAAAAATTTATATACAATCCGAACTATAGGTGTTTATTTCATCTAAATTTATTCAAATTTAGCTTCTCCATCAAAATCCAAAAAAATCGAATTTAGGTTAAACCCTCTAAATCACAATTTGACTAAAAATTTATATAAAATCCGAACTATAGGTGTTTATTTCATCTCAATTTATTCAAATTTAGCTCCTCCATCAAAAAAACTCATCAAAATCCAAAAAAATCGAATTTAGTTTAAAACCTCTAAATCACAATTTGACAAAAAATTTACATAAAATCCAAACTATAGGTGTTTATTTCATCTAAATTTATTCAAATTTAGCTCCTCTGTGACGCCCCAAGATTTTTCGCGCGCGGTTATTTCAACTCATTTATAAATCTATCTACAAATCCGCTCAAATCTTCCCCAAACCTCAATTCTTACCCTTTACCAATGACCCCTCCCGACCACCTTGGCGATGTACCTTAGCGGTCCCCATCTCAAGACGGTCAATCATTAAATCTCCTTCCCTTATTCGCCCAACGCGGCACAAATTCCTCTCTTACGTCAAATCTAAACAAGTCCCTCGCCCCATAAATATCTTAAATCGAGACCACGTCTCACACCCTCTCAATGACCAAAGCAGTCAAACCCACCGACGTCCCTTTCCTATTAAAATACCCAAAATCCATTCGAGGAGTTGAGCAATTCAAAATCCTATGTATAAAAACCCTAGTAGAAAAACTGCGAGTCCCAATATAGATCAACCTTTGCTCCCTGCAAAAACCCCAAAAGTTATCATGACACATGTTTATAATTAGCCCAAGGTGCATACTGCGCACCCCCCTTCATACTGTAAAATATTATATAAGCAGGGCAAAGTCCATACCGCGCGTACACCCCACAACCCCTTGCAAAATCATATAAATACAAGGGCCCGGAGACAGAAGTCCTCTTTCGCCGAAATACCAGGATCGAAGGGACACGTTCTCTTTCGACGAAATACCTTTGCCGAAGGAAAGCTAATTACTCGAAACCATTTAAGGTCTCGCTGATCAAAGTATCATTTAAAATAAATTCAAACACCATCAACCATCAAGTATCGTAAGAGATTATAACTACTACTAATACCACGGTATATCACCATCATCTATGACAATTGTTCACATTCTTATTGTTTCATATTGTTTCACATTACAACGCTTATTGCGCTTATATTATCTTGTATTGCTATTCACATTATTTCGTATTGCAAAGCTTATTGCGCTCATATTATCGTGTATTGCTGTTTGCATTGCTTATTAACGCCTATTGCGTAAATCATTCTATCTTATTAAAATATATATCTTGTATTTCATGTTCATATTCATAACTCATAACCATTATATACATGCTATGTTCATCGCCTATCCATTATTATAAAACGTAACTATCTGCACAACGATAGTGCATTATATATTATCAAAACTATAAAGTGAATAAACAGTTTTACTTTAAATCTGTTACGAATTATTTGTGTCAATCCTTCGGCTACGAAGATCCCGAAATCCAAACAGGCTGCCGGAACAGCTGATTCCGGGCAACGACCGCAGAAAGCGTCACGGTGTTTACTAAACTTACTTACGCATAGGTTTCGCTTAACCGTATGACTAGTCAAATCTCGCGAAGTATTACATGTGTCTTTTACAATAATGCAGCGGTAAATCCGATTACCTAAGCAAATCAAAACAAGTGCTCTAACGGGTGTCTCTCCAATACAAACCAGTTCATTTAAACCTTCCCTGGTCGATTAGTGTGCAGAATTAAACATTACTCGCCTGACGTTCAAAAAACGGTTAGTGTGCAGAATTAAACATTTCTCGCCTGTCAGTCCCGAATCCATTAGTGCGTAGAATTTCGCATTTCTCTCCCGCCTTCTACCTAAATCCTCAGTGTGCAGAATTAAACATTACTCGCCTGCCGTTCGATACGATTAGTGTGCAGAATTTCACATTTCTCGCCTGACGTTCGAAATGGTCAGTGTGCAGAATTGAACATTGCTCGCCTGACTCTCCTTGAATTCCCAGTGTGCAGAATTAAACATTACTCGCCTGCCGTTCGATACGATTAGTGTGCAGAATTTCACATTTCTCGCCTGACGTTCGAAATGGTTAGTGTGCAGAATTGAACATTGCTCGCCTGACTTTCCCTAAATCCTCAGTGTGCAGAATTAAACATTACTCGCCTGCCATTCGAAACAATTAGTGTGCAGAATTTCACATTTCTCGCCTGACGCTCGAAATGGTTAGTGTGCAGAATTGAACATTGCTCGCCTGACCTTCCCTAATCTTCAATCCCCTGAATCTAACATTCTCCCGGCCGTTCGAGACGATCAGCGTGCAGAATTTCACATTTCTCGCCTGACAATCGAAAAGGCTGGTGTACAGAATTACGTCGTCAAATACCTGATTTCCTCGCCTCCCGGTGCGCTGAACTATAGATCAGCGCCTGGAATTTATGTAAAAACCCCTTTGTCATTTGTCCCATTAAATCCATAACCCGGGACGTGACAAAATTTTTGGTGACAGCGGTGGGATCTTCGTCTACCGTTGTAAAAAGAAATCCTTTAATACGGTGCCCACAAGGTCCCTATATTTAGCATTCATGTGCATTGAGCACCCAAATCGGTGGGATCTTCGTCTACCGTCGAGAGAAAAGTTTCTTTGAGATGGTACCCACAAGGTCCCGACAATTAATATGTATATTGCAAGGCCACAGTAGATCGCGGTAGCGTATAGAAGCCGCGTGCTAGAAACCAAAACTACACATATGTAAACATTAATATGTGTAAAACTGCGTTTAGCTACAACGAACCAAGTCAACGAAATTTGCTTGTGCTGCTCCTGGTTGGACCCAGCAAATACGGTGACAGTATCTGAAAATTATTACTGCCAAACGGCCTATACATTCCACAATTGCCCTCGGTGCAATCAAATTTTACTTTAAACATGTCTGTGTACGGTGAAGCCGACGACTCTCCCGTAAAAGATCAAGACGCGGATCCTTCCACTAACAGAATAGACACCGCGACCGTCGAATTAATGGATCGGATACAACTATTGCGGGAAAAACAAGCTGAAATCGAGAGCTTAAACGCGAGATATGTCGTAAATCCGCAATCCAAAACGCGTTCGGACGTAGCCGCCGGTTCAGACGGCCCCGCGTCGGAAGATCTCTCTAGTCAAATTCAAGCCATCCGCGAAATGATGGAAAAACTTCTTATACCTCCGCCAACGGCAAACAATTTTGCTACTCCAGGTTCCTCCCGTTTCGATAGGAAACCAGTATTAAATTATAATTATATTCCGGACCAGGATCCATCGCCCCAGATCACATTAAAAGACGCCGTAGAAACGGTCCCAGAGTTTAACGGTCACAACATGTCCGTTTTGCAATTCGCGAGAGCCTGCAATAGGGCTAAGGCTCTGATTCCCTCGCACGCCGAACCCCAGCTAGCGAGGTTGTTGAGAAATAAGCTGCAAGACCATGCGTACTTGGCTGTTGAGGATCGGGTCTTCGATACCGTAAATGAATTAGTCAAACGACTTAAACGTACATTTTCTCCCGCTAAAACATCAGACCACTATCGTGGAGAACTCGCGAACGTTATCAAGGGATCCAACGAGCACATATTGGATTACATCTCACGCGTAAAGGACCTCCGATTCGCCATTCTAGAAGAAGATAGGGAATATTACCGCGACTTCGCGCGAAATCACCCGCAGAATCTGGATCGCCTAACTCTAGATTCTTTCGTCGATGGCCTTCCACCTCACATAAGGACGAGGCTACTACAACACCAATTCGAAACGCTCAACGAAGCGTTCGATTTAGCTGTCATTACGGACAAAGAAATTAACAGGGACCGTCTCCGATTCCCCGAGCAGAAGACGCCCAAACTAACGTGCCAACTCTGCAACAAGACAGGTCATGACGCACGGTCCTGTTGGAGCAACCAAGGCCCGCCAGCTCAACCTTCCGAGAGGAACCCTCTAAACCACGTCGCGGAATACGGGTCCCAAGCACCCAAACCCCAGGTCCCCTATTGGGACCAGTCTCGACCTCCACCTTCCAGGCCTACGGAGCTGCGAATCTGCGGGAACTGTAAGAAGCCCGGACACGTGACTTCGGAATGCAGAAAACGCACCTTCACTGTCAAGGAAGATCCTAGAGCCTTGTGGGAAACGAAGTCGGGAATTACTCCTCCGAGCGCCGATGGATGCGAATTGTGGAACGAGCCAAGCGGAAGCACACCAATTTACGATCTACCCCAAAGCACTAGTGGTATCATAAGAGTCGCTGCAGTTCAACTAAACCCGGTCGTGCTACAGACGAGGATAAAATCCTCATTTTCTGTACATAATCCGGACCTAAAAGACTACTCGCAAATTATAAACTCTAGCGAGATTAACACTCCAAGTAAAACGCCCACCATCGAAGTTGAAAAATCCGACAGAAAAACTCCAGAATCCAAACCAAAAAGACCAAAAGAGACTACAACGCCTATAGGCATTACTCCCATCCACCCCCTAATAAAAAACAAGTCCCTCTTAGCCCTGGATCCTTCGATCCACGATCTCGAGGCACTCACGAAAGTGCACTCACTCTTACCCCCTGCGCTATACGCCAAACCAACCCTTTCCCTAAACTCCCCAAAGTCTCTTGCGGCTACACTGGAACTGGTAGTATTCAAAATTTCTGCGGAAGCTCCTTCAAGGACAGGAAATTTACTTAAGTTAATCTCCAAAGTGCACCCGATTCATGGGGAATGCGATAAGTTCTCCGAAGCTGCACCTCGCATGCCAAAACGAAGCAAAAATGTCCTTGGATTAACCAGATATCATAGAAGGTTTATCCTGGAATTTTCTAAAAATGCTCGCCAGTTAACCCAACTTTTGAAGAACGACCCAGCATTTAACTGGGGACCGTCCCAGCAAACCGTTTTCAACCACTTAAGTTCAGTCTTGCAGAAGAAACCTATCCTGCAATACTCGGATTTTGACCTGGGATTCAACGTCACTACAGACGACTTATCCTATACTTCCCCTGCAGTGGAGGCACACTCCAAACGACCGCGCGACAAATGTGACGACTACTTGAAGGACTGGCCCAAACGTGGACCGAGCAGTTCCAAGAGGCCTCGGTTCTCAAAATCACCGATCCATGCGCCAACAAGTGACAGCAACCCCGTCGACTCTGCGAAAACCACATCCAGCGCTCGCCAGGGAAGGAAATGCAGAAGGATTCAACCACATAGAAAGATGTGCCGGGAAATATCATCTGCAGAAATTCCATCAATTCCCTCATCAGAAATCATACATGAACGACTGCCTACAACAACAGCAGGCAACAAATATAAATTACCCATACAGGGTTTATTCATAAAATATTTTGTGTGCGTGCTTCTCAGCTTATACTCATCAATTAAGATCGCTGACGAAGTTATTAAAAGATTAATTTGTCACTTCGGAGCTCCTAGAGCCATTCTCACCGACCAAGTACCAAATTCTACTAGAAATTTTATAAAACCGGCACCGTGGAAATAGAAAGTCCAACAATTCCGAACCACAGCCTTTCACCCACCGTCTAACGGCTCTCTAGAGAGATTACATCTCGTAATGACCCAATATTTAAAATTGATTATCGGTAGATACACTGACTGGGACGAATGGACCAACTTGGCCGCGATCTCGTATAATGCCAGTGTCCGCGAGTGTAATAAATACACTCCGCATGAAAAATTATTCGGGAAATTAGCTCGGAAACCGAACCGGAACCCGGTTCTGGAAGAAATTGAAAATAAAACGTACCAAGGTTACCTTTCGAAATTCGGTAGGAGCCTACGATATAAAAGACCTGACGATCGCGATATCCACTTGCGCGAGAGTCCCGGTTGATCCCAAGCCAACACAAATTCAAATACACTAATAAATTTCCTCCATAGATCGTTGCAACTGCAACATTCTTTGCAACCACCAGTCACGCGGCTATGCCATCCACAGGAAGGAAGGAATACCACATCCCTCCTCCCTAAAAACATCACACATCATCATCAAGGAGCCATCTCAAGACAGTCATCGCTATAGATGACTCCTTCCCTCCAACATCAGTCATCTGAGAGCAACTCCAAGATGCCACTGCCCCTTCGCCCAATCTTACGAACTTCAAAGTCCACCCCGCTCCTTACGGTGAAGAAATGCAGGCATTTCTTCATATAAGGGGGGAGGTGTGACGCCCCAAGATTTTTCGCGCGCGGTTATTTCAACTCATTTATAAATCTATCTACAAATCCGCTCAAATCTTCCCCAAACCTCAATTCTTACCCTTTACCAATGACCCCTCCCGACCACCTTGGCGATGTACCTTAGCGGTCCCCATCTCAAGACGGTCAATCATTAAATCTCCTTCCCTTATTCGCCCAACGCGGCACAAATTCCTCTCTTACGTCAAATCTAAACAAGTCCCTCGCCCCATAAATATCTTAAATCGAGACCACGTCTCACACCCTCTCAATGACCAAAGCAGTCAAACCCACCGACGTCCCTTTCCTATTAAAATACCCAAAATCCATTCGAGGAGTTGAGCAATTCAAAATCCTATGTATAAAAACCCTAGTAGAAAAACTGCGAGTCCCAATATAGATCAACCTTTGCTCCCTGCAAAAACCCCAAAAGTTATCATGACACATGTTTATAATTAGCCCAAGGTGCATACTGCGCACCCCCCTTCATACTGTAAAATATTATATAAGCAGGGCAAAGTCCATACCGCGCGTACACCCCACAACCCCTTGCAAAATCATATAAATACAAGGGCCCGGAGACAGAAGTCCTCTTTCGCCGAAATACCAGGATCGAAGGGACACGTTCTCTTTCGACGAAATACCTTTGCCGAAGGAAAGCTAATTACTCGAAACCATTTAAGGTCTCGCTGATCAAAGTATCATTTAAAATAAATTCAAACACCATCAACCATCAAGTATCGTAAGAGATTATAACTACTACTAATACCACGGTATATCACCATCATCTATGACAATTGTTCACATTCTTATTGTTTCATATTGTTTCACATTACAACGCTTATTGCGCTTATATTATCTTGTATTGCTATTCACATTATTTCGTATTGCAAAGCTTATTGCGCTCATATTATCGTGTATTGCTGTTTGCATTGCTTATTAACGCCTATTGCGTAAATCATTCTATCTTATTAAAATATATATCTTGTATTTCATGTTCATATTCATAACTCATAACCATTATATACATGCTATGTTCATCGCCTATCCATTATTATAAAACGTAACTATCTGCACAACGATAGTGCATTATATATTATCAAAACTATAAAGTGAATAAACAGTTTTACTTTAAATCTGTTACGAATTATTTGTGTCAATCCTTCGGCTACGAAGATCCCGAAATCCAAACAGGCTGCCGGAACAGCTGATTCCGGGCAACGACCGCAGAAAGCGTCACGGTGTTTACTAAACTTACTTACGCATAGGTTTCGCTTAACCGTATGACTAGTCAAATCTCGCGAAGTATTACATGTGTCTTTTACAATAATGCAGCGGTAAATCCGATTACCTAAGCAAATCAAAACAAGTGCTCTAACGGGTGTCTCTCCAATACAAACCAGTTCATTTAAACCTTCCCTGGTCGATTAGTGTGCAGAATTAAACATTACTCGCCTGACGTTCAAAAAACGGTTAGTGTGCAGAATTAAACATTTCTCGCCTGTCAGTCCCAAATCCATTAGTGCGTAGAATTTCGCATTTCTCTCCCGCCTTCTACCTAATTCCTCAGTGTGCAGAATTAAACATTACTCGCCTGCCGTTCGATACGATTAGTGTGCAGAATTTCACATTTCTCGCCTGACGTTCGAAATGGTCAGTGTGCAGAATTGAACATTGCTCGCCTGACTCTCCTTGAATTCCCAGTGTGCAGAATTAAACATTACTCGCCTGCCGTTCGATACGATTAGTGTGCAGAATTTCACATTTCTCGCCTGACGTTCGAAATGGTTAGTGTGCAGAATTGAACATTGCTCGCCTGACTTTCCCTAAATCCTCAGTGTGCAGAATTAAACATTACTCGCCTGCCATTCGAAACAATTAGTGTGCAGAATTTCACATTTCTCGCCTGACGCTCGAAATGGTTAGTGTGCAGAATTGAACATTGCTCGCCTGACCTTCCCTAATCTTCAATCCCCTGAATCTAACATTCTCCCGGCCGTTCGAGACGATCAGCGTGCAGAATTTCACATTTCTCGCCTGACAATCGAAAAGGCTGGTGTACAGAATTACGTCGTCAAATACCTGATTTCCTCGCCTCCCGGTGCGCTGAACTATAGATCAGCGCCTGGAATTTATGTAAAAACCCCTTTGTCATTTGTCCCATTAAATCCATAACCCGGGACGTGACACCTCCATCAAAAAACTCATCAAAATCGAAAAAAATCGAATTTAGTTTACAACCTCTAAATCACAATTTGACTAAAAATTTATATAAAATCCGATCTATAGTTGCTTATTTCATCTAAATTTATTCAAATTTAGCTCCTCCATCAAAATCCAAAAAAATCGAATTTAGTTAAAACCCTCTAAATCACAATTGGACTAAAAATTTATATAAAATCCGAACTATAGGTGATTATTTCATCTAAATTTATTCAAATTTAGCTCCTCCATCAAAATCCAAAAAAATCGAATTTAGGTTAAACCCTCTAAATCACAATTTGACTAAAAATTTATATAAAATCCGAAATATTGGTGTTTATTTCATCTAAATTTATTCAAATTTACCTCCTCCATCAAAAAAACTTATCAAAATCCAAAAAAATTGAATTTAGTTTAAAACCTTTAATCACCTTTTTGACTAAAAATTTATATAAAATCCGAACTATATGTGTTTATTTCATCTAAATTTATTCAAATTTAGCTCCTCCATCAAAAAACTCATCAAAATCGAAAAAAATCGAATTTAGTTTACAACCTCTAAATCACAATTTGACTAAAAATTTATATAAAATCCGATCTATAGTTGCTTATTTCATCTAAATTTATTCAAATTTAGCTCCTCCATCAAAAAAACTCATCAAAATCCAAGAAAATCGAATTTAGTTTAAAACCTTTAATCACCTTTTTGACTAAAAATTTATATAAAATCCGAACTATATGTGTTTATTTCATCTAAATTTATTCTAATTTAGCTCCTCCATCAAAAAAACTCATCAAAATCCAAGAAAATCGAATTTAGTTTAAAACCTTTAATCACCTTTTTGACTAAAAATTTATATAAAATCCGAACTATATGTGTTTATTTCATCTAAATTTATTCAAATTTAGCTCCTCCATCAAAATCCAAAAAAATCGAATTTAGTTAAAACCCTCTAAATCACAATTGGACTAAAAATTTATATAAAATCCGAACTATAGGTGTTTATTTCATCTAAATTTATTCAAATTTAGCTCCTCCATCAAAATCCAAAAAAATCGAATTTAGGTTAAACCCTCTAAATCACAATTTGACTAAAAATTTATATAAAATCCGAACTATAGGTGTTTATTTCATCTCAATTTATTCCAATTTAGCTCCTCCATCAAAAAAACTCATCAAAATTCAAAAAAATCGAATTTAGTTTAAACCCTCTAAATCATAATTTGACTAAAAATTTATATAAAAACCGAACTATAGGTGTGTATTTCATCGAAATGTATTCAGATTTAGCTCCTCCATAAAAAAAACTCATCAAAATCCAAAAAACTCGAATTTAGTTTACAACCTCTAAATCACAATTTGACTAAAAATTTATATAAAATCCGAAATATTGGTGTTTATTTCATCTCAATTTATTCAAATTTAGCTCCTCCATCAAAAAAACTCATCAAAATCCAAAAATATCGAATTTAGTTTAAAACCTCTAAATCACAATTTGACTAAAAATTTATATAAAATCCAAACTATAGGTGTTTATTTCATCTAAATTTATTCAAATTTAGTTCCTCCATCAAAAAAACTCATCAAAATCCAAGGAAATCGAATTTAGTTTAAAACCTTTAATCACAATTTGACTAAAAATTTATATAAAATCCGAACTATAGGTGTTTATTTCATCTAAATTTATTCAAATTTAGCTCCTCCATCAAAATCCAAAAAAATCGAATTTAGGTTAAACCCTCTAAATCACAATTTGACTAAAAATTTATATAAAATCCGAACTATAGGTGTTTATTTCATCTAAATTTATTCTAATTTAGCTCCTCCATCAAAAAAACTCATCAAAATCCAAAAAAATCGAATTTAGTTTAAAACCTCTAAATCACAATTTGACAAAAAATTTATATAAAATCCGATGTATAGTTGCTTATTTCATCTAAATTTATTCAAATTTAGCTCCTCCATCAAAAAAACTCATCAAAATCCAAGAAAATCGAATTTAGTTTAAAACCTTTAATCACAATTTGACTAAAAATTTATATAAAATCCGAACTATAGGTGTTTATTTCATCTAAATTTATTCAAATTTAGCTCCTCCATCAAAAAAACTCATCAAAATCCAAAAAAATCGAATTTAGTTTAAAACCTCTAAATCACAATTTGACTAAAAATTTATATAAAATCCGAACTATAGGTGTTTATTTCATCTCAATTTATTCAAATTTAGCACCTCCATCAAAAAAACTCATCAAAATCCAAAAATATCGAATTTAGTTTAAAACCTCTAAATCACAATTTGACTAAAAATTTATATAAAATCCAAACTATAGGTGTTTATTTCATCTAAATTTATTCAAATTTAGTTCCTCCATCAAAAAAACTCATCAAAATCGAAAAAAATCTAATTTAGGTTAAACCCTCTAAATCACAATTTGACTAAAAATTTATATAAAATCCGAACTATAGGTGTTTATTTCATCTAAATTTATTCAAATTTAGCTCCTCCATCAAAATCCAAAAAAATCGAATTTAGGTTAAACCCTCTAAATCACAATTTGACTAAAAATTTATATAAAATCCGAACTATAGGTGTTTATTTCATCTCAATTTATTCAAATTTAGCTCCTCCATCAAAATCCAAAAAAATCGAATTTAGGTTAAACCCTCTAAATCACAATTTGACTAAAAATTTATATAAAATCCGAACTATAGGTGTTTATTTCATCTCAATTTATTCAAATTTAGCTCCTCCATCAAAATCCAAAAAAATCGAATTTAGGTTAAACCCTCTAAATCACAATTTGACTAAAAATTTATATAAAATCCGAACTATAGGTGTTTATTTCATCTCAATTTATTCAAATTTAGCACCTCCATCAAAAAAACTCATCAAAATCCAAAAATATCGAATTTAGTTTAAAACCTCTAAATCACAATTTGACTACAAATTTATATAAAATCCGAACTATAGGTGTTTATTTCATCTAAATTTATTCAAAAAACTCCTCCATCAAAAAACTCATCAAAATCGAAAAAAATCGAATTTAGTTTACAACCTCTAAATCACAATTTGACTAAAAATTTATATAAAATCCGAACTATAGGTGTTTATTTCATCTCAATTTATTCAAATTTAGCACCTCCATCAAAAAAACTCATCAAAATCCAAAAATATCGAATTTAGTTTAAAACCTCTAAATCACAATTTGACTAAAAATTTATATAAAATCCAAACTATAGGTGTTTATTTCATCTAAATTTATTCAAATTTAGTTCCTCCATCAAAAAAACTCATCAAAATCGAAAAAAATCGAATTTAGTTTACAACCTTTAATCACCTTTTTGACTAAAAATTTATATAAAATCCGAACTATATGTGTTTATTTCATCTAAATTTATTCAAATTTAGCTCCTCCATCAAAAAACTCATCAAAATCGAAAAAAATCGAATTTAGTTTACAACCTCTAAATCACAATTTGACTAAAAATTTATATAAAATCCGATCTATAGTTGCTTATTTCATCTAAATTTATTCAAATTTAGCTCCTCCATCAAAAAAACTCATCAAAATCCAAGAAAATCGAATTTAGTTTAAAACCTTTAATCACCTTTTTGACTAAAAATTTATATAAAATCCGAACTATATGTGTTTATTTCATCTAAATTTATTCTAATTTAGCTCCTCCATCAAAAAAACTCATCAAAATCCAAGAAAATCGAATTTAGTTTAAAACCTTTAATCACCTTTTTGACTAAAAATTTATATAAAATCCGAACTATATGTGTTTATTTCATCTAAATTTATTCAAATTTAGCTCCTCCATCAAAATCCAAAAAAATCGAATTTAGTTAAAACCCTCTAAATCACAATTGGACTAAAAATTTATATAAAATCCGAACTATAGGTGTTTATTTCATCTAAATTTA
This sequence comes from Andrena minutula, assembly GCA_929113495.1. NCBI lineage: Eukaryota > Metazoa > Arthropoda > Insecta > Hymenoptera > Andrenidae > Andrena > Andrena minutula. The sequence continues at coordinate 19,323,150 of OV815995.1, forward strand.
TTCAAATTTAGCTCCTCCATCAAAATCCAAAAAAATCGAATTTAGGTTAAACCCTCTAAATCACAATTTGACTAAAAATTTATATAAAATCCGAACTATAGGTGTTTATTTCATCTCAATTTATTCCAATTTAGCTCCTCCATCAAAAAAACTCATCAAAATTCAAAAAAATCGAATTTAGTTTAAACCCTCTAAATCATAATTTGACTAAAAATTTATATAAAAACCGAACTATAGGTGTGTATTTCATCGAAATGTATTCAGATTTAGCTCCTCCATAAAAAAAACTCATCAAAATCCAAAAAACTCGAATTTAGTTTACAACCTCTAAATCACAATTTGACTAAAAATTTATATAAAATCCGAAATATTGGTGTTTATTTCATCTCAATTTATTCAAATTTAGCTCCTCCATCAAAAAAACTCATCAAAATCCAAAAATATCGAATTTAGTTTAAAACCTCTAAATCACAATTTGACTAAAAATTTATATAAAATCCAAACTATAGGTGTTTATTTCATCTAAATTTATTCAAATTTAGTTCCTCCATCAAAAAAACTCATCAAAATCCAAGGAAATCGAATTTAGTTTAAAACCTTTAATCACAATTTGACTAAAAATTTATATAAAATCCGAACTATAGGTGTTTATTTCATCTAAATTTATTCAAATTTAGCTCCTCCATCAAAATCCAAAAAAATCGAATTTAGGTTAAACCCTCTAAATCACAATTTGACTAAAAATTTATATAAAATCCGAACTATAGGTGTTTATTTCATCTAAATTTATTCTAATTTAGCTCCTCCATCAAAAAAACTCATCAAAATCCAAAAAAATCGAATTTAGTTTAAAACCTCTAAATCACAATTTGACAAAAAATTTATATAAAATCCGATGTATAGTTGCTTATTTCATCTAAATTTATTCAAATTTAGCTCCTCCATCAAAAAAACTCATCAAAATCCAAGAAAATCGAATTTAGTTTAAAACCTTTAATCACAATTTAACTACAAATTTATATAAAATCCGAACTATAGGTGTTTATTTCATCTAAATTTATTCAAATTTAGCTCCTCCATCAAAAAAACTCATCAAAATCCAAAAAAATCGAATTTAGTTTAAAACCTCTAAATCACAATTTGACTAAAAATTTATATAAAATCCGAACTATAGGTGTTTATTTCATCTCAATTTATTCAAATTTAGCACCTCCATCAAAAAAACTCATCAAAATCCAAAAATATCGAATTTAGTTTAAAACCTCTAAATCACAATTTGACTAAAAATTTATATAAAATCCAAACTATAGGTGTTTATTTCATCTAAATTTATTCAAATTTAGTTCCTCCATCAAAAAAACTCATCAAAATCGAAAAAAATCGAATTTAGGTTAAACCCTCTAAATCACAATTTGACTAAAAATTTATATAAAATCCGAACTATAGGTGTTTATTTCATCTAAATTTATTCAAATTTAGCTCCTCCATCAAAATCCAAAAAAATCGAATTTAGGTTAAACCCTCTAAATCACAATTTGACTAAAAATTTATATAAAATCCGAACTATAGGTGTTTATTTCATCTCAATTTATTCAAATTTAGCTCCTCCATCAAAATCCAAAAAAATCGAATTTAGGTTAAACCCTCTAAATCACAATTTGACTAAAAATTTATATAAAATCCGAACTATAGGTGTTTATTTCATCTCAATTTATTCAAATTTAGCTCCTCCATCAAAATCCAAAAAAATCGAATTTAGGTTAAACCCTCTAAATCACAATTTGACTAAAAATTTATATAAAATCCGAACTATAGGTGTTTATTTCATCTCAATTTATTCAAATTTAGCACCTCCATCAAAAAAACTCATCAAAATCCAAAAATATCGAATTTAGTTTAAAACCTCTAAATCACAATTTGACTACAAATTTATATAAAATCCGAACTATAGGTGTTTATTTCATCTAAATTTATTCAAAAAACTCCTCCATCAAAAAACTCATCAAAATCGAAAAAAATCGAATTTAGTTTACAACCTCTAAATCACAATTTGACTAAAAATTTATATAAAATCCGAACTATAGGTGTTTATTTCATCTCAATTTATTCAAATTTAGCACCTCCATCAAAAAAACTCATCAAAATCCAAAAATATCGAATTTAGTTTAAAACCTCTAAATCACAATTTGACTAAAAATTTATATAAAATCCAAACTATAGGTGTTTATTTCATCTAAATTTATTCAAATTTAGTTCCTCCATCAAAAAAACTCATCAAAATCGAAAAAAATCGAATTTAGTTTACAACCTCTAAATCACAATTTGACTACAAATTTATATAAAATCCGAACTATAGGTGTTTATTTCATCTAAATTTATTCAAATTTAGTTCCTCCATCAAAAAAACTCATCAAAATCGAAAAAAATCGAATTTAGTTTACAACCTCTAAATCACAATTTGACTAAAAATTTATATACAATCCGAACTATAGGTGTTTATTTCATCTAAATTTATTCAAATTTAGCTCCTCCATCAAAATCCAAAAAAATCGAATTTAGGTTAAACCCTCTAAATCACAATTTGACTAAAAATTTATATAAAATCCGAACTATAGGTGTTTATTTCATCTCAATTTATTCAAATTTAGCACCTCCATCAAAAAAACTCATCAAAATCCAAAAATATCGAATTTAGTTTAAAACCTCTAAATCACAATTTGACTAAAAATTTATATAAAATCCAAACTATAGGTGTTTATTTCATCTAAATTTATTCAAATTTAGTTCCTCCATCAAAAAAACTCATCAAAATCGAAAAAAATCGAATTTAGTTTACAACCTCTAAATCACAATTTGACTAAAAATTTATATACAATCCGAACTATAGGTGTTTATTTCATCTAAATTTATTCAAATTTAGCTCCTCCATCAAAATCCAAAAAAATCGAATTTAGGTTAAACCCTCTAAATCACAATTTGACTAAAAATTTATATAAAATCCGAACTATAGGTGTTTATTTCATCTAAATTTATTCAAATTTAGCTCCTCCATCAAAATCCAAAAAAATCGAATTTAGGTTAAACCCTCTAAATCACAATTTGACTAAAAATTTATATAAAATCCGAACTATATGTGTTTATTTCATCTAAATTTATTCAAATTTAGCTCCTCCATCAAAAAAACTCATCAAAATCCAAAAAAATTGAATTTAGTTAAAACCCTCTAAATCACAGTTTGACTAAAAATTTATATAAAATCCGAACTATAGGTGTTTATTTCATCTAAATTTATTCAAAAAACTCCTCCATCAAAAAACTCATCAAAATCGAAAAAAATCGAATTTAGTTTACAACCTCTAAATCACAATTTGACTAAAAATTTATATACAATCCGAACTATAGGTGTTTATTTCATCTAAATTTATTCAAATTTAGCTCCTCCATCAAAATCCAAAAAAATCGAATTTAGGTTAAACCCTCTAAATCACAATTTGACTAAAAATTTATATAAAATCCGAACTATAGGTGTTTATTTCATCTCAATTTATTCAAATTTAGCTCCTCCATCAAAAAAACTCATCAAAATCCAAAAAAATCGAATTTAGTTTAAAACCTCTAAATCACAATTTGACAAAAAATTTACATAAAATCCAAACTATAGGTGTTTATTTCATCTAAATTTATTCAAATTTAGCTCCTCCATCAAAAAACTCATCAAAATCGAAAAAAATCGAATTTAGTTTACAACCTCTAAATCACAATTTGACTAAAAATTTATATAAAATCCGATCTATAGTTGCTTATTTCATCTAAATTTATTCAAATTTAGCTCCTCCATCAAAATCAAAAAAAATCGAATTTAGTTAAAACCCTCTAAATCACAATTGGACTAAAAATTTATATAAAATCCGAACTATAGGTGATTATTTCATCTAAATTTATTCAAATTTAGCTCCTCCATCAAAATCCAAAAAAATCGAATTTAGGTTAAACCCTCTAAATCACAATTTGACTAAAAATTTATATAAAATCCGAAATATTGGTGTTTATTTCATCTAAATTTATTCAAATTTACCTCCTCCATCAAAAAAACTTATCAAAATCCAAAAAAATTGAATTTAGTTTAAAACCTTTAATCACCTTTTTGACTAAAAATTTATATAAAATCCGAACTATATGTGTTTATTTCATCTAAATTTATTCAAATTTAGCTCCTCCATCAAAATCCAAAAAAATCGAATTTAGGTTAAACCCTCTAAATCACAATTTGACTAAAAATTTATATAAAATCCGAACTATAGGTGTTTATTTCATCTAAATTTATTCAAATTTAGCTCCTCCATCAAAATCCAAAAAAATCGAATTTAGGTTAAACCCTCTAAATCACAATTTGACTAAAAATTTATATAAAATCCGAAATATTGGTGTTTATTTCATCTAAATTTATTCAAATTTACCTCCTCCATCAAAAAAACTTATCAAAATCCAAAAAAATTGAATTTAGTTTAAAACCTTTAATCACCTTTTTGACTAAAAATTTATATAAAATCCGAACTATAGGTGTTTATTTCATCTCAATTTATTCAAATTTAGCTCCTCCATCAAAATCCAAAAAAATCGAATTTAGGTTAAACCCTCTAAATCACAATTTGACTAAAAATTTATATAAAATCCGAACTATAGGTGTTTATTTCATCTCAATTTATTCAAATTTAGCTCCTCCATCAAAATCCAAAAAAATCGAATTTAGGTTAAACCCTCTAAATCACAATTTGACTAAAAATTTATATAAAATCCGAACTATAGGTGTTTATTTCATCTCAATTTATTCAAATTTAGCACCTCCATCAAAAAAACTCATCAAAATCCAAAAATATCGAATTTAGTTTAAAACCTCTAAATCACAATTTGACTACGAATTTATATAAAATCCGAACTATAGGTGTTTATTTCATCTAAATTTATTCAAAAAACTCCTCCATCAAAAAACTCATCAAAATCGAAAAAAATCGAATTTAGTTTACAACCTCTAAATCACAATTTGACTAAAAATTTATATAAAATCCGAACTATAGGTGTTTATTTCATCTCAATTTATTCAAATTTAGCACCTCCATCAAAAAAACTCATCAAAATCCAAAAATATCGAATTTAGTTTAAAACCTCTAAATCACAATTTGACTAAAAATTTATATAAAATCCAAACTATAGGTGTTTATTTCATCTAAATTTATTCAAATTTAGTTCCTCCATCAAAAAAACTCATCAAAATCGAAAAAAATCGAATTTAGTTTACAACCTCTAAATCACAATTTGACTACAAATTTATATAAAATCCGAACTATAGGTGTTTATTTCATCTAAATTTATTCAAATTTAGTTCCTCCATCAAAAAAACTCATCAAAATCGAAAAAAATCGAATTTAGTTTACAACCTCTAAATCACAATTTGACTAAAAATTTATATACAATCCGAACTATAGGTGTTTATTTCATCTAAATTTATTCAAATTTAGCTCCTCCATCAAAATCCAAAAAAATCGAATTTAGGTTAAACCCTCTAAATCACAATTTGACTAAAAATTTATATAAAATCCGAACTATAGGTGTTTATTTCATCTCAATTTATTCAAATTTAGCACCTCCATCAAAAAAACTCATCAAAATCCAAAAATATCGAATTTAGTTTAAAACCTCTAAATCACAATTTGACTAAAAATTTATATAAAATCCAAACTATAGGTGTTTATTTCATCTAAATTTATTCAAATTTAGTTCCTCCATCAAAAAAACTCATCAAAATCGAAAAAAATCGAATTTAGTTTACAACCTCTAAATCACAATTTGACTAAAAATTTATATACAATCCGAACTATAGGTGTTTATTTCATCTAAATTTATTCAAATTTAGCTCCTCCATCAAAATCCAAAAAAATCGAATTTAGGTTAAACCCTCTAAATCACAATTTGACTAAAAATTTATATAAAATCCGAACTATAGGTGTTTATTTCATCTAAATTTATTCAAATTTAGCTCCTCCATCAAAATCCAAAAAAATCGAATTTAGGTTAAACCCTCTAAATCACAATTTGACTAAAAATTTATATAAAATCCGAACTATATGTGTTTATTTCATCTAAATTTATTCAAATTTAGCTCCTCCATCAAAAAAACTCATCAAAATCCAAAAAAATTGAATTTAGTTAAAACCCTCTAAATCACAGTTTGACTAAAAATTTATATAAAATCCGAACTATAGGTGTTTATTTCATCTAAATTTATTCAAAAAACTCCTCCATCAAAAAACTCATCAAAATCGAAAAAAATCGAATTTAGTTTACAACCTCTAAATCACAATTTGACTAAAAATTTATATACAATCCGAACTATAGGTGTTTATTTCATCTAAATTTATTCTAATTTAGCTCCTCCATCAAAAAAACTCATCAAAATCCAAGAAAATCGAATTTAGTTTAAAACCTTTAATCACCTTTTTGACTAAAAATTTATATAAAATCCGAACTATATGTGTTTATTTCATCTAAATTTATTCTAATTTAGCTCCTCCATCAAAAAAACTCATCAAAATCCAAGAAAATCGAATTTAGTTTACAACCTCTAAATCACAATTTGACTAAAAATTTATATACAATCCGAACTATAGGTGTTTATTTCATCTAAATTTATTCAAATTTAGCTCCTCCATCAAAATCCAAAAAAATCGAATTTAGGTTAAACCCTCTAAATCACAATTTGACTAAAAATTTATATAAAATCCGAACTATAGGTGTTTATTTCATCTCAATTTATTCAAATTTAGCTCCTCCATCAAAAAAACTCATCAAAATCCAAAAAAATCGAATTTAGTTTAAAACCTCTAAATCACAATTTGACAAAAAATTTACATAAAATCCAAACTATAGGTGTTTATTTCATCTAAATTTATTCAAATTTAGCTCCTCCATCAAAAAACTCATCAAAATCGAAAAAAATCGAATTTAGTTTACAACCTCTAAATCACAATTTGACTAAAAATTTATATAAAATCCGATCTATAGTTGCTTATTTCATCTAAATTTATTCAAATTTAGCTCCTCCATCAAAATCCAAAAAAATCGAATTTAGTTAAAACCCTCTAAATCACAATTGGACTAAAAATTTATATAAAATCCGAACTATAGGTGATTATTTCATCTAAATTTATTCAAATTTAGCTCCTCCATCAAAATCCAAAAAAATCGAATTTAGGTTAAACCCTCTAAATCACAATTTGACTAAAAATTTATATAAAATCCGAAATATTGGTGTTTATTTCATCTAAATTTATTCAAATTTACCTCCTCCATCAAAAAAACTTATCAAAATCCAAAAAAATTGAATTTAGTTTAAAACCTTTAATCACCTTTTTGACTAAAAATTTATATAAAATCCGAACTATATGTGTTTATTTCATCTAAATTTATTCAAATTTAGCTCCTCCATCAAAAAACTCATCAAAATCGAAAAAAATCGAATTTAGTTTACAACCTCTAAATCACAATTTGACTAAAAATTTATATAAAATCCGATCTATAGTTGCTTATTTCATCTAAATTTATTCAAATTTAGCTCCTCCATCAAAAAAACTCATCAAAATCCAAGAAAATCGAATTTAGTTTAAAACCTTTAATCACCTTTTTGACTAAAAATTTATATAAAATCCGAACTATATGTGTTTATTTCATCTAAATTTATTCTAATTTAGCTCCTCCATCAAAAAAACTCATCAAAATCCAAGAAAATCGAATTTAGTTTAAAACCTTTAATCACCTTTTTGACTAAAAATTTATATAAAATCCGAACTATATGTGTTTATTTCATCTAAATTTATTCAAATTTAGCTCCTCCATCAAAATCCAAAAAAATCGAATTTAGTTAAAACCCTCTAAATCACAATTGGACTAAAAATTTATATAAAATCCGAACTATAGGTGTTTATTTCATCTAAATTTATTCAAATTTAGCTCCTCCATCAAAATCCAAAAAAATCGAATTTAGGTTAAACCCTCTAAATCACAATTTGACTAAAAATTTATATAAAATCCGAACTATAGGTGTTTATTTCATCTCAATTTATTCCAATTTAGCTCCTCCATCAAAAAAACTCATCAAAATTCAAAAAAATCGAATTTAGTTTAAACCCTCTAAATCATAATTTGACTAAAAATTTATATAAAAACCGAACTATAGGTGTGTATTTCATCGAAATGTATTCAGATTTAGCTCCTCCATAAAAAAAACTCATCAAAATCCAAAAAACTCGAATTTAGTTTACAACCTCTAAATCACAATTTGACTAAAAATTTATATAAAATCCGAAATATTGGTGTTTATTTCATCTCAATTTATTCAAATTTAGCTCCTCCATCAAAAAAACTCATCAAAATCCAAAAATATCGAATTTAGTTTAAAACCTCTAAATCACAATTTGACTAAAAATTTATATAAAATCCAAACTATAGGTGTTTATTTCATCTAAATTTATTCAAATTTAGTTCCTCCATCAAAAAAACTCATCAAAATCCAAGAAAATCGAATTTAGTTTAAAACCTCTAAATCACAATTTGACTAAAAATTTATATAAAATCCGAACTATAGGTGTTTATTTCATCTAAATTTATTCTAATTTAGCTCCTCCATCAAAAAAACTCATCAAAATCCAAGAAAATCGAATTTAGTTTAAAACCTTTAATCACCTTTTTGACTAAAAATTTATATAAAATCCGAACTATATGTGTTTATTTCATCTAAATTTATTCTAATTTAGCTCCTCCATCAAAAAAACTCATCAAAATCCAAGAAAATCGAATTTAGTTTAAAACCTTTAATCACCTTTTTGACTAAAAATTTATATAAAATCCGAACTATATGTGTTTATTTCATCTAAATTTATTCAAATTTAGCTCCTCCATCAAAATCCAAAAAAATCGAATTTAGTTAAAACCCTCTAAATCACAATTGGACTAAAAATTTATATAAAATCCGAACTATAGGTGTTTATTTCATCTAAATTTATTCAAATTTAGCTCCTCCATCAAAATCCAAAAAAATCGAATTTAGGTTAAACCCTCTAAATCACAATTTGACTAAAAATTTATATAAAATCCGAACTATAGGTGTTTATTTCATCTAAATTTATTCTAATTTAGCTCCTCCATCAAAAAAACTCATCAAAATCCAAAAAAATCGAATTTAGTTTAAAACCTCTAAATCACAATTTGACAAAAAATTTATATAAAATCCGATCTATAGTTGCTTATTTCATCTAAATTTATTCAAATTTAGCTCCTCCATCAAAAAAACTCATCAAAATCCAAGAAAATCGAATTTAGTTTAAAACCTTTAATCACCTTTTTGACTAAAAATTTATATAAAATCCGAACTATATGTGTTTATTTCATCTAAATTTATTCAAATTTAGCTCCTCCATCAAAAAAACTCATCAAAATCCAAAAAAATCGAATTTAGTTTAAAACCTCTAAATCACAATTTGACTAAAAATTTATATAAAATCCGAACTATAGGTGTTTATTTCATCTCAATTTATTCAAATTTAGCACCTCCATCAAAAAAACTCATCAAAATCCAAAAATATCGAATTTAGTTTAAAACCTCTAAATCACAATTTGACTAAAAATTTATATAAAATCCAAACTATAGGTGTTTATTTCATCTAAATTTATTCAAATTTAGTTCCTCCATCAAAAAAACTCATCAAAATCGAAAAAAATCGAATTTAGGTTAAACCCTCTAAATCACAATTTGACTAAAAATTTATATAAAATCCGAACTATAGGTGTTTATTTCATCTAAATTTATTCAAATTTAGCTCCTCCATCAAAATCCAAAAAAATCGAATTTAGGTTAAACCCTCTAAATCACAATTTGACTAAAAATTTATATAAAATCCGAACTATAGGTGTTTATTTCATCTCAATTTATTCAAATTTAGCTCCTCCATCAAAATCCAAAAAAATCGAATTTAGGTTAAACCCTCTAAATCACAATTTGACTAAAAATTTATATAAAATCCGAACTATTGGTGTTTATTTCATCTCAATTTATTCCAATTTAGCTCCTCCATAAAAAAAACTCATCAAAATCCAAAAAACTCGAATTTAGTTTACAACCTCTAAATCACAATTTGACTAAAAATTTATATAAAATCCGAAATATTGGTGTTTATTTCATCTCAATTTATTCAAATTTAGCTCCTCCATCAAAAAAACTCATCAAAATCCAAAAATATCGAATTTAGTTTAAAACCTCTAAATCACAATTTGACTAAAAATTTATATAAAATCCAAACTATAGGTGTTTATTTCATCTAAATTTATTCAAATTTAGTTCCTCCATCAAAAAAACTCATCAAAATCCAAGGAAATCGAATTTAGTTTAAAACCTTTAATCACAATTTGACTAAAAATTTATATAAAATCCGAACTATAGGTGTTTATTTCATCTAAATTTATTCAAATTTAGCTCCTCCATCAAAATCCAAAAAAATCGAATTTAGGTTAAACCCTCTAAATCACAATTTGACTAAAAATTTATATAAAATCCGAACTATAGGTGTTTATTTCATCTCAATTTATTCAAATTTAGCTCCTCCATCAAAATCCAAAAAAATCGAATTTAGGTTAAACCCTCTAAATCACAATTTGACTAAAAATTTATATAAAATCCGAACTATAGGTGTTTATTTCATCTCAATTTATTCCAATTTAGCTCCTCCATCAAAAAAACTCATCAAAATTCAAAAAAATCGAATTTAGTTTAAACCCTCTAAATCATAATTTGACTAAAAATTTATATAAAAACCGAACTATAGGTGTTTATTTCATCGAAATGTATTCAGATTTAGCTCCTCCATAAAAAAAAACTCATCAAAATCCAAAAAACTCGAATTTAGTTTACAACCTCTAAATCACAATTTGACTAAAAATTTATATAAAATCCGAAATATTGGTGTTTATTTCATCTCAATTTATTCAAATTTAGCTCCTCCATCAAAAAAACTCATCAAAATCCAAAAATATCGAATTTAGTTTAAAACCTCTAAATCACAATTTGACTAAAAATTTATATAAAATCCAAACTATAGGTGTTTATTTCATCTAAATTTATTCAAATTTAGTTCCTCCATCAAAAAAACTCATCAAAATCAAAGGAAATCGAATTTAGTTTAAAACCTTTAATCACAATTTGACTAAAAATTTATATAAAATCCGAACTATAGGTGTTTATTTCATCTAAATTTATTCAAATTTAGCTCCTCCATCAAAATCCAAAAAAATCGAATTTAGGTTAAACCCTCTAAATCACAATTTGACTAAAAATTTATATAAAATCCGAACTATAGGTGTTTATTTCATCTAAATTTATTCAAATTTAGCTCCTCCATCAAAAAAACTCATCAAAATCAAAAAAAATCGAATTTAGTTTAAAACCTCTAAATCACAATTTGACTACAAATTTATATAAAATCCGAACTATATGTGTTTATTTCATCTAAATTTATTCAAATTTAGCTCCTCCATCAAAATCCAAAAAAATCGAATTTAGTTAAAACCCTCTAAATCACAATTGGACTAAAAATTTATATAAAATCCGAACTATAGGTGATTATTTCATCTAAATTTATTCAAATTTAGCTCCTCCATCAAAATCCAAAAAAATCGAATTTAGGTTAAACCCTCTAAATAACAATTTGACTAAAAATTTATATAAAATCCGAAATATTGGTGTTTATTTCATCTAAATTTATTCAAATTTACCTCCTCCATCAAAAAAACTTATCAAAATCCAAAAAAATTGAATTTAGTTTAAAACCTTTAATCACCTTTTTGACTAAAAATTTATATAAAATCCGAACTATATGTGTTTATTTCATCTAAATTTATTCAAATTTAGCTCCTCCATCAAAAAACTCATCAAAATCGAAAAAAATCGAATTTAGTTTACAACCTCTAAATCACAATTTGACTAAAAATTTATATAAAATCCGATCTATAGTTGCTTATTTCATCTAAATTTATTCAAATTTAGCTCCTCCATCAAAAAAACTCATCAAAATCCAAGAAAATCGAATTTAGTTTAAAACCTTTAATCACCTTTTTGACTAAAAATTTATATAAAATCCGAACTATATGTGTTTATTTCATCTAAATTTATTCTAATTTAGCTCCTCCATCAAAAAAACTCATCAAAATCCAAGAAAATCGAATTTAGTTTAAAACCTTTAATCACCTTTTTGACTAAAAATTTATATAAAATCCGAACTATATGTGTTTATTTCATCTAAATTTATTCAAATTTAGCTCCTCCATCAAAATCAAAAAAAATCGAATTTAGTTAAAACCCTCTAAATCACAATTGGACTAAAAATTTATATAAAATCCGAACTATAGGTGTTTATTTCATCTAAATTTATTCAAATTTAGCTCCTCCATCAAAATCAAAAAAAATCGAATTTAGGTTAAACCCTCTAAATCACAATTTGACTAAAAATTTATATAAAATCCGAACTATAGGTGTTTATTTCATCTCAATTTATTCCAATTTAGCTCCTCCATCAAAAAAACTCATCAAAATTCAAAAAAATCGAATTTAGTTTAAACCCTCTAAATCATAATTTGACTAAAAATTTATATAAAAACCGAACTATAGGTGTGTATTTCATCGAAATGTATTCAGATTTAGCTCCTCCATAAAAAAAACTCATCAAAATCCAAAAAACTCGAATTTAGTTTACAACCTCTAAATCACAATTTGACTAAAAATTTATATAAAATCCGAAATATTGGTGTTTATTTCATCTCAATTTATTCAAATTTAGCTCCTCCATCAAAAAAACTCATCAAAATCCAAAAATATCGAATTTAGTTTAAAACCTCTAAATCACAATTTGACTAAAAATTTATATAAAATCCAAACTATAGGTGTTTATTTCATCTAAATTTATTCAAATTTAGTTCCTCCATCAAAAAAACTCATCAAAATCCAAGGAAATCGAATTTAGTTTAAAACCTTTAATCACAATTTGACTAAAAATTTATATAAAATCCGAACTATAGGTGTTTATTTCATCTAAATTTATTCAAATTTAGCTCCTCCATCAAAATCCAAAAAAATCGAATTTAGGTTAAACCCTCTAAATCACAATTTGACTAAAAATTTATATAAAATCCGAACTATAGGTGTTTATTTCATCTAAATTTATTCTAATTTAGCTCCTCCATCAAAAAAACTCATCAAAATCCAAAAAAATCGAATTTAGTTTAAAACCTCTAAATCACAATTTGACAAAAAATTTATATAAAATCCGATCTATAGTTGCTTATTTCATCTAAATTTATTCAAATTTAGCTCCTCCATCAAAAAAACTCATCAAAATCCAAGAAAATCGAATTTAGTTTAAAACCTTTAATCACCTTTTTGACTAAAAATTTATATAAAATCCGAACTATATGTGTTTATTTCATCTAAATTTATTCAAATTTAGCTCCTCCATCAAAAAAACTCATCAAAATCCAAAAAAATCGAATTTAGTTTAAAACCTCTAAATCACAATTTGACTAAAAATTTATATAAAATCCGAACTATAGGTGTTTATTTCATCTCAATTTATTCAAATTTAGCACCTCCATCAAAAAAACTCATCAAAATCCAAAAATATCGAATTTAGTTTAAAACCTCTAAATCACAATTTGACTAAAAATTTATATAAAATCCAAACTATAGGTGTTTATTTCATCTAAATTTATTCAAATTTAGTTCCTCCATCAAAAAAACTCATCAAAATCGAAAAAAATCGAATTTAGGTTAAACCCTCTAAATCACAATTTGACTAAAAATTTATATAAAATCCGAACTATAGGTGTTTATTTCATCTAAATTTATTCAAATTTAGCTCCTCCATCAAAATCCAAAAAAATCGAATTTAGGTTAAACCCTCTAAATCACAATTTGACTAAAAATTTATATAAAATCCGAACTATAGGTGTTTATTTCATCTCAATTTATTCAAATTTAGCTCCTCCATCAAAATCCAAAAAAATCGAATTTAGGTTAAACCCTCTAAATCACAATTTGACTAAAAATTTATATAAAATCCGAACTATAGGTGTTTAGTTCATCTAAATTTATTCAAATTTAGCTCCTCCATCAAAAAAACTCATCAAAATCCAAAAAAATCGAATTTAGTTTAAAACCTCTAAATCACAATTTGACTAAAAATTTATATAAAATCCGAACTATAGGTGTTTATTTCATCTCAATTTATTCCAATTTAGCTCCTCCATCAAAAAAACTCATCAAAATTCAAAAAAATCGAATTTAGTTTAAACCCTCTAAATCATAATTTGACTAAAAATTTATATAAAAACCGAACTATAGGTGTTTATTTCATCGAAATGTATTCAGATTTAGCTCCTCCATAAAAAAAACTCATCAAAATCCAAAAAACTCGAATTTAGTTTACAACCTCTAAATCACAATTTGACTAAAAATTTATATAAAATCCGAAATATTGGTGTTTATTTCATCTCAATTTATTCAAATTTAGCTCCTCCATCAAAAAAACTAATCAAAATCCAAAAATATCGAATTTAGTTTAAAACCTCTAAATCACAATTTGACTAAAAATTTATATAAAATCCAAACTATAGGTGTTTATTTCATCTAAATTTATTCAAATTTAGTTCCTCCATCAAAAAAACTCATCAAAATCCAAGGAAATCGAATTTAGTTTAAAACCTTTAATCACAATTTGACTAAAAATTTATATAAAATCCGAACTATAGGTGTTTATTTCATCTAAATTTATTCAAATTTAGCTCCTCCATCAAAATCCAAAAAAATCGAATTTAGGTTAAACCCTCTAAATCACAATTTGACTAAAAATTTATATAAAATCCGAACTATAGGTGTTTATTTCATCTCAATTTATTCAAATTTAGCTCCTCCATCAAAAAAACTCATCAAAATCCAAAAAACTCGAATTTAGTTTACAACCTCTAAATCACAATTTGACTAAAAATTTATATAAAATCCGAAATATTGGTGTTTATTTCATCTAAATTTATTCAAATTTAGCTCCTCCATCAAAAAAACTCATCAAAATCAAAAAAAATCGAATTTAGTTTAAAACCTCTAAATCACAATTTGACTACAAATTTATATAAAATCCGAACTATAGGTGTTTATTTCATCTAAATTTATTCAAATTTAGTTCCTCCATCAAAAAAACTCATCAAAATCGAAAAAAATCGAATTTAGTTTACAACCTCTAAATCACAATTTGACTAAAAATTTATATACAATCCGAACTATAGGTGTTTATTTCATCTAAATTTATTCAAATTTAGCTCCTCCATCAAAATCCAAAAAAATCGAATTTAGGTTAAACCCTCTAAATCACAATTTGACTAAAAATTTATATAAAATCCGAACTATAGGTGTTTATTTCATCTCAATTTATTCAAATTTAGCACCTCCATCAAAAAAACTCATCAAAATCCAAAAATATCGAATTTAGTTTAAAACCTCTAAATCACAATTTGACTAAAAATTTATATAAAATCCAAACTATAGGTGTTTATTTCATCTAAATTTATTCAAATTTAGTTCCTCCATCAAAAAAACTCATCAAAATCGAAAAAAATCGAATTTAGTTTACAACCTCTAAATCACAATTTGACTAAAAATTTATATACAATCCGAACTATAGGTGTTTATTTCATCTAAATTTATTCAAATTTAGCTCCTCCATCAAAATCCAAAAAAATCGAATTTAGGTTAAACCCTCTAAATCACAATTTGACTAAAAATTTATATAAAATCCGAACTATAGGTGTTTATTTCATCTAAATTTATTCAAATTTAGCTCCTCCATCAAAATCCAAAAAAATCGAATTTAGGTTAAACCCTCTAAATCACAATTTGACTAAAAATTTATATAAAATCCGAACTATATGTGTTTATTTCATCTAAATTTATTCAAATTTAGCTCCTCCATCAAAAAAACTCATCAAAATCCAAAAAAATTGAATTTAGTTATAACCCTCTAAATCACAGTTTGACTAAAAATTTATATAAAATCCGAACTATAGGTGTTTATTTCATCTAAATTTATTCAAAAAACTCCTCCATCAAAAAACTCATCAAAATCGAAAAAAATCGAATTTAGTTTACAACCTCTAAATCACAATTTGACTAAAAATTTATATACAATCCGAACTATAGGTGTTTATTTCATCTAAATTTATTCAAATTTAGCTTCTCCATCAAAATCCAAAAAAATCGAATTTAGGTTAAACCCTCTAAATCACAATTTGACTAAAAATTTATATAAAATCCGAACTATAGGTGTTTATTTCATCTCAATTTATTCAAATTTAGCTCCTCCATCAAAAAAACTCATCAAAATCCAAAAAAATCGAATTTAGTTTAAAACCTCTAAATCACAATTTGACAAAAAATTTACATAAAATCCAAACTATAGGTGTTTATTTCATCTAAATTTATTCAAATTTAGCTCCTCTGTGACGCCCCAAGATTTTTCGCGCGCGGTTATTTCAACTCATTTATAAATCTATCTACAAATCCGCTCAAATCTTCCCCAAACCTCAATTCTTACCCTTTACCAATGACCCCTCCCGACCACCTTGGCGATGTACCTTAGCGGTCCCCATCTCAAGACGGTCAATCATTAAATCTCCTTCCCTTATTCGCCCAACGCGGCACAAATTCCTCTCTTACGTCAAATCTAAACAAGTCCCTCGCCCCATAAATATCTTAAATCGAGACCACGTCTCACACCCTCTCAATGACCAAAGCAGTCAAACCCACCGACGTCCCTTTCCTATTAAAATACCCAAAATCCATTCGAGGAGTTGAGCAATTCAAAATCCTATGTATAAAAACCCTAGTAGAAAAACTGCGAGTCCCAATATAGATCAACCTTTGCTCCCTGCAAAAACCCCAAAAGTTATCATGACACATGTTTATAATTAGCCCAAGGTGCATACTGCGCACCCCCCTTCATACTGTAAAATATTATATAAGCAGGGCAAAGTCCATACCGCGCGTACACCCCACAACCCCTTGCAAAATCATATAAATACAAGGGCCCGGAGACAGAAGTCCTCTTTCGCCGAAATACCAGGATCGAAGGGACACGTTCTCTTTCGACGAAATACCTTTGCCGAAGGAAAGCTAATTACTCGAAACCATTTAAGGTCTCGCTGATCAAAGTATCATTTAAAATAAATTCAAACACCATCAACCATCAAGTATCGTAAGAGATTATAACTACTACTAATACCACGGTATATCACCATCATCTATGACAATTGTTCACATTCTTATTGTTTCATATTGTTTCACATTACAACGCTTATTGCGCTTATATTATCTTGTATTGCTATTCACATTATTTCGTATTGCAAAGCTTATTGCGCTCATATTATCGTGTATTGCTGTTTGCATTGCTTATTAACGCCTATTGCGTAAATCATTCTATCTTATTAAAATATATATCTTGTATTTCATGTTCATATTCATAACTCATAACCATTATATACATGCTATGTTCATCGCCTATCCATTATTATAAAACGTAACTATCTGCACAACGATAGTGCATTATATATTATCAAAACTATAAAGTGAATAAACAGTTTTACTTTAAATCTGTTACGAATTATTTGTGTCAATCCTTCGGCTACGAAGATCCCGAAATCCAAACAGGCTGCCGGAACAGCTGATTCCGGGCAACGACCGCAGAAAGCGTCACGGTGTTTACTAAACTTACTTACGCATAGGTTTCGCTTAACCGTATGACTAGTCAAATCTCGCGAAGTATTACATGTGTCTTTTACAATAATGCAGCGGTAAATCCGATTACCTAAGCAAATCAAAACAAGTGCTCTAACGGGTGTCTCTCCAATACAAACCAGTTCATTTAAACCTTCCCTGGTCGATTAGTGTGCAGAATTAAACATTACTCGCCTGACGTTCAAAAAACGGTTAGTGTGCAGAATTAAACATTTCTCGCCTGTCAGTCCCAAATCCATTAGTGCGTAGAATTTCGCATTTCTCTCCCGCCTTCTACCTAATTCCTCAGTGTGCAGAATTAAACATTACTCGCCTGCCGTTCGATACGATTAGTGTGCAGAATTTCACATTTCTCGCCTGACGTTCGAAATGGTCAGTGTGCAGAATTGAACATTGCTCGCCTGACTCTCCTTGAATTCCCAGTGTGCAGAATTAAACATTACTCGCCTGCCGTTCGATACGATTAGTGTGCAGAATTTCACATTTCTCGCCTGACGTTCGAAATGGTTAGTGTGCAGAATTGAACATTGCTCGCCTGACTTTCCCTAAATCCTCAGTGTGCAGAATTAAACATTACTCGCCTGCCATTCGAAACAATTAGTGTGCAGAATTTCACATTTCTCGCCTGACGCTCGAAATGGTTAGTGTGCAGAATTGAACATTGCTCGCCTGACCTTCCCTAATCTTCAATCCCCTGAATCTAACATTCTCCCGGCCGTTCGAGACGATCAGCGTGCAGAATTTCACATTTCTCGCCTGACAATCGAAAAGGCTGGTGTACAGAATTACGTCGTCAAATACCTGATTTCCTCGCCTCCCGGTGCGCTGAACTATAGATCAGCGCCTGGAATTTATGTAAAAACCCCTTTGTCATTTGTCCCATTAAATCCATAACCCGGGACGTGACAAAATTTTTGGTGACAGCGGTGGGATCTTCGTCTACCGTTGTAAAAAGAAATCCTTTAATACGGTGCCCACAAGGTCCCTATATTTAGCATTCATGTGCATTGAGCACCCAAATCGGTGGGATCTTCGTCTACCGTCGAGAGAAAAGTTTCTTTGAGATGGTACCCACAAGGTCCCGACAATTAATATGTATATTGCAAGGCCACAGTAGATCGCGGTAGCGTATAGAAGCCGCGTGCTAGAAACCAAAACTACACATATGTAAACATTAATATGTGTAAAACTGCGTTTAGCTACAACGAACCAAGTCAACGAAATTTGCTTGTGCTGCTCCTGGTTGGACCCAGCAAATACGGTGACAGTATCTGAAAATTATTACTGCCAAACGGCCTATACATTCCACAATTGCCCTCGGTGCAATCAAATTTTACTTTAAACATGTCTGTGTACGGTGAAGCCGACGACTCTCCCGTAAAAGATCAAGACGCGGATCCTTCCACTAACAGAATAGACACCGCGACCGTCGAATTAATGGATCGGATACAACTATTGCGGGAAAAACAAGCTGAAATCGAGAGCTTAAACGCGAGATATGTCGTAAATCCGCAATCCAAAACGCGTTCGGACGTAGCCGCCGGTTCAGACGGCCCCGCGTCGGAAGATCTCTCTAGTCAAATTCAAGCCATCCGCGAAATGATGGAAAAACTTCTTATACCTCCGCCAACGGCAAACAATTTTGCTACTCCAGGTTCCTCCCGTTTCGATAGGAAACCAGTATTAAATTATAATTATATTCCGGACCAGGATCCATCGCCCCAGATCACATTAAAAGACGCCGTAGAAACGGTCCCAGAGTTTAACGGTCACAACATGTCCGTTTTGCAATTCGCGAGAGCCTGCAATAGGGCTAAGGCTCTGATTCCCTCGCACGCCGAACCCCAGCTAGCGAGGTTGTTGAGAAATAAGCTGCAAGACCATGCGTACTTGGCTGTTGAGGATCGGGTCTTCGATACCGTAAATGAATTAGTCAAACGACTTAAACGTACATTTTCTCCCGCTAAAACATCAGACCACTATCGTGGAGAACTCGCGAACGTTATCAAGGGATCCAACGAGCACATATTGGATTACATCTCACGCGTAAAGGACCTCCGATTCGCCATTCTAGAAGAAGATAGGGAATATTACCGCGACTTCGCGCGAAATCACCCGCAGAATCTGGATCGCCTAACTCTAGATTCTTTCGTCGATGGCCTTCCACCTCACATAAGGACGAGGCTACTACAACACCAATTCGAAACGCTCAACGAAGCGTTCGATTTAGCTGTCATTACGGACAAAGAAATTAACAGGGACCGTCTCCGATTCCCCGAGCAGAAGACGCCCAAACTAACGTGCCAACTCTGCAACAAGACAGGTCATGACGCACGGTCCTGTTGGAGCAACCAAGGCCCGCCAGCTCAACCTTCCGAGAGGAACCCTCTAAACCACGTCGCGGAATACGGGTCCCAAGCACCCAAACCCCAGGTCCCCTATTGGGACCAGTCTCGACCTCCACCTTCCAGGCCTACGGAGCTGCGAATCTGCGGGAACTGTAAGAAGCCCGGACACGTGACTTCGGAATGCAGAAAACGCACCTTCACTGTCAAGGAAGATCCTAGAGCCTTGTGGGAAACGAAGTCGGGAATTACTCCTCCGAGCGCCGATGGATGCGAATTGTGGAACGAGCCAAGCGGAAGCACACCAATTTACGATCTACCCCAAAGCACTAGTGGTATCATAAGAGTCGCTGCAGTTCAACTAAACCCGGTCGTGCTACAGACGAGGATAAAATCCTCATTTTCTGTACATAATCCGGACCTAAAAGACTACTCGCAAATTATAAACTCTAGCGAGATTAACACTCCAAGTAAAACGCCCACCATCGAAGTTGAAAAATCCGACAGAAAAACTCCAGAATCCAAACCAAAAAGACCAAAAGAGACTACAACGCCTATAGGCATTACTCCCATCCACCCCCTAATAAAAAACAAGTCCCTCTTAGCCCTGGATCCTTCGATCCACGATCTCGAGGCACTCACGAAAGTGCACTCACTCTTACCCCCTGCGCTATACGCCAAACCAACCCTTTCCCTAAACTCCCCAAAGTCTCTTGCGGCTACACTGGAACTGGTAGTATTCAAAATTTCTGCGGAAGCTCCTTCAAGGACAGGAAATTTACTTAAGTTAATCTCCAAAGTGCACCCGATTCATGGGGAATGCGATAAGTTCTCCGAAGCTGCACCTCGCATGCCAAAACGAAGCAAAAATGTCCTTGGATTAACCAGATATCATAGAAGGTTTATCCTGGAATTTTCTAAAAATGCTCGCCAGTTAACCCAACTTTTGAAGAACGACCCAGCATTTAACTGGGGACCGTCCCAGCAAACCGTTTTCAACCACTTAAGTTCAGTCTTGCAGAAGAAACCTATCCTGCAATACTCGGATTTTGACCTGGGATTCAACGTCACTACAGACGACTTATCCTATACTTCCCCTGCAGTGGAGGCACACTCCAAACGACCGCGCGACAAATGTGACGACTACTTGAAGGACTGGCCCAAACGTGGACCGAGCAGTTCCAAGAGGCCTCGGTTCTCAAAATCACCGATCCATGCGCCAACAAGTGACAGCAACCCCGTCGACTCTGCGAAAACCACATCCAGCGCTCGCCAGGGAAGGAAATGCAGAAGGATTCAACCACATAGAAAGATGTGCCGGGAAATATCATCTGCAGAAATTCCATCAATTCCCTCATCAGAAATCATACATGAACGACTGCCTACAACAACAGCAGGCAACAAATATAAATTACCCATACAGGGTTTATTCATAAAATATTTTGTGTGCGTGCTTCTCAGCTTATACTCATCAATTAAGATCGCTGACGAAGTTATTAAAAGATTAATTTGTCACTTCGGAGCTCCTAGAGCCATTCTCACCGACCAAGTACCAAATTCTACTAGAAATTTTATAAAACCGGCACCGTGGAAATAGAAAGTCCAACAATTCCGAACCACAGCCTTTCACCCACCGTCTAACGGCTCTCTAGAGAGATTACATCTCGTAATGACCCAATATTTAAAATTGATTATCGGTAGATACACTGACTGGGACGAATGGACCAACTTGGCCGCGATCTCGTATAATGCCAGTGTCCGCGAGTGTAATAAATACACTCCGCATGAAAAATTATTCGGGAAATTAGCTCGGAAACCGAACCGGAACCCGGTTCTGGAAGAAATTGAAAATAAAACGTACCAAGGTTACCTTTCGAAATTCGGTAGGAGCCTACGATATAAAAGACCTGACGATCGCGATATCCACTTGCGCGAGAGTCCCGGTTGATCCCAAGCCAACACAAATTCAAATACACTAATAAATTTCCTCCATAGATCGTTGCAACTGCAACATTCTTTGCAACCACCAGTCACGCGGCTATGCCATCCACAGGAAGGAAGGAATACCACATCCCTCCTCCCTAAAAACATCACACATCATCATCAAGGAGCCATCTCAAGACAGTCATCGCTATAGATGACTCCTTCCCTCCAACATCAGTCATCTGAGAGCAACTCCAAGATGCCACTGCCCCTTCGCCCAATCTTACGAACTTCAAAGTCCACCCCGCTCCTTACGGTGAAGAAATGCAGGCATTTCTTCATATAAGGGGGGAGGTGTGACGCCCCAAGATTTTTCGCGCGCGGTTATTTCAACTCATTTATAAATCTATCTACAAATCCGCTCAAATCTTCCCCAAACCTCAATTCTTACCCTTTACCAATGACCCCTCCCGACCACCTTGGCGATGTACCTTAGCGGTCCCCATCTCAAGACGGTCAATCATTAAATCTCCTTCCCTTATTCGCCCAACGCGGCACAAATTCCTCTCTTACGTCAAATCTAAACAAGTCCCTCGCCCCATAAATATCTTAAATCGAGACCACGTCTCACACCCTCTCAATGACCAAAGCAGTCAAACCCACCGACGTCCCTTTCCTATTAAAATACCCAAAATCCATTCGAGGAGTTGAGCAATTCAAAATCCTATGTATAAAAACCCTAGTAGAAAAACTGCGAGTCCCAATATAGATCAACCTTTGCTCCCTGCAAAAACCCCAAAAGTTATCATGACACATGTTTATAATTAGCCCAAGGTGCATACTGCGCACCCCCCTTCATACTGTAAAATATTATATAAGCAGGGCAAAGTCCATACCGCGCGTACACCCCACAACCCCTTGCAAAATCATATAAATACAAGGGCCCGGAGACAGAAGTCCTCTTTCGCCGAAATACCAGGATCGAAGGGACACGTTCTCTTTCGACGAAATACCTTTGCCGAAGGAAAGCTAATTACTCGAAACCATTTAAGGTCTCGCTGATCAAAGTATCATTTAAAATAAATTCAAACACCATCAACCATCAAGTATCGTAAGAGATTATAACTACTACTAATACCACGGTATATCACCATCATCTATGACAATTGTTCACATTCTTATTGTTTCATATTGTTTCACATTACAACGCTTATTGCGCTTATATTATCTTGTATTGCTATTCACATTATTTCGTATTGCAAAGCTTATTGCGCTCATATTATCGTGTATTGCTGTTTGCATTGCTTATTAACGCCTATTGCGTAAATCATTCTATCTTATTAAAATATATATCTTGTATTTCATGTTCATATTCATAACTCATAACCATTATATACATGCTATGTTCATCGCCTATCCATTATTATAAAACGTAACTATCTGCACAACGATAGTGCATTATATATTATCAAAACTATAAAGTGAATAAACAGTTTTACTTTAAATCTGTTACGAATTATTTGTGTCAATCCTTCGGCTACGAAGATCCCGAAATCCAAACAGGCTGCCGGAACAGCTGATTCCGGGCAACGACCGCAGAAAGCGTCACGGTGTTTACTAAACTTACTTACGCATAGGTTTCGCTTAACCGTATGACTAGTCAAATCTCGCGAAGTATTACATGTGTCTTTTACAATAATGCAGCGGTAAATCCGATTACCTAAGCAAATCAAAACAAGTGCTCTAACGGGTGTCTCTCCAATACAAACCAGTTCATTTAAACCTTCCCTGGTCGATTAGTGTGCAGAATTAAACATTACTCGCCTGACGTTCAAAAAACGGTTAGTGTGCAGAATTAAACATTTCTCGCCTGTCAGTCCCAAATCCATTAGTGCGTAGAATTTCGCATTTCTCTCCCGCCTTCTACCTAATTCCTCAGTGTGCAGAATTAAACATTACTCGCCTGCCGTTCGATACGATTAGTGTGCAGAATTTCACATTTCTCGCCTGACGTTCGAAATGGTCAGTGTGCAGAATTGAACATTGCTCGCCTGACTCTCCTTGAATTCCCAGTGTGCAGAATTAAACATTACTCGCCTGCCGTTCGATACGATTAGTGTGCAGAATTTCACATTTCTCGCCTGACGTTCGAAATGGTTAGTGTGCAGAATTGAACATTGCTCGCCTGACTTTCCCTAAATCCTCAGTGTGCAGAATTAAACATTACTCGCCTGCCATTCGAAACAATTAGTGTGCAGAATTTCACATTTCTCGCCTGACGCTCGAAATGGTTAGTGTGCAGAATTGAACATTGCTCGCCTGACCTTCCCTAATCTTCAATCCCCTGAATCTAACATTCTCCCGGCCGTTCGAGACGATCAGCGTGCAGAATTTCACATTTCTCGCCTGACAATCGAAAAGGCTGGTGTACAGAATTACGTCGTCAAATACCTGATTTCCTCGCCTCCCGGTGCGCTGAACTATAGATCAGCGCCTGGAATTTATGTAAAAACCCCTTTGTCATTTGTCCCATTAAATCCATAACCCGGGACGTGACACCTCCATCAAAAAACTCATCAAAATCGAAAAAAATCGAATTTAGTTTACAACCTCTAAATCACAATTTGACTAAAAATTTATATAAAATCCGATCTATAGTTGCTTATTTCATCTAAATTTATTCAAATTTAGCTCCTCCATCAAAATCCAAAAAAATCGAATTTAGTTAAAACCCTCTAAATCACAATTGGACTAAAAATTTATATAAAATCCGAACTATAGGTGATTATTTCATCTAAATTTATTCAAATTTAGCTCCTCCATCAAAATCCAAAAAAATCGAATTTAGGTTAAACCCTCTAAATCACAATTTGACTAAAAATTTATATAAAATCCGAAATATTGGTGTTTATTTCATCTAAATTTATTCAAATTTACCTCCTCCATCAAAAAAACTTATCAAAATCCAAAAAAATTGAATTTAGTTTAAAACCTTTAATCACCTTTTTGACTAAAAATTTATATAAAATCCGAACTATATGTGTTTATTTCATCTAAATTTATTCAAATTTAGCTCCTCCATCAAAAAACTCATCAAAATCGAAAAAAATCGAATTTAGTTTACAACCTCTAAATCACAATTTGACTAAAAATTTATATAAAATCCGATCTATAGTTGCTTATTTCATCTAAATTTATTCAAATTTAGCTCCTCCATCAAAAAAACTCATCAAAATCCAAGAAAATCGAATTTAGTTTAAAACCTTTAATCACCTTTTTGACTAAAAATTTATATAAAATCCGAACTATATGTGTTTATTTCATCTAAATTTATTCTAATTTAGCTCCTCCATCAAAAAAACTCATCAAAATCCAAGAAAATCGAATTTAGTTTAAAACCTTTAATCACCTTTTTGACTAAAAATTTATATAAAATCCGAACTATATGTGTTTATTTCATCTAAATTTATTCAAATTTAGCTCCTCCATCAAAATCCAAAAAAATCGAATTTAGTTAAAACCCTCTAAATCACAATTGGACTAAAAATTTATATAAAATCCGAACTATAGGTGTTTATTTCATCTAAATTTATTCAAATTTAGCTCCTCCATCAAAATCCAAAAAAATCGAATTTAGGTTAAACCCTCTAAATCACAATTTGACTAAAAATTTATATAAAATCCGAACTATAGGTGTTTATTTCATCTCAATTTATTCCAATTTAGCTCCTCCATCAAAAAAACTCATCAAAATTCAAAAAAATCGAATTTAGTTTAAACCCTCTAAATCATAATTTGACTAAAAATTTATATAAAAACCGAACTATAGGTGTGTATTTCATCGAAATGTATTCAGATTTAGCTCCTCCATAAAAAAAACTCATCAAAATCCAAAAAACTCGAATTTAGTTTACAACCTCTAAATCACAATTTGACTAAAAATTTATATAAAATCCGAAATATTGGTGTTTATTTCATCTCAATTTATTCAAATTTAGCTCCTCCATCAAAAAAACTCATCAAAATCCAAAAATATCGAATTTAGTTTAAAACCTCTAAATCACAATTTGACTAAAAATTTATATAAAATCCAAACTATAGGTGTTTATTTCATCTAAATTTATTCAAATTTAGTTCCTCCATCAAAAAAACTCATCAAAATCCAAGGAAATCGAATTTAGTTTAAAACCTTTAATCACAATTTGACTAAAAATTTATATAAAATCCGAACTATAGGTGTTTATTTCATCTAAATTTATTCAAATTTAGCTCCTCCATCAAAATCCAAAAAAATCGAATTTAGGTTAAACCCTCTAAATCACAATTTGACTAAAAATTTATATAAAATCCGAACTATAGGTGTTTATTTCATCTAAATTTATTCTAATTTAGCTCCTCCATCAAAAAAACTCATCAAAATCCAAAAAAATCGAATTTAGTTTAAAACCTCTAAATCACAATTTGACAAAAAATTTATATAAAATCCGATGTATAGTTGCTTATTTCATCTAAATTTATTCAAATTTAGCTCCTCCATCAAAAAAACTCATCAAAATCCAAGAAAATCGAATTTAGTTTAAAACCTTTAATCACAATTTGACTACAAATTTATATAAAATCCGAACTATAGGTGTTTATTTCATCTAAATTTATTCAAATTTAGCTCCTCCATCAAAAAAACTCATCAAAATCCAAAAAAATCGAATTTAGTTTAAAACCTCTAAATCACAATTTGACTAAAAATTTATATAAAATCCGAACTATAGGTGTTTATTTCATCTCAATTTATTCAAATTTAGCACCTCCATCAAAAAAACTCATCAAAATCCAAAAATATCGAATTTAGTTTAAAACCTCTAAATCACAATTTGACTAAAAATTTATATAAAATCCAAACTATAGGTGTTTATTTCATCTAAATTTATTCAAATTTAGTTCCTCCATCAAAAAAACTCATCAAAATCGAAAAAAATCGAATTTAGGTTAAACCCTCTAAATCACAATTTGACTAAAAATTTATATAAAATCCGAACTATAGGTGTTTATTTCATCTAAATTTATTCAAATTTAGCTCCTCCATCAAAATCCAAAAAAATCGAATTTAGGTTAAACCCTCTAAATCACAATTTGACTAAAAATTTATATAAAATCCGAACTATAGGTGTTTATTTCATCTCAATTTATTCAAATTTAGCTCCTCCATCAAAATCCAAAAAAATCGAATTTAGGTTAAACCCTCTAAATCACAATTTGACTAAAAATTTATATAAAATCCGAACTATAGGTGTTTATTTCATCTCAATTTATTCAAATTTAGCTCCTCCATCAAAATCCAAAAAAATCGAATTTAGGTTAAACCCTCTAAATCACAATTTGACTAAAAATTTATATAAAATCCGAACTATAGGTGTTTATTTCATCTCAATTTATTCAAATTTAGCACCTCCATCAAAAAAACTCATCAAAATCCAAAAATATCGAATTTAGTTTAAAACCTCTAAATCACAATTTGACTACAAATTTATATAAAATCCGAACTATAGGTGTTTATTTCATCTAAATTTATTCAAAAAACTCCTCCATCAAAAAACTCATCAAAATCGAAAAAAATCGAATTTAGTTTACAACCTCTAAATCACAATTTGACTAAAAATTTATATAAAATCCGAACTATAGGTGTTTATTTCATCTCAATTTATTCAAATTTAGCACCTCCATCAAAAAAACTCATCAAAATCCAAAAATATCGAATTTAGTTTAAAACCTCTAAATCACAATTTGACTAAAAATTTATATAAAATCCAAACTATAGGTGTTTATTTCATCTAAATTTATTCAAATTTAGTTCCTCCATCAAAAAAACTCATCAAAATCGAAAAAAATCGAATTTAGTTTACAACCTCTAAATCACAATTTGACTACAAATTTATATAAAATCCGAACTATAGGTGTTTATTTCATCTAAATTTATTCAAATTTAGTTCCTCCATCAAAAAAACTCATCAAAATCGAAAAAAATCGAATTTAGTTTACAACCTCTAAATCACAATTTGACTAAAAATTTATATACAATCCGAACTATAGGTGTTTATTTCATCTAAATTTATTCAAATTTAGCTCCTCCATCAAAATCCAAAAAAATCGAATTTAGGTTAAACCCTCTAAATCACAATTTGACTAAAAATTTATATAAAATCCGAACTATAGGTGTTTATTTCATCTCAATTTATTCAAATTTAGCACCTCCATCAAAAAAACTCATCAAAATCCAAAAATATCGAATTTAGTTTAAAACCTCTAAATCACAATTTGACTAAAAATTTATATAAAATCCAAACTATAGGTGTTTATTTCATCTAAATTTATTCAAATTTAGTTCCTCCATCAAAAAAACTCATCAAAATCGAAAAAAATCGAATTTAGTTTACAACCTCTAAATCACAATTTGACTAAAAATTTATATACAATCCGAACTATAGGTGTTTATTTCATCTAAATTTATTCAAATTTAGCTCCTCCATCAAAATCCAAAAAAATCGAATTTAGGTTAAACCCTCTAAATCACAATTTGACTAAAAATTTATATAAAATCCGAACTATAGGTGTTTATTTCATCTAAATTTATTCAAATTTAGCTCCTCCATCAAAATCCAAAAAAATCGAATTTAGGTTAAACCCTCTAAATCACAATTTGACTAAAAATTTATATAAAATCCGAACTATATGTGTTTATTTCATCTAAATTTATTCAAATTTAGCTCCTCCATCAAAAAAACTCATCAAAATCCAAAAAAATTGAATTTAGTTAAAACCCTCTAAATCACAGTTTGACTAAAAATTTATATAAAATCCGAACTATAGGTGTTTATTTCATCTAAATTTATTCAAAAAACTCCTCCATCAAAAAACTCATCAAAATCGAAAAAAATCGAATTTAGTTTACAACCTCTAAATCACAATTTGACTAAAAATTTATATACAATCCGAACTATAGGTGTTTATTTCATCTAAATTTATTCAAATTTAGCTCCTCCATCAAAATCCAAAAAAATCGAATTTAGGTTAAACCCTCTAAATCACAATTTGACTAAAAATTTATATACAATCCGAACTATAGGTGTTTATTTCATCTCAATTTATTCAAATTTAGCTCCTCCATCAAAAAAACTCATCAAAATCCAAAAAAATCGAATTTAGTTTAAAACCTCTAAATCACAATTTGACAAAAAATTTACATAAAATCCAAACTATAGGTGTTTATTTCATCTAAATTTATTCAAATTTAGCTCCTCCATCAAAAAACTCATCAAAATCGAAAAAAATCGAATTTAGTTTACAACCTCTAAATCACAATTTGACTAAAAATTTATATAAAATCCGATCTATAGTTGCTTATTTCATCTAAATTTATTCAAATTTAGCTCCTCCATCAAAATCCAAAAAAATCGAATTTAGTTAAAACCCTCTAAATCACAATTGGACTAAAAATTTATATAAAATCCGAACTATAGGTGATTATTTCATCTAAATTTATTCAAATTTAGCTCCTCCATCAAAATCCAAAAAAATCGAATTTAGGTTAAACCCTCTAAATCACAATTTGACTAAAAATTTATATAAAATCCGAAATATTGGTGTTTATTTCATCTAAATTTATTCAAATTTACCTCCTCCATCAAAAAAACTTATCAAAATCCAAAAAAATTGAATTTAGTTTAAAACCTTTAATCACCTTTTTGACTAAAAATTTATATAAAATCCGAACTATATGTGTTTATTTCATCTAAATTTATTCAAATTTAGCTCCTCCATCAAAATCCAAAAAAATCGAATTTAGGTTAAACCCTCTAAATCACAATTTGACTAAAAATTTATATAAAATCCGAACTATAGGTGTTTATTTCATCTAAATTTATTCAAATTTAGCTCCTCCATCAAAATCCAAAAAAATCGAATTTAGGTTAAACCCTCTAAATCACAATTTGACTAAAAATTTATATAAAATCCGAAATATTGGTGTTTATTTCATCTAAATTTATTCAAATTTACCTCCTCCATCAAAAAAACTTATCAAAATCCAAAAAAATTGAATTTAGTTTAAAACCTTTAATCACCTTTTTGACTAAAAATTTATATAAAATCCGAACTATAGGTGTTTATTTCATCTCAATTTATTCAAATTTAGCTCCTCCATCAAAATCCAAAAAAATCGAATTTAGGTTAAACCCTATAAATCACAATTTGACTAAAAATTTATATAAAATCCGAACTATAGGTGTTTATTTCATCTCAATTTATTCAAATTTAGCTCCTCCATCAAAATCCAAAAAAATCGAATTTAGGTTAAACCCTCTAAATCACAATTTGACTAAAAATTTATATAAAATCCGAACTATAGGTGTTTATTTCATCTCAATTTATTCAAATTTAGCACCTCCATCAAAAAAACTCATCAAAATCCAAAAATATCGAATTTAGTTTAAAACCTCTAAATCACAATTTGACTACAAATTTATATAAAATCCGAACTATAGGTGTTTATTTCATCTAAATTTATTCAAAAAACTCCTCCATCAAAAAACTCATCAAAATCGAAAAAAATCGAATTTAGTTTACAACCTCTAAATCACAATTTGACTAAAAATTTATATAAAATCCGAACTATAGGTGTTTATTTCATCTCAATTTATTCAAATTTAGCACCTCCATCAAAAAAACTCATCAAAATCCAAAAATATCGAATTTAGTTTAAAACCTCTAAATCACAATTTGACTAAAAATTTATATAAAATCCAAACTATAGGTGTTTATTTCATCTAAATTTATTCAAATTTAGTTCCTCCATCAAAAAAACTCATCAAAATCGAAAAAAATCGAATTTAGTTTACAACCTCTAAATCACAATTTGACTACAAATTTATATAAAATCCGAACTATAGGTGTTTATTTCATCTAAATTTATTCAAATTTAGTTCCTCCATCAAAAAAACTCATCAAAATCGAAAAAAATCGAATTTAGTTTACAACCTCTAAATCACAATTTGACTAAAAATTTATATACAATCCGAACTATAGGTGTTTATTTCATCTAAATTTATTCAAATTTAGCTCCTCCATCAAAATCCAAAAAAATCGAATTTAGGTTAAACCCTCTAAATCACAATTTGACTAAAAATTTATATAAAATCCGAACTATAGGTGTTTATTTCATCTCAATTTATTCAAATTTAGCACCTCCATCAAAAAAACTCATCAAAATCCAAAAATATCGAATTTAGTTTAAAACCTCTAAATCACAATTTGACTAAAAATTTATATAAAATCCAAACTATAGGTGTTTATTTCATCTAAATTTATTCAAATTTAGTTCCTCCATCAAAAAAACTCATCAAAATCGAAAAAAATCGAATTTAGTTTACAACCTCTAAATCACAATTTGACTAAAAATTTATATACAATCCGAACTATAGGTGTTTATTTCATCTAAATTTATTCAAATTTAGCTCCTCCATCAAAATCCAAAAAAATCGAATTTAGGTTAAACCCTCTAAATCACAATTTGACTAAAAATTTATATAAAATCCGAACTATAGGTGTTTATTTCATCTAAATTTATTCAAATTTAGCTCCTCCATCAAAATCCAAAAAAATCGAATTTAGGTTAAACCCTCTAAATCACAATTTGACTAAAAATTTATATAAAATCCGAACTATATGTGTTTATTTCATCTAAATTTATTCAAATTTAGCTCCTCCATCAAAAAAACTCATCAAAATCCAAAAAAATAGAATTTAGTTAAAACCCTCTAAATCACAGTTTGACTAAAAATTTATATAAAATCCGAACTATAGGTGTTTATTTCATCTAAATTTATTCAAAAAACTCCTCCATCAAAAAACTCATCAAAATCGAAAAAAATCGAATTTAGTTTACAACCTCTAAATCACAATTTGACTAAAAATTTATATACAATCCGAACTATAGGTGTTTATTTCATCTAAATTTATTCTAATTTAGCTCCTCCATCAAAAAAACTCATCAAAATCCAAGAAAATCGAATTTAGTTTAAAACCTTTAATCACCTTTTTGACTAAAAATTTATATAAAATCCGAACTATATGTGTTTATTTCATCTAAATTTATTCTAATTTAGCTCCTCCATCAAAAAAACTCATCAAAATCCAAGAAAATCGAATTTAGTTTACAACCTCTAAATCACAATTTGACTAAAAATTTATATACAATCCGAACTATAGGTGTTTATTTCATCTAAATTTATTCAAATTTAGCTCCTCCATCAAAATCCAAAAAAATCGAATTTAGGTTAAACCCTCTAAATCACAATTTGACTAAAAATTTATATAAAATCCGAACTATAGGTGTTTATTTCATCTCAATTTATTCAAATTTAGCTCCTCCATCAAAAAAACTCATCAAAATCCAAAAAAATCGAATTTAGTTTAAAACCTCTAAATCACAATTTGACAAAAAATTTACATAAAATCCAAACTATAGGTGTTTATTTCATCTAAATTTATTCAAATTTAGCTCCTCCATCAAAAAACTCATCAAAATCGAAAAAAATCGAATTTAGTTTACAACCTCTAAATCACAATTTGACTAAAAATTTATATAAAATCCGATCTATAGTTGCTTATTTCATCTAAATTTATTCAAATTTAGCTCCTCCATCAAAATCCAAAAAAATCGAATTTAGTTAAAACCCTCTAAATCACAATTGGACTAAAAATTTATATAAAATCCGAACTATAGGTGATTATTTCATCTAAATTTATTCAAATTTAGCTCCTCCATCAAAATCCAAAAAAATCGAATTTAGGTTAAACCCTCTAAATCACAATTTGACTAAAAATTTATATAAAATCCGAAATATTGGTGTTTATTTCATCTAAATTTATTCAAATTTACCTCCTCCATCAAAAAAACTTATCAAAATCCAAAAAAATTGAATTTAGTTTAAAACCTTTAATCACCTTTTTGACTAAAAATTTATATAAAATCCGAACTATATGTGTTTATTTCATCTAAATTTATTCAAATTTAGCTCCTCCATCAAAAAACTCATCAAAATCGAAAAAAATCGAATTTAGTTTACAACCTCTAAATCACAATTTGACTAAAAATTTATATAAAATCCGATCTATAGTTGCTTATTTCATCTAAATTTATTCAAATTTAGCTCCTCCATCAAAAAAACTCATCAAAATCCAAGAAAATCGAATTTAGTTTAAAACCTTTAATCACCTTTTTGACTAAAAATTTATATAAAATCCGAACTATATGTGTTTATTTCATCTAAATTTATTCTAATTTAGCTCCTCCATCAAAAAAACTCATCAAAATCCAAGAAAATCGAATTTAGTTTAAAACCTTTAATCACCTTTTTGACTAAAAATTTATATAAAATCCGAACTATATGTGTTTATTTCATCTAAATTTATTCAAATTTAGCTCCTCCATCAAAATCCAAAAAAATCGAATTTAGTTAAAACCCTCTAAATCACAATTGGACTAAAAATTTATATAAAATCCGAACTATAGGTGTTTATTTCATCTAAATTTATTCAAATTTAGCTCCTCCATCAAAATCCAAAAAAATCGAATTTAGGTTAAACCCTCTAAATCACAATTTGACTAAAAATTTATATAAAATCCGAACTATAGGTGTTTATTTCATCTCAATTTATTCCAATTTAGCTCCTCCATCAAAAAAACTCATCAAAATTCAAAAAAATCGAATTTAGTTTAAACCCTCTAAATCATAATTTGACTAAAAATTTATATAAAAACCGAACTATAGGTGTGTATTTCATCGAAATGTATTCAGATTTAGCTCCTCCATAAAAAAAACTCATCAAAATCCAAAAAACTCGAATTTAGTTTACAACCTCTAAATCACAATTTGACTAAAAATTTATATAAAATCCGAAATATTGGTGTTTATTTCATCTCAATTTATTCAAATTTAGCTCCTCCATCAAAAAAACTCATCAAAATC
The DNA here is from genome assembly GCA_929113495.1 of Andrena minutula. NCBI lineage: Eukaryota > Metazoa > Arthropoda > Insecta > Hymenoptera > Andrenidae > Andrena > Andrena minutula. Next base: position 19,357,316 of record OV815995.1, read on the forward strand.
CAAAAATATCGAATTTAGTTTAAAACCTCTAAATCACAATTTGACTAAAAATTTATATAAAATCCAAACTATAGGTGTTTATTTCATCTAAATTTATTCAAATTTAGTTCCTCCATCAAAAAAACTCATCAAAATCCAAGGAAATCGAATTTAGTTTAAAACCTCTAAATCACAATTTGACTAAAAATTTATATAAAATCCGAACTATAGGTGTTTATTTCATCTAAATTTATTCTAATTTAGCTCCTCCATCAAAAAAACTCATCAAAATCCAAGAAAATCGAATTTAGTTTAAAACCTTTAATCACCTTTTTGACTAAAAATTTATATAAAATCCGAACTATATGTGTTTATTTCATCTAAATTTATTCTAATTTAGCTCCTCCATCAAAAAAACTCATCAAAATCCAAGAAAATCGAATTTAGTTTAAAACCTTTAATCACCTTTTTGACTAAAAATTTATATAAAATCCGAACTATATGTGTTTATTTCATCTAAATTTATTCAAATTTAGCTCCTCCATCAAAATCCAAAAAAATCGAATTTAGTTAAAACCCTCTAAATCACAATTGGACTAAAAATTTATATAAAATCCGAACTATAGGTGTTTATTTCATCTAAATTTATTCAAATTTAGCTCCTCCATCAAAATCCAAAAAAATCGAATTTAGGTTAAACCCTCTAAATCACAATTTGACTAAAAATTTATATAAAATCCGAACTATAGGTGTTTATTTCATCTAAATTTATTCTAATTTAGCTCCTCCATCAAAAAAACTCATCAAAATCCAAAAAAATCGAATTTAGTTTAAAACCTCTAAATCACAATTTGACAAAAAATTTATATAAAATCCGATCTATAGTTGCTTATTTCATCTAAATTTATTCAAATTTAGCTCCTCCATCAAAAAAACTCATCAAAATCCAAGAAAATCGAATTTAGTTTAAAACCTTTAATCACCTTTTTGACTAAAAATTTATATAAAATCCGAACTATATGTGTTTATTTCATCTAAATTTATTCAAATTTAGCTCCTCCATCAAATAAACTCATCAAAATCCAAAAAAATCGAATTTAGTTTAAAACCTCTAAATCACAATTTGACTAAAAATTTATATAAAATCCGAACTATAGGTGTTTATTTCATCTCAATTTATTCAAATTTAGCACCTCCATCAAAAAAACTCATCAAAATCCAAAAATATCGAATTTAGTTTAAAACCTCTAAATCACAATTTGACTAAAAATTTATATAAAATCCAAACTATAGGTGTTTATTTCATCTAAATTTATTCAAATTTAGTTCCTCCATCAAAAAAACTCATCAAAATCGAAAAAAATCGAATTTAGGTTAAACCCTCTAAATCACAATTTGACTAAAAATTTATATAAAATCCGAACTATAGGTGTTTATTTCATCTAAATTTATTCAAATTTAGCTCCTCCATCAAAATCCAAAAAAATCGAATTTAGGTTAAACCCTCTAAATCACAATTTGACTAAAAATTTATATAAAATCCGAACTATAGGTGTTTATTTCATCTCAATTTATTCAAATTTAGCTCCTCCATCAAAATCCAAAAAAATCGAATTTAGGTTAAACCCTCTAAATCACAATTTGACTAAAAATTTATATAAAATCCGAACTATTGGTGTTTATTTCATCTCAATTTATTCCAATTTAGCTCCTCCATAAAAAAAACTCATCAAAATCCAAAAAACTCGAATTTAGTTTACAACCTCTAAATCACAATTTGACTAAAAATTTATATAAAATCCGAAATATTGGTGTTTATTTCATCTCAATTTATTCAAATTTAGCTCCTCCATCAAAAAAACTCATCAAAATCCAAAAATATCGAATTTAGTTTAAAACCTCTAAATCACAATTTGACTAAAAATTTATATAAAATCCAAACTATAGGTGTTTATTTCATCTAAATTTATTCAAATTTAGTTCCTCCATCAAAAAAACTCATCAAAATCCAAGGAAATCGAATTTAGTTTAAAACCTTTAATCACAATTTGACTAAAAATTTATATAAAATCCGAACTATAGGTGTTTATTTCATCTAAATTTATTCAAATTTAGCTCCTCCATCAAAATCCAAAAAAATCGAATTTAGGTTAAACCCTCTAAATCACAATTTGACTAAAAATTTATATAAAAACCGAACTATAGGTGTTTATTTCATCTCAATTTATTCAAATTTAGCTCCTCCATCAAAAAAACTCATCAAAATCCAAAAAACTCGAATTTAGTTTACAACCTCTAAATCACAATTTGACTAAAAATTTATATAAAATCCGAAATATTGGTGTTTATTTCATCTAAATTTATTCAAATTTAGCTCCTCCATCAAAAAAACTCATCAAAATCAAAAAAAATCGAATTTAGTTTAAAACCTCTAAATCACAATTTGACTACAAATTTATATAAAATCCGAACTATAGGTGTTTATTTCATCTAAATTTATTCAAATTTAGTTCCTCCATCAAAAAAACTCATCAAAATCGAAAAAAATCGAATTTAGTTTACAACCTCTAAATCACAATTTGACTAAAAATTTATATACAATCCGAACTATAGGTGTTTATTTCATCTAAATTTATTCAAATTTAGCTCCTCCATCAAAATCCAAAAAAATCGAATTTAGGTTAAACCCTCTAAATCACAATTTGACTAAAAATTTATATAAAATCCGAACTATAGGTGTTTATTTCATCTCAATTTATTCAAATTTAGCACCTCCATCAAAAAAACTCATCAAAATCCAAAAATATCGAATTTAGTTTAAAACCTCTAAATCACAATTTGACTAAAAATTTATATAAAATCCAAACTATAGGTGTTTATTTCATCTAAATTTATTCAAATTTAGTTCCTCCATCAAAAAAACTCATCAAAATCGAAAAAAATCGAATTTAGTTTACAACCTCTAAATCACAATTTGACTAAAAATTTATATACAATCCGAACTATAGGTGTTTATTTCATCTAAATTTATTCAAATTTAGCTCCTCCATCAAAATCCAAAAAAATCGAATTTAGGTTAAACCCTCTAAATCACAATTTGACTAAAAATTTATATAAAATCCGAACTATAGGTGTTTATTTCATCTAAATTTATTCAAATTTAGCTCCTCCATCAAAATCCAAAAAAATCGAATTTAGGTTAAACCCTCTAAATCACAATTTGACTAAAAATTTATATAAAATCCGAACTATATGTGTTTATTTCATCTAAATTTATTCAAATTTAGCTCCTCCATCAAAAAAACTCATCAAAATCCAAAAAAATCGAATTTAGTTTAAAACCTCTAAATCACAATTTGACTAAAAATTTATATAAAATCCGAACTATAGGTGTTTATTTCATCTCAATTTATTCAAATTTAGCACCTCCATCAAAAAAACTCATCAAAATCCAAAAATATCGAATTTAGTTTAAAACCTATAAATCACAATTTGACTAAAAATTTATATAAAATCCAAACTATAGGTGTTTATTTCATCTAAATTTATTCAAATTTAGTTCCTCCATCAAAAAAACTCATCAAAATCGAAAAAAATCGAATTTAGTTTACAACCTCTAAATCACAATTTGACTAAAAATTTATATAAAATCCAAACTATAGGTGTTTATTTCATCTAAATTTATTCAAATTTAGTTCCTCCATCAAAAAAACTCATCAAAATCGAAAAAAATCGAATTTAGTTTACAACCTCTAAATCACAATTTGACTAAAAATTTATATACAATCCGAACTATAGGTGTTTATTTCATCTAAATTTATTCAAATTAAGCTCCTCCATCAAAATCCAAAAAAATCGAATTTAGGTTAAACCCTCTAAATCACAATTTGACTAAAAATTTATAGAAAATCCGAACTATAGGTGTTTATTTCATCTCAATTTATTCAAATTTAGCACCTCCATCAAAAAAACTCATCAAAATCCAAAAATATCGAATTTAGTTTAAAACCTCTAAATCACAATTTGACTAAAAATTTATATAAAATCCAAACTATAGGTGTTTATTTCATCTAAATTTATTCAAATTTAGCTCCTGCATCAAAAAAACTCATCAAAATCCAAAAAAATCGAATTTTGATTACAACCTCTAAATCTCAACTTGACTAAAAATTTATATAAAATCCGAACTATAGGTGTTTATTTCATCTAAATTTATTCAAATTTAGCTCCTCCATCAAAAAAACTCATCAAAATCGAAAAAAATCGAATTTAGTTTAAACCCTCTAAATCACAATTTGACTAAAAATTTATATAAAATCCGAACTATAGGTGTTTATTTCATCTCAATTTATTCAAATTTAGCACCTCCATCAAAAAAACTCATCAAAATCCAAAAATATCGAATTTAGTTTAAAACCTCTAAATCACAATTTGACTAAAAATTTATATAAAATCCAAACTATAGGTGTTTATTTCATCTAAATTTATTCAAATTTAGTTCCTCCATCAAAAAAACTCATCAAAATCGAAAAAAATCGAATTTAGTTTACAACCTCTAAATCACAATTTGACTAAAAATTTATATAAAATCCAAACTATAGGTGTTTATTTCATCTAAATTTATTCAAATTTAGTTCCTCCATCAAAAAAACTCATCAAAATCGAAAAAAATCGAATTTAGTTTACAACCTCTAAATCACAATTTGACTAAAAATTTATATACAATCCGAACTATAGGTGTTTATTTCATCTAAATTTATTCAAATTTAGCTCCTCCATCAAAATCCAAAAAAATCGAATTTAGGTTAAACCCTCTAAATCACAATTTGACTAAAAATTTATATAAAATCCGAACTATAGGTGTTTATTTCATCTCAATTTATTCAATTTTAGCACCTCCATCAAAAAAACTCATCAAAATCCAAAAATATCGAATTTAGTTTAAAACCTCTAAATCACAATTTGACTAAAAATTTATATAAAATCCAAACTATAGGTGTTTATTTCATCTAAATTTATTCAAATTTAGTTCCTCCATCAAAAAAACTCATCAAAATCGAAAAAAATCGAATTTAGTTTACAACCTCTAAATCACAATTTGACTAAAAATTTATATACAATCCGAACTATAGGTGTTTATTTCATCTAAATTTATTCAAATTTAGCTCCTCCATCAAAAAAACTCATCAAAATCCAAAAAAATCGAATTTAGTTTAAAACCTCTAAATCACAATTTGACTAAAAATTTATATAAAATCCGAACTATAGGTGTTTATTTCATCTCAATTTATTCAAATTTAGCACCTCCATCAAAAAAACTCATCAAAATCCAAAAATATCGAATTTAGTTTAAAACCTCTAAATCACAATTTGACTAAAAATTTATATAAAATCCAAACTATAGGTGTTTATTTCATCTAAATTTATTCAAATTTAGTTCCTCCATCAAAAAAACTCATCAAAATCGAAAAAAATCGAATTTAGTTTACAACCTCTAAATCACAATTTGACTAAAAATTTATATAAAATCCAAACTATAGGTGTTTATTTCATCTAAATTTATTCAAATTTAGTTCCTCCATCAAAAAAACTCATCAAAATCGAAAAAAATCGAATTTAGTTTACAACCTCTAAATCACAATTTGACTAAAAATTTATATACAATCCGAACTATAGGTGTTCATTTCATCTAAATTTATTCCAATTTAGCTCCTCCATCAAAAAAACTCATCAAAATTCAAAAAAATCGAATTTAGTTTAAACCCTCTAAATCATAATTTGACTAAAAATTTATATAAAAACCGAACTATAGGTGTGTATTTCATCGAAATGTATTCAGATTTAGCTCCTCCATAAAAAAAACTCATCAAAATCCAAAAAACTCGAATTTAGTTTACAACCTCTAAATCACAATTTGACTAAAAATTTATATAAAATCCGAAATATTGGTGTTTATTTCATCTCAATTTATTCAAATTTAGCTCCTCCATCAAAAAAACTCATCAAAATCCAAAAATATCGAATTTAGTTTAAAACCTCTAAATCACAATTTGACTAAAAATTTATATAAAATCCAAACTATAGGTGTTTATTTCATCTAAATTTATTCAAATTTAGTTCCTCCATCAAAAAAACTCATCAAAATCCAAGGAAATCGAATTTAGTTTAAAACCTTTAATCACAATTTGACTAAAAATTTATATAAAATCCGAACTATAGGTGTTTATTTCATCTAAATTTATTCAAATTTAGCTCCTCCATCAAAATCCAAAAAAATCGAATTTAGGTTAAACCCTCTAAATCACAATTTGACTAAAAATTTATATAAAATCCGAACTATAGGTGTTTATTTCATCTAAATTTATTCTAATTTAGCTCCTCCATCAAAAAAACTCATCAAAATCCAAAAAAATCGAATTTAGTTTAAAACCTCTAAATCACAATTTGACAAAAAAGTTATATAAAATCCGATCTATAGTTGCTTATTTCATCTAAATTTATTCAAATTTAGCTCCTCCATCAAAAAAACTCATCAAAATCCAAGAAAATCGAATTTAGTTTAAAACCTTTAATCACCTTTTTGACTAAAAATTTATATAAAATCCGAACTATATGTGTTTATTTCATCTAAATTTATTCAAATTTAGCTCCTCCATCAAAAAAACTCATCAAAATCCAAAAAAATCGAATTTAGTTTAAAACCTCTAAATCACAATTTGACTAAAAATTTATATAAAATCCGAACTATAGGTGTTTATTTCATCTCAATTTATTCAAATTTAGCACCTCCATCAAAAAAACTCATCAAAATCCAAAAATATCGAATTTAGTTTAAAACCTCTAAATCACAATTTGACTAAAAATTTATATAAAATCCAAACTATAGGTGTTTATTTCATCTAAATTTATTCAAATTTAGTTCCTCCATCAAAAAAACTCATCAAAATCGAAAAAAATCGAATTTAGGTTAAACCCTCTAAATCACAATTTGACTAAAAATTTATATAAAATCCGAACTATAGGTGTTTATTTCATCTAAATTTATTCAAATTTAGCTCCTCCATCAAAATCCAAAAAAATCGAATTTAGGTTAAACCCTCTAAATCACAATTTGACTAAAAATTTATATAAAATCCGAACTATAGGTGTTTATTTCATCTCAATTTATTCAAATTTAGCTCCTCCATCAAAATCCAAAAAAATCGAATTTAGGTTAAACCCTCTAAATCACAATTTGACTAAAAATTTATATAAAATCCGAACTATAGGTGTTTATTTCATCTCAATTTATTCCAATTTAGCTCCTCCATCAAAAAAACTCATCAAAATTCAAAAAAATCGAATTTAGTTTAAACCCTCTAAATCATAATTTGACTAAAAATTTATATAAAAACCGAACTATAGGTGTTTATTTCATCGAAATGTATTCAGATTTAGCTCCTCCATAAAAAAAACTCATCAAAATCCAAAAAACTCGAATTTAGTTTACAACCTCTAAATCACAATTTGACTAAAAATTTATATAAAATCCGAAATATTGGTGTTTATTTCATCTCAATTTATTCAAATTTAGCTCCTCCATCAAAAAAACTCATCAAAATCCAAAAATATCGAATTTAGTTTAAAACCTCTAAATCACAATTTGACTAAAAATTTATATAAAATCCAAACTATAGGTGTTTATTTCATCTAAATTTATTCAAATTTAGTTCCTCCATCAAAAAAACTCATCAAAATCCAAGGAAATCGAATTTAGTTTAAAACCTTTAATCACAATTTGACTAAAAATTTATATAAAATCCGAACTATAGGTGTTTATTTCATCTAAATTTATTCAAATTTAGCTCCTCCATCAAAATCCAAAAAAATCGAATTTAGGTTAAACCCTCTAAATCACAATTTGACTAAAAATTTATATAAAATCCGAACTATAGGTGTTTATTTCATCTCAATTTATTCAAATTTAGCTCCTCCATCAAAAAAACTCATCAAAATCCAAAAAACTCGAATTTAGTTTACAACCTCTAAATCACAATTTGACTAAAAATTTATATAAAATCCGAAATATTGGTGTTTATTTCATCTAAATTTATTCAAATTTAGCTCCTCCATCAAAAAAACTCATCAAAATCAAAAAAAATCGAATTTAGTTTAAAACCTCTAAATCACAATTTGACTAAAAATTTATATAAAATCCGAACTATAGGTGTTTATTTCATCTAAATTTATTCAAATTTAGTTCCTCCATCAAAAAAACTCATCAAAATCGAAAAAAATCGAATTTAGTTTACAACCTCTAAATCACAATTTGACTAAAAATTTATATAAAATCCGAACTATAGGTGTTTATTTCATCTAAATTTATTCAAATTTAGCTCCTCCATCAAAATCCAAAAAAATCGAATTTAGGTTAAACCCTCTAAATCACAATTTGACTAAAAATTTATATAAAATCCGAACTATAGGTGTTTATTTCATCTCAATTTATTCAAATTTAGCACCTCCATCAAAAAAACTCATCAAAATCCAAAAATATCGAATTTAGTTTAAAACCTCTAAATCACAATTTGACTAAAAATTTATATAAAATCCAAACTATAGGTGTTTATTTCATCTAAATTTATTCAAATTTAGTTCCTCCATCAAAAAAACTCATCAAAATCGAAAAAAATCGAATTTAGTTTACAACCTCTAAATCACAATTTGACTAAAAATTTATATAAAATCCGATCTATAGTTGCTTATTTCATCTAAATTTATTCAAATTTAGCTCCTCCATCAAAAAAACTCATCAAAATCCAAGAAAATCGAATTTAGTTTAAAACCTTTAATCACCTTTTTGACTAAAAATTTATATAAAATCCGAACTATATGTGTTTATTTCATCTAAATTTATTCAAATTTAGCTCCTCCATCAAAAAAACTCATCAAAATCCAAAAAAATCGAATTTAGTTTAAAACCTCTAAATCACAATTTGACTAAAAATTTATATAAAATCCGAACTATAGGTGTTTATTTCATCTCAATTTATTCAAATTTAGCACCTCCATCAAAAAAACTCATCAAAATCCAAAAATATCGAATTTAGTTTAAAACCTCTAAATCACAATTTGACTAAAAATTTATATAAAATCCAAACTATAGGTGTTTATTTCATCTAAATTTATTCAAATTTAGTTCCTCCATCAAAAAAACTCATCAAAATCGAAAAAAATCGAATTTAGGTTAAACCCTCTAAATCACAATTTGACTAAAAATTTATATAAAATCCGAACTATAGGTGTTTATTTCATCTAAATTTATTCAAATTTAGCTCCTCCATCAAAATCCAAAAAAATCGAATTTAGGTTAAACCCTCTAAATCACAATTTGACTAAAAATTTATATAATAGGTGTTTATTTCATCTCAATTTATTCAAATTTAGCTCCTCCATCAAAATCCAAAAAAATCGAATTTAGGTTAAACCCTCTAAATCACAATTTGACTAAAAATTTATATAAAATCCGAACTATAGGTGTTTATTTCATCTCAATTTATTCCAATTTAGCTCCTCCATCAAAAAAACTCATCAAAATTCAAAAAAATCGAATTTAGTTTAAACCCTCTAAATCATAATTTGACTAAAAATTTATATAAAAACCGAACTATAGGTGTTTATTTCATCGAAATGTATTCAGATTTAGCTCCTCCATAAAAAAAACTCATCAAAATCCAAAAAACTCGAATTTAGTTTACAACCTCTAAATCACAATTTGACTAAAAATTTATATAAAATCCGAAATATTGGTGTTTATTTCATCTCAATTTATTCAAATTTAGCTCCTCCATCAAAAAAACTCATCAAAATCCAAAAATATCGAATTTAGTTTAAAACCTCTAAATCACAATTTGACTAAAAATTTATATAAAATCCAAACTATAGGTGTTTATTTCATCTAAATTTATTCAAATTTAGTTCCTCCATCAAAAAAACTCATCAAAATCCAAGGAAATCGAATTTAGTTTAAAACCTTTAATCACAATTTGACTAAAAATTTATATAAAATCCGAACTATAGGTGTTTATTTCATCTAAATTTATTCAAATTTAGCTCCTCCATCAAAATCCAAAAAAATCGAATTTAGGTTAAACCCTCTAAATCACAATTTGACTAAAAATTTATATAAAATCCGAACTATAGGTGTTTATTTCATCTCAATTTATTCAAATTTAGCTCCTCCATCAAAAAAACTCATCAAAATCCAAAAAACTCGAATTTAGTTTACAACCTCTAAATCACAATTTGACTAAAAATTTATATAAAATCCGAAATATTGGTGTTTATTTCATCTAAATTTATTCAAATTTAGCTCCTCCATCAAAAAAACTCATCAAAATCAAAAAAAATCGAATTTAGTTTAAAACCTCTAAATCACAATTTGACTAAAAATTTATATAAAATCCGAACTATAGGTGTTTATTTCATCTAAATTTATTCAAATTTAGTTCCTCCATCAAAAAAACTCATCAAAATCGAAAAAAATCGAATTTAGTTTACAACCTCTAAATCACAATTTGACTAAAAATTTATATACAATCCGAACTGTAGGTGTTTATTTCATCTAAATTTATTCAAATTTAGCTCCTCCATCAAAATCCAAAAAAATCGAATTTAGGTTAAACCCTCTAAATCACAATTTGACTAAAAATTTATATAAAATCCGAACTATAGGTGTTTATTTCATCTCAATTTATTCAAATTTAGCACCTCCATCAAAACAACTCATCAAAATCCAAAAATATCGAATTTAGTTTAAAACCTCTAAATCACAATTTGACTAAAAATTTATATAAAATCCAAACTATAGGTGTTTATTTCATCTAAATTTATTCAAATTTAGTTCCTCCATCAAAAAAACTCATCAAAATCGAAAAAAATCGAATTTAGTTTACAACCTCTAAATCACAATTTGACTAAAAATTTATATACAATCCGAACTATAGGTGTTTATTTCATCTAAATTTATTCAAATTTAGCTCCTCCATCAAAATCCAAAAAAATCGAATTTAGGTTAAACCCTCTAAATCACAATTTGACTAAAAATTTATATAAAATCCGAACTATAGGTGTTTATTTCATCTAAATTTATTCAAATTTAGCTCCTCCATCAAAATCCAAAAAAATCGAATTTAGGTTAAACCCTCTAAATCACAATTTGACTAAAAATTTATATAAAATCCGAACTATATGTGTTTATTTCATCTAAATTTATTCAAATTTAGCTCCTCCATCAAAAAAACTCATCAAAATCCAAAAAAATCGAATTTAGTTTAAAACCTCTAAATCACAATTTGACTAAAAATTTATATAAAATCCGAACTATAGGTGTTTATTTCATCTAAATTTATTCAAATTTAGTTCCTCCATCAAAAAAACTCATCAAAATCGAAAAAAATCGAATTTAGTTTACAACCTCTAAATCACAATTTGACTAAAAATTTATATACAATCCGAACTGTAGGTGTTTATTTCATCTAAATTTATTCAAATTTAGCTCCTCCATCAAAATCCAAAAAAAATCGAATTTAGGTTAAACCCTCTAAATCACAATTTGACTAAAAATTTATATAAAATCCGAACTATAGGTGTTTATTTCATCTCAATTTATTCAAATTTAGCACCTCCATCAAAAAAACTCATCAAAATCCAAAAATATCGAATTTAGTTTAAAACCTCTAAATCACAATTTGACCAAAAATTTATATAAAATCCAAAACATAGGTGTTTATTTCATCTAAATTTATTCAAATTTAGTTCCTCCATCAAAAAAACTCATCAAAATCGAAAAAAATCGAATTTAGTTTACAACCTCTAAATCACAATTTGACTAAAAATTTATATAAAATCCAAACTATAGGTGTTTATTTCATCTAAATTTATTCAAATTTAGTTCCTCCATCAAAAAAACTCATCAAAATCGAAAAAAATCGAATTTAGTTTAAACCCTCTAAATCACAATTTGACTAAAAATTTATATAAAATCCGAACTATAGGTGTTTATTTCATCTCAATTTATTCAAATTTAGCACCTCCATCAAAAAAACTCATCAAAATCCAAAAATATCGAATTTAGTTTAAAACCTCTAAATCACAATTTGACTAAAAATTTATATAAAATCCAAACTATAGGTGTTTATTTCATCTAAATTTATTCAAATTTAGTTCCTCCATCAAAAAAACTCATCAAAATCGAAAAAAATCGAATTTAGTTTACAACCTCTAAATCACAATTTGACTAAAAATTTATATAAAATCCAAACTATAGGTGTTTATTTCATCTAAATTTATTCAAATTTAGTTCCTCCATCAAAAAAACTCATCAAAATCGAAAAAAATCGAATTTAGTTTACAACCTCTAAATCACAATTTGACTAAAAATTTATATACAATCCGAACTATAGGTGTTTATTTCATCTAAATTTATTCAAATTTAGCTCCTCCATCAAAATCCAAAAAAATCGAATTTAGGTTAAACCCTCTAAATCACAATTTGACTAAAAATTTATATAAAATCCGAACTATAGGTGTTTATTTCATCTCAATTTATTCAAATTTAGCACCTCCATCAAAAAAACTCATCAAAATCCAAAAATATCGAATTTAGTTTAAAACCTCTAAATCACAATTTGACTAAAAATTTATATAAAATCCAAACTATAGGTGTTTATTTCATCTAAATTTATTCAAATTTAGTTCCTCCATCAAAAAAACTCATCAAAATCGAAAAAAATCGAATTTAGTTTACAAACCTCTAAATCACAATTTGACTAAAAATTTATATACAATCCGAACTATAGGTGTTTATTTCATCTAAATTTATTCAAATTTAGCTCCTCCATCAAAATCCAAAAAAATCGAATTTAGGTTAAACCCTCTAAATCACAATTTGACTAAAAATTTATATAAAATCCGAACTATAGGTGTTTATTTCATCTAAATTTACTCAAATTTAGCTCCTCCATCAAAATCCAAAAAAATCGAATTTAGGTTAAACCCTCTAAATCACAATTTGACTAAAAATTTATATAAAATCCGAACTATAGGTGTTTATTTCATCTAAATTTATTCAAATTTAGCTCCTCCATCAAAAAAACTCATCAAAATCCAAAAAAATCGAATTTAGTTTAAAACCTCTAAATCACAATTTGACTAAAAATTTATATAAAATCCGAACTATAGGTGTTTATTTCATCTAAATTTATTCAAATTTAGCTCCTCCATCAAAAAAACATCAAAATCAAAAAAAATCGAATTTAGTTTAAAACCTCGAAATCACAATTTGACAAAAAATTTACATAAAATCCAAACTATAGGTGTTTATTTCATCTAAATTTATTCAAATTTAGCTCCTCCATCAAAAAAACTCATCAAAATCCAAGAAAATCGAATTTAGTTTAAAACCTTTAATCACCTTTTTGACTAAAAATTTATATAAAATCCGAACTATATGTGTTTATTTCATCTAAATTTATTCTAATTTAGCTCCTCCATCAAAAAAACTCATCAAAATCCAAGAAAATCGAATTTAGTTTAAAACCTTTAATCACCTTTTTGACTAAAAATTTATATAAAATCCGAACTATATGTGTTTATTTCATCTAAATTTATTCAAATTTAGCTCCTCCATCAAAATCCATAAAAATCGAATTTAGTTAAAACCCTCTAAATCACAATTGGACTAAAAATTTATATAAAATCCGAACTATAGGTGTTTATTTCATCTAAATTTATTCAAATTTAGCTCCTCCATCAAAATCCAAAAAAATCGAATTTAGGTTAAACCCTCTAAATCACAATTTGACTAAAAATTTATATAAAATCCGAACTATAGGTGTTTATTTCATCTCAATTTATTCCAATTTAGCTCCTCCATCAAAAAAACTCATCAAAATTCAAAAAAATCGAATTTAGTTTAAACCCTCTAAATCATAATTTGACTAAAAATTTATATAAAAACCGAACTATAGGTGTTTATTTCATCGAAATGTATTCAGATTTAGCTCCTCCATAAAAAAAACTCATCAAAATCCAAAAAACTCGAATTTAGTTTACAACCTCTAAATCACAATTTGACTAAAAATTTATATAAAATCCGAAATATTGGTGTTTATTTCATCTCAATTTATTCAAATTTAGCTCCTCCATCAAAAAAACTCATCAAAATCCAAAAAAATCGAATTTAGTTTAAAACCTCTAAATCACAATTTGACTAAAAATTTATATAAAATCCAAACTATAGGTGTTTATTTCATCTAAATTTATTCAAATTTAGTTCCTCCATCAAAAAAACTCATCAAAATCCAAGGAAATCGAATTTAGTTTAAAACCTTTAATCACAATTTGACTAAAAATTTATATAAAATCCGAACTATAGGTGTTTATTTCATCTAAATTTATTCAAATTTAGCTCCTCCATCAAAATCCAAAAAAATCGAATTTAGGTTAAACCCTCTAAATCACAATTTGACTAAAAATTTATATAAAATCCGAACTATAGGTGTTTATTTCATCTCAATTTATTCAAATTTAGCTCCTCCATCAAAAAAACTCATCAAAATCCAAAAAACTCGAATTTAGTTTACAACCTCTAAATCACAATTTGACTAAAAATTTATATAAAATCCGAAATATTGGTGTTTATTTCATCTAAATTTATTCAAATTTAGCTCCTCCATCAAAAAACTCATCAAAATCAAAAAAAATCGAATTTAGTTTAAAACCTCTAAATCACAATTTGACTAAAAATTTATATAAAATCCGAACTATATGTGTTTATTTCATCTAAATTTATTCTAATTTAGCTCCTCCATCAAAAAAACTCATCAAAATCCAAGAAAATCGAATTTAGTTTACAACCTCTAAATCTCAATTTGACTAAAAATTTATATAAAATCCGAACTATAGGTGTTTATTTCATCTAAATTTATTCAAATTTAGCTCCTCCATCAAAAAACTCATCAAAATCGAAAAAAATCGAATTTAGTTTACAACCTCTAAATCACAATTTGACTAAAAATTTATATACAATCCGAACTATAGGTGTTTATTTCATCTAAATTTATTCAAATTTAGCTCCTCCATCAAAATCCAAAAAAATCGAATTTAGGTTAAACCCTCTAAATCACAATTTGACTAAAAATTTATATAAAATCCGAACTATAGGTGTTTATTTCATCTCAATTTATTCAAATTTAGCTCCTCCATCAAAAAATCTCATCAAAATCCAAAAATATCGAATTTAGTTTAAAACCTCTAAATCACAATTTGACTAAAAATTTATATAAAATCCAAACTATAGGTGTTTATTTCATCTAAATTTATTCAAATTTAGTTCCTCCATCAAAAAAACTCATCAAAATCCAAGAAAATCGAATTTAGTTTAAAACCTTTAATCACCTTTTTGACTAAAAATTTATATAAAATCCGAACTATATGTGTTTATTTCATCTAAATTTATTCTAATTTAGCTCCTCCATCAAAAAACTCATCAAAATCGAAAAAAATCGAATTTAGTTTACAACCTCTAAATCACAATTTGACTAAAAATTTATATAAAATCCGAACTATAGGTGTTTATTTCATCTAAATTTATTCAAATTTAGCTCCTCCATCAAAAAAACTCATCAAAATCCAAGAAAATCGAATTTAGTTTAAAACCTTTAATCACCTTTTTTGACTAAAAATTTATATAAAATCCGAACTATATGTGTTTATTTCATCTAAATTTATTCTAATTTAGCTCCTCCATCAAAAAACTCATCAAAATCCAAAAAAATCGAATTTAGTTTAAAACCTCTAAATCACAATTTGACAAAAAATTTACATAAAATCCAAACTATAGGTGTTTATTTCATCTAAATTTATTCAAATTTAGCTCCTCCATCAAAAAAAACTTATCAAAATCCAAAAAAATTGAATTTAGTTAAAACCCTCTAAATCACAATTTGACTAAAAATTTATATAAAATCCGAACTATAGGTGTTTATTTCATCTAAATTTATTCAAATTTAGCTCCTCCATCAAAAAACTCATCAAAATCGAAAAAAATCGAATTTAGTTTACAACCTCTAAATCACAATTTGACTAAAAATTTATATACAATCCGAACTATAGGTGTTTATTTCATCTAAATTTATTCAAATTTAGCTCCTCCATCAAAATCCAAAAAAATCGAATTTAGGTTAAACCCTCTAAATCACAATTTGACTAAAAATTTATATAAAATCCGAACTATAGGTGTTTATTTCATCTCAATTTATTCAAATTTAGCACCTCCATCAAAAAAACTCATCAAAATCCAAAAATATCGAATTTAGTTAAAACCCTCTAAATCATAATTTGACTAAAAATTTATATAAAAACCGAACTATAGGTGTTTATTTCATCGAAATTTATTCAAATTTAGCTCCTCCATCAAAAAAACCTCATCAAAATCCAAAAAAATCGAATTTAGGTTAAACCCTCTAAATCACAATTTGACTAAAAATTTATATAAAATCCGATCTATAGTTGCTTATTTCATCTAAATTTATTCAAATTTAGCTCCTGCATCAAAAAAACTCATCAAAATCCAAAAAAATCGAATTTAGTTTAAAACCTCTAAATCACAATTTGACTAAAAATTTATATACAATCCGAACTATAGGTGTTTATTTCATCTAAATTTATTCAAATTTAGCTCCTCCATCAAAAAAACTCATCAAAATCCAAAAATATCGAATTTAGTTTAAAACCTCTAAATCACAATTTGACTAAAAATTTATATAAAATCCAAACTATAGGTGTTTATTTCATCTAAATTTATTCAAATTTAGTTCCTCCATCAAAAAAACTCATCAAAATCCAAGAAAATCGAATTTAGTTTAAAACCTTTAATCACCTTTTTGACTAAAAATTTATATAAAATCCGAACTATATGTGTTTATTTCATCTAAATTTATTCTAATTTAGCTCCTCCATCAAAAAACTCATCAAAATCGAAAAAATCGAATTTAGTTTACAACCTCTAAATCACAATTTGACTAAAAATTTATATAAAATCCGAACTATAGGTGTTTATTTCATCTAAATTTATTCAAATTTAGCTCCTCCATCAAAAAAACTCATCAAAATCCAAGAAAATCGAATTTAGTTTAAAACCTTTAATCACCTTTTTGACTAAAAATTTATATAAAATCCGAACTATATGTGTTTATTTCATCTAAATTTATTCTAATTTAGCTCCTCCATCAAAAAACTCATCAAAATCCAAAAAAATCGAATTTAGTTTAAAACCTCTAAATCACAATTTGACAAAAAAATTTACATAAAATCCAAACTATAGGTGTTTATTTCATCTAAATTTATTCAAATTTAGCTCCTCCATCAAAAAAAACTTATCAAAATCCAAAAAAATTGAATTTAGTTAAAACCCTCTAAATCACAATTTGACTAAAAATTTATATAAAATCCGAACTATAGGTGTTTATTTCATCTAAATTTATTCAAATTTAGCTCCTCCATCAAAAAACTCATCAAAATCGAAAAAAATCGAATTTAGTTTACAACCTCTAAATCACAATTTGACTAAAAATTTATATACAATCCGAACTATAGGTGTTTATTTCATCTAAATTTATTCAAATTTAGCTCCTCCATCAAAATCCAAAAAAATCGAATTTAGGTTAAACCCTCTAAATCACAATTTGACTAAAAATTTATATAAATCCGAACTATAGGTGTTTATTTCATCTCAATTTATTCAAATTTAGCACCTCCATCAAAAAAACTCATCAAAATCCAAAAATATCGAATTTAGTTAAAACCCTCTAAATCATAATTTGACTAAAAATTTATATAAAAACCGAACTATAGGTGTTTATTTCATCGAAATTTATTCAAATTTAGCTCCTCCATCAAAAAAACTCATCAAAATCCAAAAAAATCGAATTTAGGTTAAACCCTCTAAATCACAATTTGACTAAAAATTTATATAAAATCCGATCTATAGTTGCTTATTTCATCTAAATTTATTCAAATTTAGCTCCTGCATCAAAAAAACTCATCAAAATCCAAAAAAATCGAATTTAGTTTAAAACCTCTAAATCACAATTTGACTAAAAATTTATATACAATCCGAACTATAGGTGTTTATTTCATCTAAATTTATTCAAATTTAGCTCCTCCATCAAAAAAACTCATCAAAATCCAAAAATATCGAATTTAGTTTAAAACCTCTAAATCACAATTTGACTAAAAATTTATATAAAATCCAAACTATAGGTGTTTATTTCATCTAAATTTATTCAAATTTAGTTCCTCCATCAAAAAAACTCATCAAAATCCAAGAAAATCGAATTTAGTTTAAAACCTTTAATCACCTTTTTGACTAAAAATTTATATAAAATCCGAACTATATGTGTTTATTTCATCTAAATTTATTCTAATTTAGCTCCTCCATCAAAAAACTCATCAAAATCGAAAAAAATCGAATTTAGTTTACAACCTCTAAATCACAATTTGACTAAAAATTTATATAAAATCCGAACTATAGGTGTTTATTTCATCTAAATTTATTCAAATTTAGCTCCTCCATCAAAAAAACTCATCAAAATCCAAGAAAATCGAATTTAGTTTAAAACCTTTAATCACCTTTTTGACTAAAAATTTATATAAAATCCGAACTATATGTGTTTATTTCATCTAAATTTATTCTAATTTAGCTCCTCCATCAAAAAACTCATCAAAATCCAAAAAAATCGAATTTAGTTTAAAACCTCTAAATCACAATTTGACAAAAAATTTACATAAAATCCAAACTATAGGTGTTTATTTCATCTAAATTTATTCAAATTTAGCTCCTCCATCAAAAAAACTTATCAAAATCCAAAAAAATTGAATTTAGTTAAAACCCTCTAAATCACAATTTGACTAAAAATTTATATAAAATCCGAACTATAGGTGTTTATTTCATCTAAATTTATTCAAATTTAGCTCCTCCATCAAAAAACTCATCAAAATCGAAAAAAATCGAATTTAGTTTACAACCTCTAAATCACAATTTGACTAAAAATTTATATACAATCCGAACTATAGGTGTTTATTTCATCTAAATTTATTCAAATTTAGCTCCTCCATCAAAATCCAAAAAAATCGAATTTAGGTTAAACCCTCTAAATCACAATTTGACTAAAAATTTATATAAAATCCGAACTATAGGTGTTTATTTCATCTCAATTTATTCAAATTTAGCACCTCCATCAAAAAAACTCATCAAAATCCAAAAATATCGAATTTAGTTAAAACCCTCTAAATCATAATTTGACTAAAAATTTATATAAAAACCGAACTATAGGTGTTTATTTCATCGAAATTTATTCAAATTTAGCTCCTCCATCAAAAAAACTCATCAAAATCCAAAAAATCGAATTTAGGTTAAACCCTCTAAATCACAATTTGACTAAAAATTTATATAAAATCCGATCTATAGTTGATTATTTCATCTAAATTTATTCAAATTTAGCTCCTGCATCAAAAAAACTCATCAAAATCCAAAAAAATCGAATTTAGTTTAAAACCTCTAAATCACAATTTGACTAAAAATTTATATACAATCCGAACTATAGGTGTTTATTTCATCTAAATTTATTCAAATTTAGCTCCTCCATCAAAAAAACTCATCAAAATCCAAAAATATCGAATTTAGTTTAAAACCTCTAAATCACAATTTGACTAAAAATTTATATAAAATCCAAACTATAGGTGTTTATTTCATCTAAATTTATTCAAATTTAGTTCCTCCATCAAAAAAACTCATCAAAATCCAAGAAAATCGAATTTAGTTTAAAACCTTTAATCACCTTTTTGACTAAAAATTTATATAAAATCCGAACTATATGTGTTTATTTCATCTAAATTTATTCTAATTTAGCTCCTCCATCAAAAAACTCATCAAAATCGAAAAAAATCGAATTTAGTTTACAACCTCTAAATCACAATTTGACTAAAAATTTATATAAAATCCGAACTATAGGTGTTTATTTCATCTAAATTTATTCAAATTTAGCTCCTCCATCAAAAAAACTCATCAAAATCCAAGAAAATCGAATTTAGTTTAAAACCTTTAATCACCTTTTTGACTAAAAATTTATATAAAATCCGAACTATATGTGTTTATTTCATCTAAATTTATTCTAATTTAGCTCCTCCATCAAAAAACTCATCAAAATCCAAAAAAATCGAATTTAGTTTAAAACCTCTAAATCACAATTTGACTAAAAATTTATATACAATCCGAACTATAGGTGTTTATTTCATCTAAATTTATTCAAATTTAGCTCCTCCATCAAAATCCAAAAAAATCGAATTTAGGTTAAACCCTCTAAATCACAATTTGACTAAAAATTTATATAAAATCCGAACTATAGGTGTTTATTTCATCTCAATTTATTCAAATTTAGCACCTCCATCAAAAAAACTCATCAAAATCCAAAAATATCGAATTTAGTTAAAACCCTCTAAATCATAATTTGACTAAAAATTTATATAAAAACCGAACTATAGGTGTTTATTTCATCGAAATTTATTCAAATTTAGCTCCTCCATCAAAAAAACTCATCAAAATCCAAAAAAATCGAATTTAGGTTAAACCCTCTAAATCACAATTTGACTAAAAATTTATATAAAATCCGATCTATAGTTGCTTATTTCATCTAAATTTATTCAAATTTAGCTCCTGCATCAAAAAAACTCATCAAAATCCAAAAAAATCGAATTTAGTTTAAAACCTCTAAATCACAATTTGACTAAAAATTTATATACAATCCGAACTATAGGTGTTTATTTCATCTAAATTTATTCAAATTTAGCTCCTCCATCAAAAAAACTCATCAAAATCCAAAAATATCGAATTTAGTTTAAAACCTCTAAATCACAATTTGACTAAAAATTTATATAAAATCCAAACTATAGGTGTTTATTTCATCTAAATTTATTCAAATTTAGTTCCTCCATCAAAAAAACTCATCAAAATCCAAGAAAATCGAATTTAGTTTAAAACCTTTAATCACCTTTTTGACTAAAAATTTATATAAAATCCGAACTATATGTGTTTATTTCATCTAAATTTATTCTAATTTAGCTCCTCCATCAAAAAACTCATCAAAATCGAAAAAAATCGAATTTAGTTTACAACCTCTAAATCACAATTTGACTAAAAATTTATATAAAATCCGAACTATAGGTGTTTATTTCATCTAAATTTATTCAAATTTAGCTCCTCCATCAAAAAAACTCATCAAAATCCAAGAAAATCGAATTTAGTTTAAAACCTTTAATCACCTTTTTGACTAAAAATTTATATAAAATCCGAACTATATGTGTTTATTTCATCTAAATTTATTCTAATTTAGCTCCTCCATCAAAAAACTCATCAAAATCCAAAAAAATCGAATTTAGTTTAAAACCTCTAAATCACAATTTGACAAAAAATTTACATAAAATCCAAACTATAGGTGTTTATTTCATCTAAATTTATTCAAATTTAGCTCCTCCATCAAAAAAACTTATCAAAATCCAAAAAAATTGAATTTAGTTAAAACCCTCTAAATCACAATTTGACTAAAAATTTATATAAAATCCGAACTATAGGTGTTTATTTCATCTAAATTTATTCAAATTTAGCTCCTCCATCAAAAAACTCATCAAAATCGAAAAAAATCGAATTTAGTTTACAACCTCTAAATCACAATTTGACTAAAAATTTATATACAATCCGAACTATAGGTGTTTATTTCATCTAAATTTATTCAAATTTAGCTCCTCCATCAAAATCCAAAAAAATCGAATTTAGGTTAAACCCTCTAAATCACAATTTGACTAAAAATTTATATAAAATCCGAACTATAGGTGTTTATTTCATCTCAATTTATTCAAATTTAGCACCTCCATCAAAAAAACTCATCAAAATCCAAAAATATCGAATTTAGTTAAAACCCTCTAAATCATAATTTGACTAAAAATTTATATAAAAACCGAACTATAGGTGTTTATTTCATCGAAATTTATTCAAATTTAGCTCCTCCATCAAAAAAACTCATCAAAATCCAAAAAAATCGAATTTAGGTTAAACCCTCTAAATCACAATTTGACTAAAAATTTATATAAAATCCGATCTATAGTTGATTATTTCATCTAAATTTATTCAAATTTAGCTCCTGCATCAAAAAAACTCATCAAAATCCAAAAAAATCGAATTTAGTTTAAAACCTCTAAATCACAATTTGACTAAAAATTTATATACAATCCGAACTATAGGTGTTTATTTCATCTAAATTTATTCAAATTTAGCTCCTCCATCAAAAAAACTCATCAAAATCCAAAAATATCGAATTTAGTTTAAAACCTCTAAATCACAATTTGACTAAAAATTTATATAAAATCCAAACTATAGGTGTTTATTTCATCTAAATTTATTCAAATTTAGTTCCTCCATCAAAAAAACTCATCAAAATCCAAGAAAATCGAATTTAGTTTAAAACCTTTAATCACCTTTTTGACTAAAAATTTATATAAAATCCGAACTATATGTGTTTATTTCATCTAAATTTATTCTAATTTAGCTCCTCCATCAAAAAACTCATCAAAATCGAAAAAAATCGAATTTAGTTTACAACCTCTAAATCACAATTTGACTAAAAATTTATATAAAATCCGAACTATAGGTGTTTATTTCATCTAAATTTATTCAAATTTAGCTCCTCCATCAAAAAAACTCATCAAAATCCAAGAAAATCGAATTTAGTTTAAAACCTTTAATCACCTTTTTGACTAAAAATTTATATAAAATCCGAACTATATGTGTTTATTTCATCTAAATTTATTCTAATTTAGCTCCTCCATCAAAAAACTCATCAAAATCCAAAAAAATCGAATTTAGTTTAAAACCTCTAAATCACAATTTGACAAAAAATTTACATAAAATCCAAACTATAGGTGTTTATTTCATCTAAATTTATTCAAATTTAGCTCCTCCATCAAAAAAACTTATCAAAATCCAAAAAAAATGAATTTAGTTAAAACCCTCTAAATCACAATTTGACTAAAAATTTATATAAAATCCGAACTATAGGTGTTTATTTCATCTAAATTTATTCAAATTTAGCTCCTCCATCAAAAAACTCATCAAAATCGAAAAAAATCGAATTTAGTTTACAACCTCTAAATCACAATTTGACTAAAAATTTATATACAATCCGAACTATAGGTGTTTATTTCATCTAAATTTATTCAAATTTAGCTCCTCCATCAAAATCCAAAAAAATCGAATTTAGGTTAAACCCTCTAAATCACAATTTGACTAAAAATTTATATAAAATCCGAACTATAGGTGTTTATTTCATCTAAATTTATTCAAATTTAGCTCCTCCATCAAAAAACTCATCTAAATAAAAAAAAATCGAATTTAGTTTAAAACCTCTAAATCACAATTTGACTAAAAATTTATATAAAATCCGAACTATAGGTGTTTATTTCATCTAAATTTATTCAAATTTAGCTCCTCCATCAAAAAAACTCATCAAAATCCAAAAAAATCGAATTTAGTTTAAAACCTCTAAATCACAATTTGACTAAAAATTTATATAAAATCCGAACTATAGGTGTTTATTTCATCTAAATTTATTCAAATTTAGCTCCTCCATCAAAAAAACTCATCAAAATCCAAGAAAATCGAATTTAGTTTAAAACCTTTAATCACCTTTTTGACTAAAAATTTATATAAAATCCGAACTATAGGTGTTTATTTCATCTAAATTTATTCAAATTTAGCTCCTCCATCAAAAAAACTCATCAAAATCCAAAAAAATCGAATTTAGTTTAAAACCTCTAAATCACAATTTGACTAAAAATTTATATAAAATCCGAACTATAGGTGTTTATTTCATCTAAATTTATTCAAATTTAGCTCCTCCATCAAAAAAACTCATCAAAATCCAAGAAAATCGAATTTAGTTTAAAACCTTTAATCACCTTTTTGACTAAAAATTTATATAAAATCCGAACTATATGTGTTTATTTCATCTAAATTTATTCAAATTTAGCTCCTCCATCAAAAAAACTTATCAAAATCCAAAAAAATTGAATTTAGTTAAAACCCTCTAAATCACAATTTGACTAAAAATTTATATAAAATCCGAACTATAGGTGTTTATTTCATCTAAATTTATTCAAATTTAGCTCCTCCATCAAAAAACTCATCAAAATCGAAAAAAATCGAATTTAGTTTACAACCTCTAAATCACAATTTGACTAAAAATTTATATACAATCCGAACTATAGGTGTTTATTTCATCTAAATTTATTCAAATTTAGCTCCTCCATCAAAATCCAAAAAAATCGAATTTAGGTTAAACCCTCTAAATCACAATTTGACTAAAAATTTATATAAAATCCGAACTATAGGTGTTTATTTCATCTAAATTTATTCAAATTTAGCTCCTCCATCAAAAAACTCATCTAAATAAAAAAAAAATCGAATTTAGTTTAAAACCTCTAAATCACAATTTGACTAAAAATTTATATAAAATCCGAACTATAGGTGTTTATTTCATCTAAATTTATTCAAATTTAGCTCCTCCATCAAAAAAACTCATCAAAATCCAAAAAAATCGAATTTAGTTTAAAACCTCTAAATCACAATTTGACTAAAAATTTATATAAAATCCGAACTATAGGTGTTTATTTCATCTAAATTTATTCAAATTTAGCTCCTCCATCAAAAAAACTCATCAAAATCCAAGAAAATCGAATTTAGTTTAAAACCTTTAATCACCTTTTTGACTAAAAATTTATATAAAATCCGAACTATATGTGTTTATTTCATCTAAATTTATTCTAATTTAGCTCCTCCATCAAAAAACTCATCAAAATCCAAAAAAATCGAATTTAGTTTACAACCTCTAAATCACAATTTGACTAAAAATTTATATACAATCCGAACTATAGGTGTTTATTTCATCTAAATTTATTCAAATTTAGCTCCTCCATCAAAATCCAAAAAAAATGAATTTAGGTTAAACCCTCTAAATCACAATTTGACTAAAAATTTATATAAAATCCGAACTATAGGTGTTTATTTCATCTAAATTTATTCAAATTTAGCTCCTCCATCAAAAAACTCATCAAAATCCAAAAAAATCGAATTTAGTTTAAAACCTCTAAATCACAATTTGACTAAAAATTTATATACAATCCGAACTATAGGTGTTTATTTCATCTAAATTTATTCAAATTTAGCTCCTCCATCAAAAAACTCATCAAAATCAAAAAAAATCGAATTTAGTTTAAAACCTCTAAATCACAATTTGACTAAAAATTTATATAAAATCCGAACTATATGTGTTTATTTCATCTAAATTTATTCTAATTTAGCTCCTCCATCAAAAAAACTCATCAAAATCCAAGAAAATCGAATTTAGTTTACAACCTCTAAATCTCAATTTGACTAAAAATTTACATAAAATCCGAACTATAGGTGTTTATTTCATCTAAATTTATTCAAATTTAGCTCCTCCATCAAAAAAACTCATCAAAATCCAAAAATATCGAATTTAGTTTAAAACCTCTAAATCACAATTTGACTAAAAATTTATATAAAATCCAAACTATAGGTGTTTATTTCATCTAAATTTATTCAAATTTAGTTCCTCCATCAAAAAAACTCATCAAAATCCAAGAAAATCGAATTTAGTTTAAAACCTTTAATCACCTTTTTGACTAAAAATTTATATAAAATCCGAACTATATGTGTTTATTTCATCTAAATTTATTCTAATTTAGCTCCTCCATCAAAAAACTCATCAAAATCGAAAAAAATCGAATTTAGTTTACAACCTCTAAATCACAATTTGACTAAAAATTTATATAAAATCCGAACTATAGGTGTTTATTTCATCTAAATTTATTCAAATTTAGCTCCTCCATCAAAAAACTCATCAAAATCCAAAAAAATCGAATTTAGTTTAAAACCTCTAAATCACAATTTGACTAAAAATTTATATACAATCCGAACTATAGGTGTTTATTTCATCTAAATTTATTCTAATTTAGCTCCTCCATCAAAAAACTCATCAAAATCCAAAAAAATCGAATTTAGTTTAAAACCTCTAAATCACAATTTGACTAAAAATTTATATAAAATCCGAACTATATGTGTTTATTTCATCTAAATTTATTCTAATTTAGCTCCTCCATCAAAAAAACTCATCAAAATCCAAGAAAATCGAATTTAGTTTACAACCTCTAAATCTCAATTTGACTAAAAATTTATATAAAATCCGAACTATAGGTGTTTATTTCATCTAAATTTATTCAAATTTAGCTCCTCCATCAAAAAACTCATCAAAATCGAAAAAAATCGAATTTAGTTTACAACCTCTAAATCACAATTTGACTAAAAATTTATATACAATCCGAACTATAGGTGTTTATTTCATCTAAATTTATTCAAATTTAGCTCCTCCATCAAAATCCAAAAAAATCGAATTTAGGTTAAACCCTCTAAATCACAATTTGACTAAAAATTTATATAAAATCCGAACTATAGGTGTTTATTTCATCTCAATTTATTCAAATTTAGCTCCTCCATCAAAAAAACTCATCAAAATCCAAAAATATCGAATTTAGTTTAAAACCTCTAAATCACAATTTGACTAAAAATTTATATAAAATCCAAACTATAGGTGTTTATTTCATCTAAATTTATTCAAATTTAGTTCCTCCATCAAAAAAACTCATCAAAATCCAAGAAAATCGAATTTAGTTTAAAACCTTTAATCACCTTTTTGACTAAAAATTTATATAAAATCCGAACTATATGTGTTTATTTCATCTAAATTTATTCTAATTTAGCTCCTCCATCAAAAAACTCATCAAAATCGAAAAAAATCGAATTTAGTTTACAACCTCTAAATCACAATTTGACTAAAAATTTATATAAAATCCGAACTATAGGTGTTTATTTCATCTAAATTTATTCAAATTTAGCTCCTCCATCAAAAAAACTCATCAAAATCCAAGAAAATCGAATTTAGTTTAAAACCTTTAATCACCTTTTTGACTAAAAATTTATATAAAATCCGAACTATATGTGTTTATTTCATCTAAATTTATTCTAATTTAGCTCCTCCATCAAAAAACTCATCAAAATCCAAAAAAATCGAATTTAGTTTAAAACCTCTAAATCACAATTTGACTAAAAATTTATATAAAATCCGAACTATAGGTGTTTATTTCATCTAAATTTATTCAAATTTAGCTCCTCCATCAAAAAACTCATCAAAATCGAAAAAAATCGAATTTAGTTTACAACCTCTAAATCACAATTTGACTAAAAATTTATATAAAATCCGAACTATATGTGTTTATTTCATCTAAATTTATTCTAATTTAGCTCCTCCATCAAAAAAACTCATCAAAATCCAAGAAAATCGAATTTAGTTTACAACCTCTAAATCTCAATTTGACTAAAAATTTATATAAAATCCGAACTATAGGTGTTTATTTCATCTAAATTTATTCAAATTTAGCTCCTCCATCAAAAAACTCATCAAAATCGAAAAAAATCGAATTTAGTTTACAACCTCTAAATCACAATTTGACTAAAAATTTATATACAATCCGAACTATAGGTGTTTATTTCATCTAAATTTATTCAAATTTAGCTCCTCCATCAAAATCCAAAAAAATCGAATTTAGGTTAAACCCTCTAAATCACAATTTGACTAAAAATTTATATAAAATCCGAACTATAGGTGTTTATTTCATCTCAATTTATTCAAATTTAGCTCCTCCATCAAAAAAACTCATCAAAATCCAAAAATATCGAATTTAGTTTAAAACCTCTAAATCACAATTTGACTAAAAATTTATATAAAATCCGAACTATAGGTGTTTATTTCATCTAAATTTATTCTAATTTAGCTCCTCCATCAAAAAACTCATCAAAATCGAAAAAAATCGAATTTAGTTTACAACCTCTAAATCACAATTTGACTAAAAATTTATATAAAATCCGAACTATAGGTGTTTATTTCATCTAAATTTATTCAAATTTAGCTCCTCCATCAAAAAAACTCATCAAAATCCAAGAAAATCGAATTTAGTTTAAAACCTTTAATCACCTTTTTGACTAAAAATTTTTATAAAATCCGAACTATATGTGTTTATTTCATCTAAATTTATTCTAATTTAGCTCCTCCATCAAAAAACTCATCAAAATCCAAAAAAATCGAATTTAGTTTAAAACCTCTAAATCACAATTTGACAAAAAATTTACATAAAATCCAAACTATAGGTGTTTATTTCATCTAAATTTATTCAAATTTAGCTCCTCCATCAAAAAAACTTATCAAAATCCAAAAAAATCGAATTTAGGTTAAACCCTCTAAATCACAATTTGACTAAAAATTTATATAAAATCCGAACTATAGGTGTTTATTTCATCTCAATTTATTCAAATTTAGCACCTCCATCAAAAAAACTCAACAAAATCCAAAAATATCGAATTTAGTTAAAACCCTCTAAATCATAATTTGACTAAAAATTTATATAAAAACCGAACTATAGGTGTTTATTTCATCGAAATTTATTCAAATTTAGCTCCTCCATCAAAAAAAACTCATCAAAATCCAAAAAAATCGAATTTAGGTTAAACCCTCTAAATCACAATTTGACTAAAAATTTATATAAAATCCGATCTATAGTTGCTTATTTCATCTAAATTTATTCAAATTTAGCTCCTGCATCAAAAAAACTCATCAAAATCCAAAAAAATCGAATTTAGTTTAAAACCTCTAAATCACAATTTGACTAAAAATTTATATACAATCCGAACTATAGGTGTTTATTTCATCTAAATTTATTCAAATTTAGCTCCTCCATCAAAAAAACTCATCAAAATCCAAAAATATCGAATTTAGTTTAAAACCTCTAAATCACAATTTGACTAAAAATTTATATAAAATCCAAACTATAGGTGTTTATTTCATCTAAATTTATTCAAATTTAGTTCCTCCATCAAAAAAACTCATCAAAATCCAAGAAAATCGAATTTAGTTTAAAACCTTTAATCACCTTTTTGACTAAAAATTTATATAAAATCCGAACTATATGTGTTTATTTCATCTAAATTTATTCTAATTTAGCTCCTCCATCAAAAAACTCATCAAAATCGAAAAAAATCGAATTTAGTTTACAACCTCTAAATCACAATTTGACTAAAAATTTATATAAAATCCGAACTATAGGTGTTTATTTCATCTAAATTTATTCAAATTTAGCTCCTCCATCAAAAAAACTCATCAAAATCCAAGAAAATCGAATTTAGTTTAAAACCTTTAATCACCTTTTTGACTAAAAATTTATATAAAATCCGAACTATATGTGTTTATTTCATCTAAATTTATTCTAATTTAGCTCCTCCATCAAAAAACTCATCAAAATCCAAAAAAATCGAATTTAGTTTAAAACCTCTAAATCACAATTTGACAAAAAATTTACATAAAATCCAAACTATAGGTGTTTATTTCATCTAAATTTATTCAAATTTAGCTCCTCCATCAAAAAAACTTATCAAAATCCAAAAAAATTGAATTTAGTTAAAACCCTCTAAATCACAATTTGACTAAAAATTTATATAAAATCCGAACTATAGGTGTTTATTTCATCTAAATTTATTCAAATTTAGCTCCTCCATCAAAAAACTCATCAAAATCGAAAAAAATCGAATTTAGTTTACAACCTCTAAATCACAATTTGACTAAAAATTTATATACAATCCGAACTATAGGTGTTTATTTCATCTAAATTTATTCAAATTTAGCTCCTCCATCAAAATCCAAAAAAATCGAATTTAGGTTAAACCCTCTAAATCACAATTTGACTAAAAATTTATATAAAATCCGAACTATAGGTGTTTATTTCATCTCAATTTATTCAAATTTAGCACCTCCATCAAAAAAACTCATCAAAATCCAAAAATATCGAATTTAGTTAAAACCCTCTAAATCATAATTTGACTAAAAATTTATATAAAAACCGAACTATAGGTGTTTATTTCATCGAAATTTATTCAAATTTAGCTCCTCCATCAAAAAAACTCATCAAAATCCAAAAAAATCGAATTTAGGTTAAACCCTCTAAATCACAATTTGACTAAAAATTTATATAAAATCCGATCTATAGTTGCTTATTTCATCTAAATTTATTCAAATTTAGCTCCTGCATCAAAAAAACTCATCAAAATCCAAAAAAATCGAATTTAGTTTAAAACCTCTAAATCACAATTTGACTAAAAATTTATATACAATCCGAACTATAGGTGTTTATTTCATCTAAATTTATTCAAATTTAGTTCCTCCATCAAAAAAACTCATCAAAATCCAAGAAAATCGAATTTAGTTTAAAACCTTTAATCACCTTTTTGACTAAAAATTTATATAAAATCCGAACTATATGTGTTTATTTCATCTAAATTTATTCTAATTTAGCTCCTCCATCAAAAAACTCATCAAAATCGAAAAAAATCGAATTTAGTTTACAACCTCTAAATCACAATTTGACTAAAAATTTATATAAAATCCGAACTATAGGTGTTTATTTCATCTAAATTTATTCAAATTTAGCTCCTCCATCAAAAAAACTCATCAAAATCCAAGAAAATCGAATTTAGTTTAAAACCTTTAATCACCTTTTTGACTAAAAATTTTTATAAAATCCGAACTATATGTGTTTATTTCATCTAAATTTATTCTAATTTAGCTCCTCCATCAAAAAACTCATCAAAATCCAAAAAAATCGAATTTAGTTTAAAACCTCTAAATCACAATTTGACAAAAAATTTACATAAAATCCAAACTATAGGTGTTTATTTCATCTAAATTTATTCAAATTTAGCTCCTCCATCAAAAAAACTTATCAAAATCCAAAAAAATCGAATTTAGGTTAAACCCTCTAAATCACAATTTGACTAAAAATTTATATAAAATCCGAACTATAGGTGTTTATTTCATCTCAATTTATTCAAATTTAGCACCTCCATCAAAAAAACTCATCAAAATCCAAAAATATCGAATTTAGTTAAAACCCTCTAAATCATAATTTGACTAAAAATTTATATAAAAACCGAACTATAGGTGTTTATTTCATCGAAATTTATTCAAATTTAGCTCCTCCATCAAAAAAACTCATCAAAATCCAAAAAAATCGAATTTAGGTTAAACCCTCTAAATCACAATTTGACTAAAAATTTATATAAAATCCGATCTATAGTTGCTTATTTCATCTAAATTTATTCAAATTTAGCTCCTGCATCAAAAAAACTCATCAAAATCCAAAAAAATCGAATTTAGTTTAAAACCTCTAAATCACAATTTGACTAAAAATTTATATACAATCCGAACTATAGGTGTTTATTTCATCTAAATTTATTCAAATTTAGCTCCTCCATCAAAAAAACTCATCAAAATCCAAAAATATCGAATTTAGTTTAAAACCTCTAAATCACAATTTGACTAAAAATTTATATAAAATCCAAACTATAGGTGTTTATTTCATCTAAATTTATTCAAATTTAGTTCCTCCATCAAAAAAACTCATCAAAATCCAAGAAAATCGAATTTAGTTTAAAACCTTTAATCACCTTTTTGACTAAAAATTTATATAAAATCCGAACTATATGTGTTTATTTCATCTAAATTTATTCTAATTTAGCTCCTCCATCAAAAAACTCATCAAAATCGAAAAAAATCGAATTTAGTTTACAACCTCTAAATCACAATTTGACTAAAAATTTATATAAAATCCGAACTATAGGTGTTTATTTCATCTAAATTTATTCAAATTTAGCTCCTCCATCAAAAAAACTCATCAAAATCCAAGAAAATCGAATTTAGTTTAAAACCTTTAATCACCTTTTTGACTAAAAATTTATATAAAATCCGAACTATATGTGTTTATTTCATCTAAATTTATTCTAATTTAGCTCCTCCATCAAAAAACTCATCAAAATCCAAAAAAATCGAATTTAGTTTAAAACCTCTAAATCACAATTTGACAAAAAATTTACATAAAATCCAAACTATAGGTGTTTATTTCATCTAAATTTATTCAAATTTAGCTCCTCCATCAAAAAAACTTATCAAAATCCAAAAAAATTGAATTTAGTTAAAACCCTCTAAATCACAATTTGACTAAAAATTTATATAAAATCCGAACTATAGGTGTTTATTTCATCTAAATTTATTCAAATTTAGCTCCTCCATCAAAAAACTCATCAAAATCGAAAAAAATCGAATTTAGTTTACAACCTCTAAATCACAATTTGACTAAAAATTTATATACAATCCGAACTATAGGTGTTTATTTCATCTAAATTTATTCAAATTTAGCTCCTCCATCAAAATCCAAAAAAATCGAATTTAGGTTAAACCCTCTAAATCACAATTTGACTAAAAATTTATATAAAATCCGAAC
The DNA here is from genome assembly GCA_929113495.1 of Andrena minutula. NCBI lineage: Eukaryota > Metazoa > Arthropoda > Insecta > Hymenoptera > Andrenidae > Andrena > Andrena minutula. Next base: position 19,389,845 of record OV815995.1, read on the forward strand.
TATAGGTGTTTATTTCATCTCAATTTATTCAAATTTAGCACCTCCATCAAAAAAACTCATCAAAATCCAAAAATATCGAATTTAGTTAAAACCCTCTAAATCATAATTTGACTAAAAATTTATATAAAAACCGAACTATAGGTGTTTATTTCATCGAAATTTATTCAAATTTAGCTCCTCCATCAAAAAAACTCATCAAAATCCAAAAAAATCGAATTTAGGTTAAACCCTCTAAATCACAATTTGACTAAAAATTTATATAAAATCCGATCTATAGTTGCTTATTTCATCTAAATTTATTCAAATTTAGCTCCTGCATCAAAAAAACTCATCAAAATCCAAAAAAATCGAATTTAGTTTAAAACCTCTAAATCACAATTTGACTAAAAATTTATATACAATCCGAACTATAGGTGTTTATTTCATCTAAATTTATTCAAATTTAGCTCCTCCATCAAAAAAACTCATCAAAATCCAAAAATATCGAATTTAGTTTAAAACCTCTAAATCACAATTTGACTAAAAATTTATATAAAATCCAAACTATAGGTGTTTATTTCATCTAAATTTATTCAAATTTAGTTCCTCCATCAAAAAAACTCATCAAAATCCAAGAAAATCGAATTTAGTTTAAAACCTTTAATCACCTTTTTGACTAAAAATTTATATAAAATCCGAACTATATGTGTTTATTTCATCTAAATTTATTCTAATTTAGCTCCTCCATCAAAAAACTCATCAAAATCGAAAAAAATCGAATTTAGTTTACAACCTCTAAATCACAATTTGACTAAAAATTTATATAAAATCCGAACTATAGGTGTTTATTTCATCTAAATTTATTCAAATTTAGCTCCTCCATCAAAAAAACTCATCAAAATCCAAGAAAATCGAATTTAGTTTAAAACCTTTAATCACCTTTTTGACTAAAAATTTATATAAAATCCGAACTATATGTGTTTATTTCATCTAAATTTATTCTAATTTAGCTCCTCCATCAAAAAACTCATCAAAATCCAAAAAAATCGAATTTAGTTTAAAACCTCTAAATCACAATTTGACAAAAAATTTACATAAAATCCAAACTATAGGTGTTTATTTCATCTAAATTTATTCAAATTTAGCTCCTCCATCAAAAAAACTTATCAAAATCCAAAAAAATTGAATTTAGTTAAAACCCTCTAAATCACAATTTGACTAAAAATTTATATAAAATCCGAACTATAGGTGTTTATTTCATCTAAATTTATTCAAATTTAGCTCCTCCATCAAAAAACTCATCAAAATCGAAAAAAATCGAATTTAGTTTACAACCTCTAAATCACAATTTGACTAAAAATTTATATACAATCCGAACTATAGGTGTTTATTTCATCTAAATTTATTCAAATTTAGCTCCTCCATCAAAATCCAAAAAAATCGAATTTAGGTTAAACCCTCTAAATCACAATTTGACTAAAAATTTATATAAAATCCGAACTATAGGTGTTTATTTCATCTCAATTTATTCAAATTTAGCACCTCCATCAAAAAAACTCATCAAAATCCAAAAATATCGAATTTAGTTAAAACCCTCTAAATCATAATTTGACTAAAAATTTATATAAAAACCGAACTATAGGTGTTTATTTCATCGAAATTTATTCAAATTTAGCTCCTCCATCAAAAAAACTCATCAAAATCCAAAAAAATCGAATTTAGGTTAAACCCTCTAAATCACAATTTGACTAAAAATTTATATAAAATCCGATCTATAGTTGATTATTTCATCTAAATTTATTCAAATTTAGCTCCTGCATCAAAAAAACTCATCAAAATCCAAAAAAATCGAATTTAGTTTAAAACCTCTAAATCACAATTTGACTAAAAATTCATATACAATCCGAACTATAGGTGTTTATTTCATCTAAATTTATTCAAATTTAGCTCCTCCATCAAAAAAACTCATCAAAATCCAAAAATATCGAATTTAGTTTAAAACCTCTAAATCACAATTTGACTAAAAATTTATATAAAATCCAAACTATAGGTGTTTATTTCATCTAAATTTATTCAAATTTAGTTCCTCCATCAAAAAAACTCATCAAAATCCAAGAAAATCGAATTTAGTTTAAAACCTTTAATCACCTTTTTGACTAAAAATTTATATAAAATCCGAACTATATGTGTTTATTTCATCTAAATTTATTCTAATTTAGCTCCTCCATCAAAAAACTCATCAAAATCGAAAAAAATCGAATTTAGTTTACAACCTCTAAATCACAATTTGACTAAAAATTTATATACAATCCGAACTATAGGTGTTTATTTCATCTAAATTTATTCAAATTTAGCTCCTCCATCAAAATCCAAAAAAATCGAATTTAGGTTAAACCCTCTAAATCACAATTTGACTAAAAATTTATATAAAATCCGAACTATATGTGTTTATTTCATCTAAATTTATTCAAATTTAGCTCCTCCATCAAAAAAACTTATCAAAATCCAAAAAAATTGAATTTAGTTAAAACCCTCTAAATCACAATTTGACTAAAAATTTATATAAAATCCGAACTATAGGTGTTTATTTCATCTAAATTTATTCAAATTTAGCTCCTCCATCAAAAAACTCATCAAAATCGAAAAAAATCGAATTTAGTTTACAACCTCTAAATCACAATTTGACTAAAAATTTATATACAATCCGAACTATAGGTGTTTATTTCATCTAAATTTATTCAAATTTAGCTCCTCCATCAAAATCCAAAAAAATCGAATTTAGGTTAAACCCTCTAAATCACAATTTGACTAAAAATTTATATAAAATCCGAACTATAGGAGTTTATTTCATCTAAATTTATTCAAATTTAGCTCCTCCATCAAAAAACTCATCTAAATAAAAAAAAAATCGAATTTAGTTTAAAACCTCTAAATCACAATTTGACTAAAAATTTATATAAAATCCGAACTATAGGTGTTTATTTCATCTAAATTTATTCAAATTTAGCTCCTCCATCAAAAAAACTCATCAAAATCCAAAAAAATCGAATTTAGTTTAAAACCTCTAAATCACAATTTGACTAAAAATTTATATAAAATCCGAACTATAGGTGTTTATTTCATCTAAATTTATTCAAATTTAGCTCCTCCATCAAAAAAACTCATCAAAATCCAAGAAAATCGAATTTAGTTTAAAACCTTTAATCACCTTTTTGACTAAAAATTTATATAAAATCCGAACTATATGTGTTTATTTCATCTAAATTTATTCTAATTTAGCTCCTCCATCAAAAAACTCATCAAAATCCAAAAAAATCGAATTTAGTTTACAACCTCTAAATCACAATTTGACTAAAAATTTATATACAATCCGAACTATAGGTGTTTATTTCATCTAAATTTATTCAAATTTAGCTCCTCCATCAAAATCCAAAAAAAAATGAATTTAGGTTAAACCCTCTAAATCACAATTTGACTAAAAATTTATATAAAATCCGAACTATAGGTGTTTATTTCATCTAAATTTATTCAAATTTAGCTCCTCCATCAAAAAACTCATCAAAATCCAAAAAAATCGAATTTAGTTTAAAACCTCTAAATCACAATTTGACTAAAAATTTATATACAATCCGAACTATAGGTGTTTATTTCATCTAAATTTATTCAAATTTAGCTCCTCCATCAAAAAACTCATCAAAATCAAAAAAAATCGAATTTAGTTTAAAACCTCTAAATCACAATTTGACTAAAAATTTATATAAAATCCGAACTATATGTGTTTATTTCATCTAAATTTATTCTAATTTAGCTCCTCCATCAAAAAAACTCATCAAAATCCAAGAAAATCGAATTTAGTTTACAACCTCTAAATCTCAATTTGACTAAAAATTTATATAAAATCCGAACTATAGGTGTTTATTTCATCTAAATTTATTCAAATTTAGCTCCTCCATCAAAACACTCATCAAAATCGAAAAAAATCGAATTTAGTTTACAACCTCTAAATCACAATTTGACTAAAAATTTATATACAATCCGAACTATAGGTGTTTATTTCATCTAAATTTATTCAAATTTAGCTCCTCCATCAAAATCCAAAAAAATCGAATTTAGGTTAAACCCTCTAAATCACAATTTGACTAAAAATTTATATAAAATCCGAACTATAGGTGTTTATTTCATCTCAATTTATTCAAATTTAGCTCCTCCATCAAAAAAACTCATCAAAATCCAAAAATATCGAATTTAGTTTAAAACCTCTAAATCACAATTTGACTAAAAATTTATATAAAATCCAAACTATAGGTGTTTATTTCATCTAAATTTATTCAAATTTAGTTCCTCCATCAAAAAAACTCATCAAAATCCAAGAAAATCGAATTTAGTTTAAAACCTTTAATCACCTTTTTGACTAAAAATTTATATAAAATCCGAACTATATGTGTTTATTTCATCTAAATTTATTCTAATTTAGCTCCTCCATCAAAAAACTCATCAAAATCCAAAAAAATCGAATTTAGTTTAAAACCTCTAAATCACAATTTGACAAAAAATTTACATAAAATCCAAACTATAGGTGTTTATTTCATCTAAATTTATTCAAATTTAGCTCCTCCATCAAAAAAACTAATCAAAATCCAAAAAAATTGAATTTAGTTAAAACCCTCTAAATCACAATTTGACTAAAAATTTATATAAAATCCGAACTATAGGTGTTTATTTCATCTCAATTTATTCAAATTTAGCACCTCCATCAAAAAAACTCATCAAAATCCAAAAATATCGAATTTAGTTAAAACCCTCTAAATCATAATTTGACTAAAAATTTATATAAAAACCGAACTATAGGTGTTTACTTCATCGAAATTTATTCAAATTTAGCTCCTCCATCAAAAAAACTCATCAAAATCCAAAAAAATCGAATTTAGGTTAAACCCTCTAAATCACAATTTGACTAAAAATTTATATAAAATCCGAACTATAGGTGTTTATTTCATCTAAATTTATTCAAATTTAGCTCCTCCATCAAAAAACTCATCAAAATCGAAAAAAATCGAATTTAGTTTACAACCTCTAAATCACAATTTGACTAAAAATTTATATAAAATCCGAACTATATGTGTTTATTTCATCTAAATTTATTCTAATTTAGCTCCTCCATCAAAAAAACTCATCAAAATCCAAAAAAATCGAATTTAGTTTACAACCTCTAAATCTCAATTTGACTAAAAATTTATATAAAATCCGAACTATAGGTGTTTATTTCATCTAAATTTATTCAAATTTAGCTCCTCCATCAAAAAACTCATCAAAATCGAAAAAAATCGAATTTAGTTTACAACCTCTAAATCACAATTTGACTAAAAATTTATATACAATCCGAACTATAGGTGTTTATTTCATCTAAATTTATTCAAATTTAGCTCCTCCATCAAAATCCAAAAAAATCGAATTTAGGTTAAACCCTCTAAATCACAATTTGACTAAAAATTTATATAAAATCCGAACTATAGGTGTTTATTTCATCTCAATTTATTCAAATTTAGCTCCTCCATCAAAAAAACTCATCAAAATCCAAAAATATCGAATTTAGTTTAAAACCTCTAAATCACAATTTGACTAAAAATTTATATAAAATCCAAACTATAGGTGTTTATTTCATCTAAATTTATTCAAATTTAGTTCCTCCATCAAAAAAACTCATCAAAATCCAAGAAAATCGAATTTAGTTTAAAACCTTTAATCACCTTTTTGACTAAAAATTTATATAAAATCCGAACTATATGTGTTTATTTCATCTAAATTTATTCTAATTTAGCTCCTCCATCAAAAAACTCATCAAAATCGAAAAAAATCGAATTTAGTTTACAACCTCTAAATCACAATTTGACTAAAAATTTATATAAAATCCGAACTATAGGTGTTTATTTCATCTAAATTTATTCAAATTTAGCTCCTCCATCAAAAAAACTCATCAAAATCCAAGAAAATCGAATTTAGTTTAAAACCTTTAATCACCTTTTTGACTAAAAATTTTTATAAAATCCGAACTATATGTGTTTATTTCATCTAAATTTATTCTAATTTAGCTCCTCCATCAAAAAACTCATCAAAATCCAAAAAAATCGAATTTAGTTTAAAACCTCTAAATCACAATTTGACAAAAAATTTACATAAAATCCAAACTATAGGTGTTTATTTCATCTAAATTTATTCAAATTTAGCTCCTCCATCAAAAAAACTTATCAAAATCCAAAAAAATCGAATTTAGGTTAAACCCTCTAAATCACAATTTGACTAAAAATTTATATAAAATCCGAACTATAGGTGTTTATTTCATCTCAATTTATTCAAATTTAGCACCTCCATCAAAAAAACTCATCAAAATCCAAAAATATCGAATTTAGTTAAAACCCTCTAAATCATAATTTGACTAAAAATTTATATAAAAACCGAACTATAGGTGTTTATTTCATCGAAATTTATTCAAATTTAGCTCCTCCATCAAAAAAACTCATCAAAATCCAAAAAAATCGAATTTAGGTTAAACCCTCTAAATCACAATTTGACTAAAAATTTATATAAAATCCGATCTATAGTTGCTTATTTCATCTAAATTTATTCAAATTTAGCTCCTGCATCAAAAAAACTCATCAAAATCCAAAAAAATCGAATTTAGTTTAAAACCTCTAAATCACAATTTGACTAAAAATTTATATACAATCCGAACTATAGGTGTTTATTTCATCTAAATTTATTCAAATTTAGCTCCTCCATCAAAAAAACTCATCAAAATCCAAAAATATCGAATTTAGTTTAAAACCTCTAAATCACAATTTGACTAAAAATTTATATAAAATCCAAACTATAGGTGTTTATTTCATCTAAATTTATTCAAATTTAGTTCCTCCATCAAAAAAACTCATCAAAATCCAAGAAAATCGAATTTAGTTTAAAACCTTTAATCACCTTTTTGACTAAAAATTTATATAAAATCCGAACTATATGTGTTTATTTCATCTAAATTTATTCTAATTTAGCTCCTCCATCAAAAAACTCATCAAAATCGAAAAAAATCGAATTTAGTTTACAACCTCTAAATCACAATTTGACTAAAAATTTATATAAAATCCGAACTATAGGTGTTTATTTCATCTAAATTTATTCAAATTTAGCTCCTCCATCAAAAAAACTCATCAAAATCCAAGAAAATCGAATTTAGTTTAAAACCTTTAATCACCTTTTTGACTAAAAATTTATATAAAATCCGAACTATATGTGTTTATTTCATCTAAATTTATTCTAATTTAGCTCCTCCATCAAAAAACTCATCAAAATCCAAAAAAATTGAATTTAGTTAAAACCCTCTAAATCACAATTTGACTAAAAATTTATATAAAATCCGAACTATAGGTGTTTATTTCATCTAAATTTATTCAAATTTAGCTCCTCCATCAAAAAACTCATCAAAATCGAAAAAAATCGAATTTAGTTTACAACCTCTAAATCACAATTTGACTAAAAATTTATATACAATCCGAACTATAGGTGTTTATTTCATCTAAATTTATTCAAATTTAGCTCCTCCATCAAAATCCAAAAAAATCGAATTTAGGTTAAACCCTCTAAATCACAATTTGACTAAAAATTTATATAAAATCCGAACTATAGGTGTTTATTTCATCTCAATTTATTCAAATTTAGCACCTCCATCAAAAAAACTCATCAAAATCCAAAAATATCGAATTTAGTTAAAACCCTCTAAATCACAATTTGACTAAAAATTTATATAAAATCCGATCTATAGTTGATTATTTCATCTAAATTTATTCAAATTTAGCTCCTGCATCAAAAAAACTCATCAAAATCCAAAAAAATCGAATTTAGTTTAAAACCTCTAAATCACAATTTGACTAAAAATTTATATACAAACCGAACTATAGGTGTTTATTTCATCTAAATTTATTCAAATTTAGCTCCTCCATCAAAAAAACTCATCAAAATCCAAAAATATCGAATTTAGTTTAAAACCTCTAAATCACAATTTGACTAAAAATTTATATAAAATCCAAACTATAGGTGTTTATTTCATCTAAATTTATTCAAATTTAGTTCCTCCATCAAAAAAACTCATCAAAATCCAAGAAAATCGAATTTAGTTTAAAACCTTTAATCACCTTTTTGACTAAAAATTTATATAAAATCCGAACTATATGTGTTTATTTCATCTAAATTTATTCTAATTTAGCTCCTCCATCAAAAAACTCATCAAAATCGAAAAAAATCGAATTTAGTTTACAACCTCTAAATCACAATTTGACTAAAAATTTATATAAAATCCGAACTATAGGTGTTTATTTCATCTAAATTTATTCAAATTTAGCTCCTCCATCAAAAAAACTCATCAAAATCCAAGAAAATCGAATTTAGTTTAAAACCTTTAATCACCTTTTTGACTAAAAATTTTTATAAAATCCGAACTATATGTGTTTATTTCATCTAAATTTATTCTAATTTAGCTCCTCCATCAAAAAACTCATCAAAATCCAAAAAAATCGAATTTAGTTTAAAACCTCTAAATCACAATTTGACAAAAAATTTACATAAAATCCAAACTATAGGTGTTTATTTCATCTAAATTTATTCAAATTTAGCTCCTCCATCAAAAAAACTTATCAAAATCCAAAAAAATCGAATTTAGGTTAAACCCTCTAAATCACAATTTGACTAAAAATTTATATAAAATCCGAACTATAGGTGTTTATTTCATCTCAATTTATTCAAATTTAGCACCTCCATCAAAAAAACTCATCAAAATCCAAAAATATCGAATTTAGTTAAAACCCTCTAAATCATAATTTGACTAAAAATTTATATAAAAACCGAACTATAGGTGTTTATTTCATCGAAATTTATTCAAATTTAGCTCCTCCATCAAAAAAACTCATCAAAATCCAAAAAAATCGAATTTAGGTTAAACCCTCTAAATCACAATTTGACTAAAAATTTATATAAAATCCGATCTATAGTTGCTTATTTCATCTAAATTTATTCAAATTTAGCTCCTGCATCAAAAAAACTCATCAAAATCCAAAAAAATCGAATTTAGTTTAAAACCTCTAAATCACAATTTGACTAAAAATTTATATACAATCCGAACTATAGGTGTTTATTTCATCTAAATTTATTCAAATTTAGCTCCTCCATCAAAAAAACTCATCAAAATCCAAAAATATCGAATTTAGTTTAAAACCTCTAAATCACAATTTGACTAAAAATTTATATAAAATCCAAACTATAGGTGTTTATTTCATCTAAATTTATTCAAATTTAGTTCCTCCATCAAAAAAACTCATCAAAATCCAAGAAAATCGAATTTAGTTTAAAACCTTTAATCACCTTTTTGACTAAAAATTTATATAAAATCCGAACTATATGTGTTTATTTCATCTAAATTTATTCTAATTTAGCTCCTCCATCAAAAAACTCATCAAAATCGAAAAAAATCGAATTTAGTTTACAACCTCTAAATCACAATTTGACTAAAAATTTATATAAAATCCGAACTATAGGTGTTTATTTCATCTAAATTTATTCAAATTTAGCTCCTCCATCAAAAAAACTCATCAAAATCCAAGAAAATCGAATTTAGTTTAAAACCTTTAATCACCTTTTTGACTAAAAATTTATATAAAATCCGAACTATATGTGTTTATTTCATCTAAATTTATTCTAATTTAGCTCCTCCATCAAAAAACTCATCAAAATCCAAAAAAATCGAATTTAGTTTAAAACCTCTAAATCACAATTTGACAAAAAATTTACATAAAATCCAAACTATAGGTGTTTATTTCATCTAAATTTATTCAAATTTAGCTCCTCCATCAAAAAAACTTATCAAAATCCAAAAAAATTGAATTTAGTTAAAACCCTCTAAATCACAATTTGACTAAAAATTTATATAAAATCCGAACTATAGGTGTTTATTTCATCTAAATTTATTCAAATTTAGCTCCTCCATCAAAAAACTCATCAAAATCGAAAAAAATCGAATTTAGTTTACAACCTCTAAATCACAATTTGACTAAAAATTTATATACAATCCGAACTATAGGTGTTTATTTCATCTAAATTTATTCAAATTTAGCTCCTCCATCAAAATCCAAAAAAATCGAATTTAGGTTAAACCCTCTAAATCACAATTTGACTAAAAATTTATATAAAATCCGAACTATAGGTGTTTATTTCATCTCAATTTATTCAAATTTAGCACCTCCATCAAAAAAACTCATCAAAATCCAAAAATATCGAATTTAGTTAAAACCCTCTAAATCACAATTTGACTAAAAATTTATATAAAATCCGATCTATAGTTGCTTATTTCATCTAAATTTATTCAAATTTAGCTCCTGCATCAAAAAAACTCATCAAAATCCAAAAAAATCGAATTTAGTTTAAAACCTCTAAATCACAATTTGACTAAAAATTTATATACAATCCGAACTATAGGTGTTTATTTCATCTAAATTTATTCAAATTTAGCTCCTCCATCAAAAAAACTCATCAAAATCCAAAAATATCGAATTTAGTTTAAAACCTCTAAATCACAATTTGACTAAAAATTTATATAAAATCCAAACTATAGGTGTTTATTTCATCTAAATTTATTCAAATTTAGTTCCTCCATCAAAAAAACTCATCAAAATCCAAGAAAATCGAATTTAGTTTAAAACCTTTAATCACCTTTTTGACTAAAAATTTATATAAAATCCGAACTATATGTGTTTATTTCATCTAAATTTATTCTAATTTAGCTCCTCCATCAAAAAACTCATCAAAATCGAAAAAAATCGAATTTAGTTTACAACCTCTAAATCACAATTTGACTAAAAATTTATATAAAATCCGAACTATAGGTGTTTATTTCATCTAAATTTATTCAAATTTAGCTCCTCCATCAAAAAAACTCATCAAAATCCAAGAAAATCGAATTTAGTTTAAAACCTTTAATCACCTTTTTGACTAAAAATTTATATAAAATCCGAACTATATGTGTTTATTTCATCTAAATTTATTCTAATTTAGCTCCTCCATCAAAAAACTCATCAAAATCCAAAAAAATCGAATTTAGTTTAAAACCTCTAAATCACAATTTGACAAAAAATTTACATAAAATCCAAACTATAGGTGTTTATTTCATCTAAATTTATTCAAATTTAGCTCCTCCATCAAAAAAACTTATCAAAATCCAAAAAAATTGAATTTAGTTAAAACCCTCTAAATCACAATTTGACTAAAAATTTATATAAAATCCGAACTATAGGTGTTTATTTCATCTAAATTTATTCAAATTTAGCTCCTCCATCAAAAAACTCATCAAAATCGAAAAAAATCGAATTTAGTTTACAACCTCTAAATCACAATTTGACTAAAAATTTATATACAATCCGAACTATAGGTGTTTATTTCATCTAAATTTATTCAAATTTAGCTCCTCCATCAAAATCCAAAAAAATCGAATTTAGGTTAAACCCTCTAAATCACAATTTGACTAAAAATTTATATAAAATCCGAACTATAGGTGTTTATTTCATCTCAATTTATTCAAATTTAGCACCTCCATCAAAAAAACTCATCAAAATCCAAAAATATCGAATTTAGTTAAAACCCTCTAAATCACAATTTGACTAAAAATTTATATAAAATCCGATCTATAGTTGATTATTTCATCTAAATTTATTCAAATTTAGCTCCTGCATCAAAAAAACTCATCAAAATCCAAAAAAATCGAATTTAGTTTAAAACCTCTAAATCACAATTTGACTAAAAATTTATATACAATCCGAACTATAGGTGTTTATTTCATCTAAATTTATTCAAATTTAGCTCCTCCATCAAAAAAACTCATCAAAATCCAAAAATATCGAATTTAGTTTAAAACCTCTAAATCACAATTTGACTAAAAATTTATATAAAATCCAAACTATAGGTGTTTATTTCATCTAAATTTATTCAAATTTAGTTCCTCCATCAAAAAAACTCATCAAAATCCAAAAAAATCGAATTTAGTTTAAAACCTCTAAATCACAATTTGACTAAAAATTTATATAAAATCCGAACTATAGGTGTTTATTTCATCTAAATTTATTCAAATTTAGCTCCTCCATCAAAAAAACTCATCAAAATCCAAGAAAATCGAATTTAGTTTAAAACCTTTAATCACCTTTTTGACTAAAAATTTATATAAAATCCGAACTATAGGTGTTTATTTCATCTAAATTTATTCAAATTTAGCTCCTCCATCAAAAAAACTCATCAAAATCCAAAAAAATCGAATTTAGTTTAAAACCTCTAAATCACAATTTGACTAAAAATTTATATAAAATCCGAACTATAGGTGTTTATTTCATCTAAATTTATTCAAATTTAGCTCCTCCATCAAAAAAACTCATCAAAATCCAAGAAAATCGAATTTAGTTTAAAACCTTTAATCACCTTTTTGACTAAAAATTTATATAAAATCCGAACTATATGTGTTTATTTCATCTAAATTTATTCAAATTTAGCTCCTCCATCAAAAAAACTTATCAAAATCCAAAAAAATTGAATTTAGTTAAAACCCTCTAAATCACAATTTGACTAAAAATTTATATAAAATCCGAACTATATGTGTTTATTTCATCTAAATTTATTCAAATTTAGCTCCTCCATCAAAAAAACTTATCAAAATCCAAAAAAATTGAATTTAGTTAAAACCCTCTAAATCACAATTTGACTAAAAATTTATATAAAATCCGAACTATAGGTGTTTATATCATCTAAATTTATTCAAATTTAGCTCCTCCATCAAAAAACTCATCAAAATCGAAAAAAATCGAATTTAGTTTACAACCTCTAAATCACAATTTGACTAAAAATTTATATACAATCCGAACTATAGGTGTTTATTTCATCTAAATTTATTCAAATTTAGCTCCTCCATCAAAATCCAAAAAAATCGAATTTAGGTTAAACCCTCTAAATCACAATTTGACTAAAAATTTATATAAAATCCGAACTATAGGTGTTTATTTCATCTAAATTTATTCAAATTTAGCTCCTCCATCAAAAAACTCATCTAAATAAAAAAAAAATCGAATTTAGTTTAAAACCTCTAAATCACAATTTGACTAACAATTTATATAAAATCCGAACTATAGGTGTTTATTTCATCTAAATTTATTCAAATTTAGCTCCTCCATCAAAAAAACTCATCAAAATCCAAAAAAATCGAATTTAGTTTAAAACCTCTAAATCACAATTTGACTAAAAATTTATATAAAATCCGAACTATAGGTGTTTATTTCATCTAAATTTATTCAAATTTAGCTCCTCCATCAAAAAAACTCATCAAAATCCAAGAAAATCGAATTTAGTTTAAAACCTTTAATCACCTTTTTGACTAAAAATTTATATAAAATCCGAACTATATGTGTTTATTTCATCTAAATTTATTCTAATTTAGCTCCTCCATCAAAAAACTCATCAAAATCCAAAAAAATCGAATTTAGTTTACAACCTCTAAATCACAATTTGACTAAAAATTTATATACAATCCGAACTATAGGTGTTTATTTCATCTAAATTTATTCAAATTTAGCTCCTCCATCAAAATCCAAAAAAAATGAATTTAGGTTAAACCCTCTAAATCACAATTTGACTAAAAATTTATATAAAATCCGAACTATAGGTGTTTATTTCATCTAAATTTATTCAAATTTAGCTCCTCCATCAAAAAACTCATCAAAATCCAAAAAAATCGAATTTAGTTTAAAACCTCTAAATCACAATTTGACTAAAAATTTATATACAATCCGAACTATAGGTGTTTATTTCATCTAAATTTATTCAAATTTAGCTCCTCCATCAAAAAACTCATCAAAATCAAAAAAAATCGAATTTAGTTTAAAACCTCTAAATCACAATTTGACTAAAAATTTATATAAAATCCGAACTATATGTGTTTATTTCATCTAAATTTATTATAATTTAGCTCCTCCATCAAAAAAACTCATCAAAATCCAAGAAAATCGAATTTAGTTTACAACCTCTAAATCTCAATTTGACTAAAAATTTATATAAAATCCGAACTATAGGTGTTTATTTCATCTAAATTTATTCAAATTTAGCTCCTCCATCAAAAAACTCATCAAAATCGAAAAAAATCGAATTTAGTTTACAACCTCTAAATCACAATTTGACTAAAAATTTATATACAATCCGAACTATAGGTGTTTATTTCATCTAAATTTATTCAAATTTAGCTCCTCCATCAAAATCCAAAAAAATCGAATTTAGGTTAAACCCTCTAAATCACAATTTGACTAAAAATTTATATAAAATCCGAACTATAGGTGTTTATTTCATCTAAATTTATTCAAATTTAGCTCCTCCATCAAAAAAACTCATCAAAATCCAAAAATATCGAATTTAGTTTAAAACCTCTAAATCACAATTTGACTAAAAATTTATATAAAATCCAAACTATAGGTGTTTATTTCATCTAAATTTATTCAAATTTAGTTCCTCCATCAAAAAAACTCATCAAAATCCAAGAAAATCGAATTTAGTTTAAAACTTTTAATCACCTTTTTGACTAAAAATTTATATAAAATCCGAACTATATGTGTTTATTTCATCTAAATTTATTCTAATTTAGCTCCTCCATCAAAAAACTCATCAAAATCGAAAAAAATCGAATTTAGTTTACAACCTCTAAATCACAATTTGACTAAAAATTTATATAAAATCCGAACTATAGGTGTTTATTTCATCTAAATTTATTCAAATTTAGCTCCTCCATCAAAAAAACTCATCAAAATCCAAGAAAATCGAATTTAGTTTAAAACCTTTAATCACCTTTTTGACTAAAAATTTATATAAAATCCGAACTATATGTGTTTATTTCATCTAAATTTATTCTAATTTAGCTCCTCCATCAAAAAACTCATCAAAATCCAAAAAAATCGAATTTAGTTTAAAACCTCTAAATCACAATTTGACAAAAAATTTACATAAAATCCAAACTATAGGTGTTTATTTCATCTAAATTTATTCAAATTTAGCTCCTCCATCAAAAAAACTTATCAAAATCCAAAAAAATTGAATTTAGTTAAAACCCTCTAAATCACAATTTGACTAAAAATTTATATAAAATCCGAACTATAGGTGTTTATTTCATCTCAATTTATTCAAATTTAGCACCTCCATCAAAAAAACTCATCAAAATCCAAAAATATCGAATTTAGTTAAAACCCTCTAAATCATAATTTGACTAAAAATTTATATAAAAACCGAACTATAGGTGTTTATTTCATCGAAATTTATTCAAATTTAGCTCCTCCATCAAAAAAACTCATCAAAATCCAAAAAAATCGAATTTAGGTTAAACCCTCTAAATCACAATTTGACTAAAAATTTATATAAAATCCGAACTATAGGTGTTTATTTCATCTAAATTTATTCAAATTTAGCTCCTCCATCAAAAAACTCATCAAAATCGAAAAAAATCGAATTTAGTTTACAACCTCTAAATCACAATTTGACTAAAAATTTATATAAAATCCGAACTATATGTGTTTATTTCATCTAAATTTATTCTAATTTAGCTCCTCCATCAAAAAAACTCATCAAAATCCAAGAAAATCGAATTTAGTTTACAACCTCTAAATCTCAATTTGACTAAAAATTTATATAAAATCCGAACTATAGGTGTTTATTTCATCTAAATTTATTCAAATTTAGCTCCTCCATCAAAAAACTCATCAAAATCGAAAAAAATCGAATTTAGTTTACAACCTCTAAATCACAATTTGACTAAAAATTTATATACAATCCGAACTATAGGTGTTTATTTCATCTAAATTTATTCAAATTTAGCTCCTCCATCAAAATCCAAAAAAATCGAATTTAGGTTAAACCCTCTAAATCACAATTTGACTAAAAATTTATATAAAATCCGAACTATAGGTGTTTATTTCATCTCAATTTATTCAAATTTAGCTCCTCCATCAAAAAAACTCATCAAAATCCAAAAATATCGAATTTAGTTTAAAACCTCTAAATCACAATTTGACTAAAAATTTATATAAAATCCAAACTATAGGTGTTTATTTCATCTAAATTTATTCAAATTTAGTTCCTCCATCAAAAAAACTCATCAAAATCCAAGAAAATCGAATTTAGTTTAAAACCTTTAATCACCTTTTTGACTAAAAATTTATATAAAATCCGAACTATATGTGTTTATTTCATCTAAATTTATTCTAATTTAGCTCCTCCATCAAAAAACTCATCAAAATCGAAAAAAATCGAATTTAGTTTACAACCTCTAAATCACAATTTGACTAAAAATTTATATAAAATCCGAACTATAGGTGTTTATTTCATCTAAATTTATTCAAATTTAGCTCCTCCATCAAAAAAACTCATCAAAATCCAAGAAAATCGAATTTAGTTTAAAACCTTTAATCACCTTTTTGACTAAAAATTTTTATAAAATCCGAACTATATGTGTTTATTTCATCTAAATTTATTCTAATTTAGCTCCTCCATCAAAAAACTCATCAAAATCCAAAAAAATCGAATTTAGTTTAAAACCTCTAAATCACAATTTGACAAAAAATTTACATAAAATCCAAACTATAGGTGTTTATTTCATCTAAATTTATTCAAATTTAGCTCCTCCATCAAAAAAACTCATCAAAATCCAAGAAAATCGAATTTAGTTTAAAACCTTTAATCACCTTTTTGACTAAAAATTTATATAAAATCCGAACTATAGGTGTTTATTTCATCTAAATTTATTCAAATTTAGCTCCTCCATCAAAAAAACTCATCAAAATCCAAAAAAATCGAATTTAGTTTAAAACCTCTAAATCACAATTTGACTAAAAATTTATATAAAATCCGAACTATAGGTGTTTATTTCATCTAAATTTATTCAAATTTAGCTCCTCCATCAAAAAACTCATCAAAATCGAAAAAAATCGAATTTAGTTTACAACCTCTAAATCACAATTTGACTAAAAATTTATATAAAATCCGAACTATAGGTGTTTATTTCATCTCAATTTATTCAAATTTAGCTCCTCCATCAAAAAAACTCATCAAAATCCAAAAATATCGAATTTAGTTTAAAACCTCTAAATCACAATTTGACTAAAAATTTATATAAAATCCAAACTATAGGTGTTTATTTCATCTAAATTTATTCAAATTTAGCTCCTCCATCAAAAAACTCATCAAAATCCAAGAAAATCGAATTTAGTTTAAAACCTTTAATCACCTTTTTGACTAAAAATTTATATAAAATCCGAACTATATGTGTTTATTTCATCTAAATTTATTCTAATTTAGCTCCTCCATCAAAAAACTCATCAAAATCCAAAAAAATCGAATTTAGTTTAAAACCTCTAAATCACAATTTGACAAAAAATTTACATAAAATCCAAACTATAGGTGTTTATTTCATCTAAATTTATTCAAATTTAGCTCCTCCATCAAAAAACTCATCAAAATCCAAGAAAATCGAATTTAGTTTAAAACCTTTAATCACCTTTTTGACTAAAAATTTATATAAAATCCGAACTATATGTGTTTATTTCATCTAAATTTATTCAAATTTAGCTCCTCCATCAAAAAAACTTATCAAAATCCAAAAAAATTGAATTTAGTTAAAACCCTCTAAATCACAATTTGACTAAAAATTTATATAAAATCCGAACTATAGGTGTTTATTTCATCTAAATTTATTCAAATTTAGCTCCTCCATCAAAAAACTCATCTAAATAAAAAAAAAATCGAATTTAGTTTAAAACCTCTAAATCACAATTTGACTAAAAATTTATATAAAATCCGAACTATAGGTGTTTATTTCATCTAAATTTATTCAAATTTAGCTCCTCCATCAAAAAAACTCATCAAAATCCAAAAAAATCGAATTTAGTTTAAAACCTCTAAATCACAATTTGACTAAAAATTTATATAAAATCCGAACTATAGGTGTTTATTTCATCTAAATTTATTCAAATTTAGCTCCTCCATCAAAAAAACTCATCAAAATCCAAGAAAATCGAATTTAGTTTAAAACCTTTAATCACCTTTTTGACTAAAAATTTATATAAAATCCGAACTATAGGTGTTTATTTCATCTAAATTTATTCAAATTTAGCTCCTCCATCAAAAAAACTCATCAAAATCCAAAAAAATCGAATTTAGTTTAAAACCTCTAAATCACAATTTGACTAAAAATTTATATAAAATCCGAACTATAGGTGTTTATTTCATCTAAATTTATTCAAATTTAGCTCCTCCATCAAAAAAACTCATCAAAATCCAAGAAAATCGAATTTAGTTTAAAACCTTTAATCACCTTTTTGACTAAAAATTTATATAAAATCCGAACTATATGTGTTTATTTCATCTAAATTTATTCAAATTTAGCTCCTCCATCAAAAAAACTTATCAAAATCCAAAAAAATTGAATTTAGTTAAAACCCTCTAAATCACAATTTGACTAAAAATTTATATAAAATCCGAACTATATGTGTTTATTTCATCTAAATTTATTCAAATTTAGCTCCTCCATCAAAAAAACTTATCAAAATCCAAAAAAATTGAATTTAGTTAAAACCCTCTAAATCACAATTTGACTAAAAATTTATATAAAATCCGAACTATAGGTGTTTATTTCATCTAAATTTATTCAAATTTAGCTCCTCCATCAAAAAACTCATCAAAATCGAAAAAAATCGAATTTAGTTTACAACCTCTAAATCACAATTTGACTAAAAATTTATATACAATCCGAACTATAGGTGTTTATTTCATCTAAATTTATTCAAATTTAGCTCCTCCATCAAAATCCAAAAAAATCGAATTTAGGTTAAACCCTCTAAATCACAATTTGACTAAAAATTTATATAAAATCCGAACTATAGGTGTTTATTTCATCTAAATTTATTCAAATTTAGCTCCTCCATCAAAAAACTCATCTAAATAAAAAAAAAATCGAATTTAGTTTAAAACCTCTAAATCACAATTTGACTAAAAATTTATATAAAATCCGAACTATAGGTGTTTATTTCATCTAAATTTATTCAAATTTAGCTCCTCCATCAAAAAAACTCATCAAAATCCAAAAAAATCGAATTTAGTTTAAAACCTCTAAATCACAATTTGACTAAAAATTTATATAAAATCCGAACTATAGGTGTTTATTTCATCTAAATTTATTCAAATTTAGCTCCTCCATCAAAAAAACTCATCAAAATCCAAGAAAATCGAATTTAGTTTAAAACCTTTAATCACCTTTTTGACTAAAAATTTATATAAAATCCGAACTATATGTGTTTATTTCATCTAAATTTATTCTAATTTAGCTCCTCCATCAAAAAACTCATCAAAATCCAAAAAAATCGAATTTAGTTTACAACCTCTAAATCACAATTTGACTAAAAATTTATATACAATCCGAACTATAGGTGTTTATTTCATCTAAATTTATTCAAATTTAGCTCCTCCATCAAAATCCAAAAAAAATGAATTTAGGTTAAACCCTCTAAATCACAATTTGACTAAAAATTTATATAAAATCCGAACTATAGGTGTTTATTTCATCTAAATTTATTCAAATTTAGCTCCTCCATCAAAAAACTCATCAAAATCCAAAAAAATCGAATTTAGTTTAAAACCTCTAAATCACAATTTGACTAAAAATTTATATACAATCCGAACTATAGGTGTTTATATCATCTAAATTTATTCAAATTTAGCTCCTCCATCAAAAAACTCATCAAAATAAAAAAAAATCGAATTTAGTTTAAAACCTCTAAATCACAATTTGACTAAAAATTTATATAAAATCCGAACTATATGTGTTTATTTCATCTAAATTTATTCTAATTTAGCTCCTCCATCAAAAAAACTCATCAAAATCCAAGAAAATCGAATTTAGTTTACAACCTCTAAATCTCAATTTGACTAAAAATTTATATAAAATCCGAACTATAGGTGTTTATTTCATCTAAATTTATTCAAATTTAGCTCCTCCATCAAAAAACTCATCAAAATCGAAAAAAATCGAATTTAGTTTACAACCTCTAAATCACAATTTGACTAAAAATTTATATACAATCCGAACTATAGGTGTTTATTTCATCTAAATTTATTCAAATTTAGCTCCTCCATCAAAATCCAAAAAAATCGAATTTAGGTTAAACCCTCTAAATCACAATTTGACTAAAAATTTATATAAAATCCGAACTATAGGTGTTTATTTCATCTCAATTTATTCAAATTTAGCTCCTCCATCAAAAAAACTCATCAAAATCCAAAAATATCGAATTTAGTTTAAAACCTCTAAATCACAATTTGACTAAAAATTTATATAAAATCCAAACTATAGGTGTTTATTTCATCTAAATTTATTCAAATTTAGTTCCTCCATCAAAAAAACTCATCAAAATCCAAGAAAATCGAATTTAGTTTAAAACCTTTAATCACCTTTTTGACTAAAAATTTATATAAAATCCGAACTATATGTGTTTATTTCATCTAAATTTATTCTAATTTAGCTCCTCCATCAAAAAACTCATCAAAATCGAAAAAAATCGAATTTAGTTTACAACCTCTAAATCACAATTTGACTAAAAATTTATATAAAATCCGAACTATAGGTGTTTATTTCATCTAAATTTATTCAAATTTAGCTCCTCCATCAAAAAAACTCATCAAAATCCAAGAAAATCGAATTTAGTTTAAAACCTTTAATCACCTTTTTGACTAAAAATTTATATAAAATCCGAACTATATGTGTTTATTTCATCTAAATTTATTCTAATTTAGCTCCTCCATCAAAAAACTCATCAAAATCCAAAAAAATCGAATTTAGTTTAAAACCTCTAAATCACAATTTGACAAAAAATTTACATAAAATCCAAACTATAGGTGTTTATTTCATCTAAATTTATTCAAATTTAGCTCCTCCATCAAAAAAACTTATCAAAATCCAAAAAAATTGAATTTAGTTAAAACCCTCTAAATCACAATTTGACTAAAAATTTATATAAAATCCGAACTATAGGTGTTTATTTCATCTCAATTTATTCAAATTTAGCACCTCCATCAAAAAAACTCATCAAAATCCAAAAATATCGAATTTAGTTAAAACCCTCTAAATCATAATTTGACTAAAAATTTATATAAAAACCGAACTATAGGTGTTTATTTCATCGAAATTTATTCAAATTTAGCTCCTCCATCAAACAAACTCATCAAAATCCAAAAAAATCGAATTTAGGTTAAACCCTCTAAATCACAATTTGACTAAAAATTTATATAAAATCCGAACTATAGGTGTTTATTTCATCTAAATTTATTCAAATTTAGCTCCTCCATCAAAAAACTCATCAAAATCGAAAAAAATCGAATTTAGTTTACAACCTCTAAATCACAATTTGACTAAAAATTTATATAAAATCCGAACTATATGTGTTTATTTCATCTAAATTTATTCTAATTTAGCTCCTCCATCAAAAAAACTCATCAAAATCCAAGAAAATCGAATTTAGTTTACAACCTCTAAATCTCAATTTGACTAAAAATTTATATAAAATCCGAACTATAGGTGTTTATTTCATCTAAATTTATTCAAATTTAGCTCCTCCATCAAAAAACTCATCAAAATCGAAAAAAATCGAATTTAGTTTACAACCTCTAAATCACAATTTGACTAAAAATTTATATACAATCCGAACTATAGGTGTTTATTTCATCTAAATTTATTCAAATTTAGCTCCTCCATCAAAATCCAAAAAAATCGAATTTAGGTTAAACCCTCTAAATCACAATTTGACTAAAAATTTATATAAAATCCGAACTATAGGTGTTTATTTCATCTCAATTTATTCAAATTTAGCTCCTCCATCAAAAAAACTCATCAAAATCCAAAAATATCGAATTTAGTTTAAAACCTCTAAATCACAATTTGACTAAAAATTTATATAAAATCCAAACTATAGGTGTTTATTTCATCTAAATTTATTCAAATTTAGTTCCTCCATCAAAAAAACTCATCAAAATCCAAGAAAATCGAATTTAGTTTAAAACCTTTAATCACCTTTTTGACTAAAAATTTATATAAAATCCGAACTATATGTGTTTATTTCATCTAAATTTATTCTAATTTAGCTCCTCCATCAAAAAACTCATCAAAATCGAAAAAAATCGAATTTAGTTTACAACCTCTAAATCACAATTTGACTAAAAATTTATATAAAATCCGAACTATAGGTGTTTATTTCATCTAAATTTATTCAAATTTAGCTCCTCCATCAAAAAAACTCATCAAAATCCAAGAAAATCGAATTTAGTTTAAAACCTTTAATCACCTTTTTGACTAAAAATTTTTATAAAATCCGAACTATATGTGTTTATTTCATCTAAATTTATTCAAATTTAGCTCCTCCATCAAAAAAACTCATCAAAATCCAAGAAAATCGAATTTAGTTTAAAACCTTTAATCACCTTTTTGACTAAAAATTTATATAAAATCCGAACTATATGTGTTTATTTCATCTAAATTTATTCTAATTTAGCTCCTCCATCAAAAAACTCATCAAAATCCAAAAAAATCGAATTTAGTTTACAACCTCTAAATCACAATTTGACTAAAAATTTATATACAATCCGAACTATAGGTGTTTATTTCATCTAAATTTATTCAAATTTAGCTCCTCCATCAAAATCCAAAAAAAATGAATTTAGGTTAAACCCTCTAAATCACAATTTGACTAAAAATTTATATAAAATCCGAACTATAGGTGTTTATTTCATCTAAATTTATTCAAATTTAGCTCCTCCATCAAAAAACTCATCAAAATCCAAAAAAATCGAATTTAGTTTAAAACCTCTAAATCACAATTTGACTAAAAATTTATATACAATCCGAACTATAGGTGTTTATATCATCTAAATTTATTCAAATTTAGCTCCTCCATCAAAAAACTCATCAAAATCAAAAAAAATCGAATTTAGTTTAAAACCTCTAAATCACAATTTGACTAAAAATTTATATAAAATCCGAACTATATGTGTTTATTTCATCTAAATTTATTCTAATTTAGCTCCTCCATCAAAAAAACTCATCAAAATCCAAGAAAATCGAATTTAGTTTACAACCTCTAAATCTCAATTTGACTAAAAATTTATATAAAATCCGAACTATAGGTGTTTATTTCATCTAAATTTATTCAAATTTAGCTCCTCCATCAAAAAACTCATCAAAATCGAAAAAAATCGAATTTAGTTTACAACCTCTAAATCACAATTTGACTAAAAATTTATATACAATCCGAACTATAGGTGTTTATTTCATCTAAATTTATTCAAATTTAGCTCCTCCATCAAAATCCAAAAAAATCGAATTTAGGTTAAACCCTCTAAATCACAATTTGACTAAAAATTTATATAAAATCCGAACTATAGGTGTTTATTTCATCTCAATTTATTCAAATTTAGCTCCTCCATCAAAAAAACTCATCAAAATCCAAAAATATCGAATTTAGTTTAAAACCTCTAAATCACAATTTGACTAAAAATTTATATAAAATCCAAACTATAGGTGTTTATTTCATCTAAATTTATTCAAATTTAGTTCCTCCATCAAAAAAACTCATCAAAATCCAAGAAAATCGAATTTAGTTTAAAACCTTTAATCACCTTTTTGACTAAAAATTTATATAAAATCCGAACTATATGTGTTTATTTCATCTAAATTTATTCTAATTTAGCTCCTCCATCAAAAAACTCATCAAAATCGAAAAAAATCGAATTTAGTTTACAACCTCTAAATCACAATTTGACTAAAAATTTATATAAAATCCGAACTATAGGTGTTTATTTCATCTAAATTTATTCAAATTTAGCTCCTCCATCAAAAAAACTCATCAAAATCCAAGAAAATCGAATTTAGTTTAAAACCTTTAATCACCTTTTTGACTAAAAATTTATATAAAATCCGAACTATATGTGTTTATTTCATCTAAATTTATTCTAATTTAGCTCCTCCATCAAAAAACTCATCAAAATCCAAAAAAATCGAATTTAGTTTAAAACCTCTAAATCACAATTTGACAAAAAATTTACATAAAATCCAAACTATAGGTGTTTATTTCATCTAAATTTATTCAA
This sequence comes from Andrena minutula, assembly GCA_929113495.1. Taxonomy (NCBI): domain Eukaryota; kingdom Metazoa; phylum Arthropoda; class Insecta; order Hymenoptera; family Andrenidae; genus Andrena; species Andrena minutula. Next base: position 19,414,055 of record OV815995.1, read on the forward strand.
ATTTAGCTCCTCCATCAAAAAAACTTATCAAAATCCAAAAAAATTGAATTTAGTTAAAACCCTCTAAATCACAATTTGACTAAAAATTTATATAAAATCCGAACTATAGGTGTTTATTTCATCTCAATTTATTCAAATTTAGCTCCTCCATCAAAAAAACTCATCAAAATTCAAAAATATCGAATTTAGTTAAAACCCTCTAAATCATAATTTGACTAAAAATTTATATAAAAACCGAACTATAGGTGTTTATTTCATCGAAATTTATTCAAATTTAGCTCCTCCATCAAAAAAACTCATCAAAATCCAAAAAAATCGAATTTAGGTTAAACCCTCTAAATCACAATTTGACTAAAAATTTATATAAAATCCGAACTATAGGTGTTTATTTCATCTAAATTTATTCAAATTTAGCTCCTCCATCAAAAAACTCATCAAAATCGAAAAAAATCGAATTTAGTTTACAACCTCTAAATCACAATTTGACTAAAAATTTATATAAAATCCGAACTATATGTGTTTATTTCATCTAAATTTATTCTAATTTAGCTCCTCCATCAAAAAAACTCATCAAAATCCAAGAAAATCGAATTTAGTTTACAACCTCTAAATCTCAATTTGACTAAAAATTTATATAAAATCCGAACTATAGGTGTTTATTTCATCTAAATTTATTCAAATTTAGCTCCTCCATCAAAAAACTCATCAAAATCGAAAAAAATCGAATTTAGTTTACAACCTCTAAATCACAATTTGACTAAAAATTTATATACAATCCGAACTATAGGTGTTTATTTCATCTAAATTTATTCAAATTTAGCTCCTCCATCAAAATCCAAAAAAATCGAATTTAGGTTAAACCCTCTAAATCACAATTTGACTAAAAATTTATATAAAATCCGAACTATAGGTGTTTATTTCATCTCAATTTATTCAAATTTAGCTCCTCCATCAAAAAAACTCATCAAAATCCAAAAATATCGAATTTAGTTTAAAACCTCTAAATCACAATTTGACTAAAAATTTATATAAAATCCAAACTATAGGTGTTTATTTCATCTAAATTTATTCAAATTTAGTTCCTCCATCAAAAAAACTCATCAAAATCCAATAAAATCGAATTTAGTTTAAAACCTTTAATCACCTTTTTGACTAAAAATTTATATAAAATCCGAACTATATGTGTTTATTTCATCTAAATTTATTCTAATTTAGCTCCTCCATCAAAAAACTCATCAAAATCGAAAAAAATCGAATTTAGTTTACAACCTCTAAATCACAATTTGACTAAAAATTTATATAAAATCCGAACTATAGGTGTTTATTTCATCTAAATTTATTCAAATTTAGCTCCTCCATCAAAAAAACTCATCAAAATCCAAGAAAATCGAATTTAGTTTAAAACCTTTAATCACCTTTTTGACTAAAAATTTTTATAAAATCCGAACTATATGTGTTTATTTCATCTAAATTTATTCTAATTTAGCTCCTCCATCAAAAAACTCATCAAAATCCAAAAAAATCGAATTTAGTTTAAAACCTCTAAATCACAATTTGACAAAAAATTTACATAAAATCCAAACTATAGGTGTTTATTTCATCTAAATTTATTCAAATTTAGCTCCTCCATCAAAAAAACTTATCAAAATCCAAAAAAATCGAATTTAGGTTAAACCCTCTAAATCACAATTTGACTAAAAATTTATATAAAATCCGAACTATAGGTGTTTATTTCATCTCAATTTATTCAAATTTAGCACCTCCATCAAAAAAACTCATCAAAATCCAAAAATATCGAATTTAGTTAAAACCCTCTAAATCATAATTTGACTAAAAATTTATATAAAAACCGAACTATAGGTGTTTATTTCATCGAAATTTATTCAAATTTAGCTCCTCCATCAAAAAAACTCATCAAAATCCAAAAAAATCGAATTTAGGTTAAACCCTCTAAATCACAATTTGACTAAAAATTTATATAAAATCCGATCTATAGTTGCTTATTTCATCTAAATTTATTCAAATTTAGCTCCTGCATCAAAAAAACTCATCAAAATCCAAAAAAATCGAATTTAGTTTAAAACCTCTAAATCACAATTTGACTAAAAATTTATATACAATCCGAACTATAGGTGTTTATTTCATCTAAATTTATTCAAATTTAGCTCCTCCATCAAAAAAACTCATCAAAATCCAAAAATATCGAATTTAGTTTAAAACCTCTAAATCACAATTTGACTAAAAATTTATATCAAATCCAAACTATAGGTGTTTATTTCATCTAAATTTATTCAAATTTAGATCCTCCATCAAAAAAACTCATCAAAATCCAAGAAAATCGAATTTAGTTTAAAACCTTTAATCACCTTTTTGACTAAAAATTTATATAAAATCCGAACTATATGTGTTTATTTCATCTAAATTTATTCTAATTTAGCTCCTCCATCAAAAAACTCATCAAAATCGAAAAAAATCGAATTTAGTTTACAACCTCTAAATCACAATTTGACTAAAAATTTATATAAAATCCGAACTATAGGTGTTTATTTCATCTAAATTTATTCAAATTTAGTTCCTCCATCAAAAAAACTCATCAAAATCCAAGAAAATCGAATTTAGTTTAAAACCTTTAATCACCTTTTTGACTAAAAATTTATATAAAATCCGAACTATATGTGTTTATTTCATCTAAATTTATTCTAATTTAGCTCCTCCATCAAAAAACTCATCAAAATCGAAAAAAATCGAATTTAGTTTACAACCTCTAAATCACAATTTGACTAAAAATTTATATAAAATCCGAACTATAGGTGTTTATTTCATCTAAATTTATTCAAATTTAGCTCCTCCATCAAAAAAACTCATCAAAATCCCAGAAAATCGAATTTAGTTTAAAACCTTTAATCACCTTTTTGACTAAAAATTTATATAAAATCCGAACTATATGTGTTTATTTCATCTAAATTTATTCTAATTTAGCTCCTCCATCAAAAAACTCATCAAAATCCAAAAAAATCGAATTTAGTTTAAAACCTCTAAATCACAATTTGACAAAAAATTTACATAAAATCCAAACTATAGGTGTTTATTTCATCTAAATTTATTCAAATTTAGCTCCTCCATCAAAAAAACTTATCAAAATCCAAAAAAATTGAATTTAGTTAAAACCCTCTAAATCACAATTTGACTAAAAATTTATATAAAATCCGAACTATAGGTGTTTTATTTCATCTAAATTTATTCAAATTTAGCTCCTCCATCAAAAAACTCATCAAAATCGAAAAAAATCGAATTTAGTTTACAACCTCTAAATCACAATTTGACTAAAAATTTATATACAATCCGAACTATAGGTGTTTATTTCATCTAAATTTATTCAAATTTAGCTCCTCCATCAAAATCCAAAAAAATCGAATTTAGGTTAAACCCTCTAAATCACAATTTGACTAAAAATTTATATAAAATCCGAACTATAGGTGTTTATTTCATCTCAATTTATTCAAATTTAGCACCTCCATCAAAAAAAACTCATCAAAATCCAAAAATATCGAATTTAGTTAAAACCCTCTAAATCATAATTTGACTAAAAATTTATATAAAAACCGAACTATAGGTGTTTATTCATCGAAATTTATTCAAATTTAGCTCCTCCATCAAAAAAACTCATCAAAATCCAAAAAAATCGAATTTAGGTTAAACCCTCTAAATCACAATTTGACTAAAAATTTATATAAAATCCGATCTATAGTTGCTTATTTCATCTAAATTTATTCAAATTTAGCTCCTGCATCAAAAAAACTCATCAAAATCCAAAAAATCGAATTTAGTTTAAAACCTCTAAATCACAATTTGACTAAAAATTTATATACAATCCGAACTATAGGTGTTTATTTCATCTAAATTTATTCAAATTTAGCTCCTCCATCAAAAAAACTCATCAAAATCCAAAAATATCGAATTTAGTTTAAAACCTCTAAATCACAATTTGACTAAAAATTTATATAAAATCCAAACTATAGGTGTTTATTTCATCTAAATTTATTCAAATTTAGTTCCTCCATCAAAAAAACTCATCAAAATCCAAGAAAATCGAATTTAGTTTAAAACCTTTAATCACCTTTTTGACTAAAAAATTTATATAAAATCCGAACTATATGTGTTTATTTCATCTAAATTTATTCTAATTTAGCTCCTCCATCAAAAAACTCATCAAAATCGAAAAAAAATCGAATTTAGTTTACAACCTCTAAATCACAATTTGACTAAAAATTTATATAAAATCCGAACTATAGGTGTTTTATTTCATCTAAATTTATTCAAATTTAGCTCCTGCATCAAAAAAAACTCATCAAAATCCAAGAAAATCGAATTTAGTTTAAAACCTTTAATCACCTTTTTGACTAAAAATTTATATAAAATCCGAACTATATGTGTTTATTTCATCTAAAATTTATTCTAATTTAGCTCCTCCATCAAAAAACTCATCAAAATCCAAAAAAATCGAATTTAGTTTAAAACCTCTAAATCACAATTTGACAAAAAATTTACATAAAATCCAAACTATAGGTGTTTATTTCATCTAAATTTATTCAAATTTAGCTCCTCCATCAAAAAAAACTTATCAAAATCCAAAAAAATTGAATTTAGTTAAAACCCTCTAAATCACAATTTGACTAAAAATTTATATAAAATCCGAACTATAGGTGTTTATTTCATCTAAATTTATTCAAATTTAGCTCCTCCATCAAAAAACTCATCAAAATCGAAAAAAATCGAATTTAGTTTACAACCTCTAAAGTCACAATTTGACTAAAAATTTATATACAATCCGAACTATAGGTGTTTATTTCATCTAAATTTATTCAAATTTAGCTCCTCCATCAAAATCCAAAAAAATCGAATTTAGGGTTAAACCCTCTAAATCACAATTTGACTAAAAAATTTATATAAAATCCGAACTATAGGTGTTTATTTCATCTCAATTTATTCAAATTTAGCACCTCCATCAAAAAAAACTCATCAAAATCCAAAAATATCGAATTTAGTTAAAACCCTCTAAATCATAATTTGACTAAAAATTTATATAAAACCGAAACTATAGGTGTTTATTTCATCGAAATTTATTCAAATTTAGCTCCTCCATCAAAAAAACTCATCAAAATCCAAAAAAATCGAATTTAGGTTAAACCCTCTAAATCACAATTTGACTAAAAATTTATATAAAATCCGATCTATAGTGCTTATTTCATCTAAATTTATTCAAATTTAGCTCCTGCATCAAAAAAACTCATCAAAATCCAAAAAAATCGAATTTAGTTTAAAACCCTCTAAATCACAATTTGACTAAAAATTTATATACAATCCGAACTATAGGTGTTTATTTCATCTAAATTTATTCAAATTTAGCTCCTCCATCAAAAAACTCATCAAATCCAAAAATATCGAATTTAGTTTAAAACCTCTAAATCACAATTTGAACTAAAAATTTATATAAAATCCAAACTATAGGTGTTTATTTCATCTAAATTTATTCAAATTTAGTTCCTCCATCAAAAAAACTCATCAAAATCCAAGAAAATCGAATTTAGTTTAAAACTTTTAATCACCTTTTTGACTAAAAATTTATATAAAATCCGAACTATATGTGTTTATTTCATCCTAAATTTATTCTAATTTAGCTCCTCCATCAAAAAACTCATCAAAATCGAAAAAAATCGAATTTAGTTTACAACCTCTAAATCACAATTTGACTAAAAATTTATATAAAATCCGAACTATAGGTGTTTATTTCATCTAAATTTATTCAAATTTAGCTCCTCCATCAAAAAAACTCATCAAAATCCAAGAAAATCGAATTTAGTTTAAAAACCTTTAATCACCTTTTTGACTAAAAATTTATATAAAATCCGAACTATATGTGTTTATTTCATCTAAATTTATTCTAATTTAGCTCCTCCATCAAAAAACTCATCAAAACTCAAAAAAATCGAATTTAGTTTAAAACCTCTAAATCACAATTTGACAAAAAATTTACATAAAATCCAAACTATAGGTGTTTATTTCATCTAAATTTATTCAAATTTAGCTCCTCCATCAAAAAAACTTATCAAAATCCAAAAAAATTGAATTTAGTTAAAACCCTCTAAATCACAATTGACTAAAAATTTATATAAAATCCGAACTATAGGTGTTTATTTCATCTCAAATTTAGCACCTCCATCAAAAAAACTCATCAAAATCCAAAAATATCGAATTTAGTTAAAACCCTCTAAATCATAATTTGACTAAAAATTTATATAAAAACCGAACTATAGGTGTTTATTTCATCGAAATTTATTCAAATTTAGCTCCTCCATCAAAAAAACTCATCAAAATCCAAAAAAATCGAATTTAGGTTAAACCCTCTAAATCACAATTTGACTAAAAATTTATATAAAATCCGAACTATAGGTGTTTATTTCATCTAAATTTATTCAAATTTAGCTCCTCCATCAAAAAACTCATCAAAATCGAAAAAAATCGAATTTAGTTTACAACCTCTAAATCACAATTTGACTAAAAATTTATATAAAATCCGAACTATATGTGTTTATTTCATCTAAATTTATTCTAATTTAGCTCCTCCATCAAAAAAACTCATCAAAATCCAAGAAAATCGAATTTAGTTTACAACCTCTAAATCTCAATTTGACTAAAAATTTATATAAAATCCGAACTATAGGTGTTTATTTCATCTAAATTTATTCAAATTTAGCTCCTCCATCAAAAAACTCATCAAAATCGAAAAAAATCGAATTTAGTTTACAACCTCTAAATCACAATTTGACTAAAAATTTATATACAATCCGAACTATAGGTGTTTATTTCATCTAAATTTATTCAAATTTAGCTCCTCCATCAAAATCCAAAAAAATCGAATTTAGGTTAAACCCTCTAAATCACAATTTGACTAAAAATTTATATAAAATCCGAACTATAGGTGTTTATTTCATCTCAATTTATTCAAATTTAGCTCCTCCATCAAAAAAACTCATCAAAATCCAAAAATATCGAATTTAGTTTAAAACCTCTAAATCACAATTTGACTAAAAATTTATATAAAATCCAAACTATAGGTGTTTATTTCATCTAAATTTATTCAAATTTAGTTCCTCCATCAAAAAAACTCATCAAAATCCAAGAAAATCGAATTTAGTTTAAAACCTTTAATCACCTTTTTGACTAAAAATTTATATAAAATCCGAACTATATGTGTTTATTTCATCTAAATTTATTCTAATTTAGCTCCTCCATCAAAAAACTCATCAAAATCGAAAAAAATCGAATTTAGTTTACAACCTCTAAATCACAATTTGACTAAAAATTTATATAAAATCCGAACTATAGGTGTTTATTTCATCTAAATTTATTCAAATTTAGCTCCTCCATCAAAAAAACTCATCAAAATCCAAGAAAATCGAATTTAGTTTAAAACCTTTAATCACCTTTTTGACTAAAAATTTTTATAAAATCCGAACTATATGTGTTTATTTCATCTAAATTTATTCTAATTTAGCTCCTCCATCAAAAAACTCATCAAAATCCAAAAAAATCGAATTTAGTTTAAAACCTCTAAATCACAATTTGACAAAAAATTTACATAAAATCCAAACTATAGGTGTTTATTTCATCTAAATTTATTCAAATTTAGCTCCTCCATCAAAAAAACTTATCAAAATCCAAAAAAATCGAATTTAGGTTAAACCCTCTAAATCACAATTTGACTAAAAATTTATATAAAATCCGAACTATAGGTGTTTATTTCATCTCAATTTATTCAAATTTAGCACCTCCATCAAAAAAACTCATCAAAATCCAAAAATATCGAATTTAGTTAAAACCCTCTAAATCATAATTTGACTAAAAATTTATATAAAAACCGAACTATAGGTGTTTATTTCATCGAAATTTATTCAAATTTAGCTCCTCCATCAAAAAAACTCATCAAAATCCAAAAAAATCGAATTTAGGTTAAACCCTCTAAATCACAATTTGACTAAAAATTTATATAAAATCCGATCTATAGTTGCTTATTTCATCTAAATTTATTCAAATTTAGCTCCTGCATCAAAAAAACTCATCAAAATCCAAAAAAATCGAATTTAGTTTAAAACCTCTAAATCACAATTTGACTAAAAATTTATATACAATCCGAACTATAGGTGTTTATTTCATCTAAATTTATTCAAATTTAGCTCCTCCATCAAAAAAACTCATCAAAATCCAAAAATATCGAATTTAGTTTAAAACCTCTAAATCACAATTTGACTAAAAATTTATATAAAATCCAAACTATAGGTGTTTATTTCATCTAAATTTATTCAAATTTAGTTCCTCCATCAAAAAAACTCATCAAAATCCAAGAAAATCGAATTTAGTTTAAAACCTTTAATCACCTTTTTGACTAAAAATTTATATAAAATCCGAACTATATGTGTTTATTTCATCTAAATTTATTCTAATTTAGCTCCTCCATCAAAAAACTCATCAAAATCGAAAAAAATCGAATTTAGTTTACAACCTCTAAATCACAATTTGACTAAAAATTTATATAAAATCCGAACTATAGGTGTTTATTTCATCTAAATTTATTCAAATTTAGTTCCTCCATCAAAAAAACTCATCAAAATCCAAGAAAATCGAATTTAGTTTAAAACCTTTAATCACCTTTTTGACTAAAAATTTATATAAAATCCGAACTATATGTGTTTATTTCATCTAAATTTATTCTAATTTAGCTCCTCCATCAAAAAACTCATCAAAATCGAAAAAAATCGAATTTAGTTTACAACCTCTAAATCACAATTTGACTAAAAATTTATATAAAATCCGAACTATAGGTGTTTATTTCATCTAAATTTATTCAAATTTAGCTCCTCCATCAAAAAAACTCATCAAAATCCCAGAAACTCGAATTTAGTTTAAAACCTTTAATCACCTTTTTGACTAAAAATTTATATAAAATCCGAACTATATGTGTTTATTTCATCTAAATTTATTCTAATTTAGCTCCTCCATCAAAAAACTCATCAAAATCCAAAAAAATCGAATTTAGTTTAAAACCTCTAAATCACAATTTGACAAAAAATTTACATAAAATCCAAACTATAGGTGTTTATTTCATCTAAATTTATTCAAATTTAGCTCCTCCATCAAAAAAACTTATCAAAATCCAAAAAAATTGAATTTAGTTAAAACCCTCTAAATCACAATTTGACTAAAAATTTATATAAAATCCGAACTATAGGTGTTTATTTCATCTAAATTTATTCAAATTTAGCTCCTCCATCAAAAAACTCATCAAAATCGAAAAAAATCGAATTTAGTTTACAACCTCTAAATCACAATTTGACTAAAAATTTATATACAATCCGAACTATAGGTGTTTATTTCATCTAAATTTATTCAAATTTAGCTCCTCCATCAAAATCCAAAAAAATCGAATTTAGGTTAAACCCTCTAAATCACAATTTGACTAAAAATTTATATAAAATCCGAACTATAGGTGTTTATTTCATCTCAATTTATTCAAATTTAGCACCTCCATCAAAAAAACTCATCAAAATCCAAAAATATCGAATTTAGTTAAAACCCTCTAAATCATAATTTGACTAAAAATTTATATAAAAACCGAACTATAGGTGTTTATTTCATCGAAATTTATTCAAATTTAGCTCCTCCATCAAAAAAACTCATCAAAATCCAAAAAAATCGAATTTAGGTTAAACCCTCTAAATCACAATTTGACTAAAAATTTATATAAAATCCGATCTATAGTTGCTTATTTCATCTAAATTTATTCAAATTTAGCTCCTGCATCAAAAAAACTCATCAAAATCCAAAAAAATCGAATTTAGTTTAAAACCTCTAAATCACAATTTGACTAAAAATTTATATACAATCCGAACTATAGGTGTTTATTTCATCTAAATTTATTCAAATTTAGCTCCTCCATCAAAAAAACTCATCAAAATCCAAAAATATCGAATTTAGTTTAAAACCTCTAAATCACAATTTGACTAAAAATTTATATAAAATCCAAACTATAGGTGTTTATTTCATCTAAATTTATTCAAATTTAGTTCCTCCATCAAAAAAACTCATCAAAATCCAAGAAAATCGAATTTAGTTTAAAACCTTTAATCACCTTTTTGACTAAAAATTTATATAAAATCCGAACTATATGTGTTTATTTCATCTAAATTTATTCTAATTTAGCTCCTCCATCAAAAAACTCATCAAAATCGAAAAAAATCGAATTTAGTTTACAACCTCTAAATCACAATTTGACTAAAAATTTATATAAAATCCGAACTATAGGTGTTTATTTCATCTAAATTTATTCAAATTTAGCTCCTGCATCAAAAAAACTCATCAAAATCCAAGAAAATCGAATTTAGTTTAAAACCTTTAATCACCTTTTTGACTAAAAATTTATATAAAATCCGAACTATATGTGTTTATTTCATCTAAATTTATTCTAATTTAGCTCCTCCATCAAAAAACTCATCAAAATCCAAAAAAATCGAATTTAGTTTAAAACCTCTAAATCACAATTTGACAAAAAATTTACATAAAATCCAAACTATAGGTGTTTATTTCATCTAAATTTATTCAAGTTTAGCTCCTCCATCAAAAAAACTTATCAAAATCCAAAAAAATTGAATTTAGTTAAAACCCTCTAAATCACATTTTGACTAAAAATTTATATAAAATCCGAACTATAGGTGTTTATTTCATCTAAATTTATTCAAATTTAGCTCCTCCATCAAAAAACTCATCAAAATCGAAAAAAATCGAATTTAGTTTAAAACCTCTAAATCACAATTTGACTAAAAATTTATATAAAATCCAAACTATAGGTGTTTATTTCATCTAAATTTATTCAAATTTAGTTCCTCCATCAAAAAAACTCATCAAAATCCAAGAAAATCGAATTTAGTTTAAAACCTTTAATCACCTTTTTGACTAAAAATTTATATAAAATCCGAACTATATGTGTTTATTTCATCTAAATTTATTCTAATTTAGCTCCTCCATCAAAAAACTCATCAAAATCGAAAAAAATCGAATTTAGTTTACAACCTCTAAATCACAATTTGACTAAAAATTTATATAAAATCCGAACTATAGGTGTTTATTTCATCTAAATTTATTCAAATTTAGCTCCTCCATCAAAAAAACTCATCAAAATCCAAGAAAATCGAATTTAGTTTAAAACCTTTAATCACCTTTTTGACTAAAAATTTATATAAAATCCGAACTATATGTGTTTATTTCATCTAAATTTATTCTAATTTAGCTCCTCCATCAAAAAACTCATCAAAATCCAAAAAAATCGAATTTAGTTTAAAACCTCTAAATCACAATTTGACAAAAAATTTACATAAAATCCAAACTATAGGTGTTTATTTCATCTAAATTTATTCAAATTTAGCTCCTCCATCAAAAAAACTTATCAAAATCCAAAAAAATTGAATTTAGTTAAAACCCTCTAAATCACAATTTGACTAAAAATTTATATAAAATCCGAACTATAGGTGTTTATTTCATCTAAATTTATTCAAATTTAGCTCCTCCATCAAAAAACTCATCAAAATCGAAAAAAATCGAATTTAGTTTACAACCTCTAAATCACAATTTGACTAAAAATTTATATACAATCCGAACTATAGGTGTTTATTTCATCTAAATTTATTCAAATTTAGCTCCTCCATCAAAATCCAAAAAAATCGAATTTAGGTTAAACCCTCTAAATCACAATTTGACTAAAAATTTATATAAAATCCGAACTATAGGTGTTTATTTCATCTCAATTTATTCAAATTTAGCACCTCCATCAAAAAAACTCATCAAAATCCAAAAATATCGAATTTAGTTAAAACCCTCTAAATCATAATTTGACTAAAAATTTATATAAAAACCGAACTATAGGTGTTTATTTCATCGAAATTTATTCAAATTTAGCTCCTCCATCAAAAAAACTCATCAAAATCCAAAAAAATCGAATTTAGGTTAAACCCTCTAAATCACAATTTGACTAAAAATTTATATAAAATCCGATCTATAGTTGCTTATTTCATCTAAATTTATTCAAATTTAGCTCCTGCATCAAAAAAACTCATCAAAATCCAAAAAAATCGAATTTAGTTTAAAACCTCTAAATCACAATTTGACTAAAAATTTATATACAATCCGAACTATAGGTGTTTATTTCATCTAAATTTATTCAAATTTAGCACCTCCATCAAAAAAACTCATCAAATCCAAAAATATCGAATTTAGTTTAAAACCACTAAATCACAATTTGACTAAAAATTTATATAAAATCCAAACTATAGGTGTTTATTTCATCTAAATTTATTCAAATTTAGTTCCTCCATCAAAAAAACTCATCAAAATCCAAGAAAATCGAATTTAGTTTAAAACCTTTAATCACCTTTTTGACTAAAAATTTATATAAAATCCGAACTATATGTGTTTATTTCATCTAAATTTATTCTAATTTAGCTCCTCCATCAAAAAACTCATCAAAATCGAAAAAAATCGAATTTAGTTTACAACCTCTAAATCACAATTTGACTAAAAATTTATATAAAATCCGAACTATAGGTGTTTATTTCATCTAAATTTATTCAAATTTAGCTCCTCCATCAAAAAAACTCATCAAAATCCAAGAAAATCGAATTTAGTTTAAAACCTTTAATCACCTTTTTGACTAAAAATTTATATAAAATCCGAACTATATGTGTTTATTTCATCTAAATTTATTCTAATTTAGCTCCTCCATCAAAAAACTCATCAAAATCCAAAAAAATCGAATTTAGTTTAAAACCTCTAAATCACAATTTGACAAAAAATTTACATAAAATCCAAACTATAGGTGTTTATTTCATCTAAATTTATTCAAATTTAGCTCCTCCATCAAAAAAACTTATCAAAATCCAAAAAAAATGAATTTAGTTAAAACCCTCTAAATCACAATTTGACTAAAAATTTATATAAAATCCAAACTATAGGTGTTTATTTCATCTAAATTTATTCAAATTTAGCTCCTCCATCAAAAAACTCATCAAAATCGAAAAAAATCGAATTTAGTTTACAACCTCTAAATCACAATTTGACTAAAAATTTATATACAATCCGAACTATAGGTGTTTATTTCATCTAAATTTATTCAAATTTAGCTCCTCCATCAAAATCCAAAAAAATCGAATTTAGGTTAAACCCTCTAAATCACAATTTGACTAAAAATTTATATAAAATCCGAACTATAGGTGTTTATTTCATCTAAATTTATTCAAATTTAGCTCCTCCATCAAAAAACTCATCTAAATAAAAAAAAAATCGAATTTAGTTTAAAACCTCTAAATCACAATTTGACTAAAAATTTATATAAAATCCGAACTATAGGTGTTTATTTCATCTAAATTTATTCAAATTTAGCTCCTCCATCAAAAAAACTCATCAAAATCCAAAAAAATCGAATTTAGTTTAAAACCTCTAAATCACAATTTGACTAAAAATTTATATAAAATCCGAACTATAGGTGTTTATTTCATCTAAATTTATTCAAATTTAGCTCCTCCATCAAAAAAACTCATCAAAATCCAAGAAAATCGAATTTAGTTTAAAACCTTTAATCACCTTTTTGACTAAAAATTTATATAAAATCCGAACTATATGTGTTTATTTCATCTAAATTTATTCAAATTTAGCTCCTCCATCAAAAAAACTTATCAAAATCCAAAAAAATTGAATTTAGTTAAAACCCTCTAAATCACAATTTGACTAAAAATTTATATAAAATCCGAACTATAGGTGTTTATTTCATCTAAATTTATTCAAATTTAGCTCCTCCATCAAAAAACTCATCAAAATCGAAAAAAATCGAATTTAGTTTACAACCTCTAAATCACAATTTGACTAAAAATTTATATACAATCCGAACTATAGGTGTTTATTTCATCTAAATTTATTCAAATTTAGCTCCTCCATCAAAATCCAAAAAAATCGAATTTAGGTTAAACCCTCTAAATCACAATTTGACTAAAAATTTATATAAAATCCGAACTATAGGTGTTTATTTCATCTCAATTTATTCAAATTTAGCACCTCCATCAAAAAAACTCATCAAAATCCAAAAATATCGAATTTAGTTAAAACCCTCTAAATCATAATTTGACTAAAAATTTATATAAAAACCGAACTATAGGTGTTTATTTCATCGAAATTTATTCAAATTTAGCTCCTCCATCAAAAAAACTCATCAAAATCCAAAAAAATCGAATTTAGGTTAAACCCTCTAAATCACAATTTGACTAAAAATTTATATAAAATCCGATCTATAGTTGATTATTTCATCTAAATTTATTCAAATTTAGCTCCTCCATCAAAAAAACTCATCAAAATCCAAAAAAATCGAATTTAGTTTAAAACCTCTAAATCACAATTTGACTAAAAATTTATATACAATCCGAACTATAGGTGTTTATTTCATCTAAATTTATTCAAATTTAGCTCCTCCATCAAAAAAACTCATCAAAATCCAAAAATATCGAATTTAGTTTAAAACCTCTAAATCACAATTTGACTAAAAATTTATATAAAATCCAAACTATAGGTGTTTATTTCATCTAAATTTATTCAAATTTAGTTCCTCCATCAAAAAAACTCATCAAAATCCAAGAAAATCGAATTTAGTTTAAAACCTTTAATCACCTTTTTGACTAAAAATTTATATAAAATCCGAACTATATGTGTTTATTTCATCTAAATTTATTCTAATTTAGCTCCTCCATCAAAAAACTCATCAAAATCGAAAAAAATCGAATTTAGTTTACAACCTCTAAATCACAATTTGACTAAAAATTTATATAAAATCCGAACTATAGGTGTTTATTTCATCTAAATTTATTCAAATTTAGCTCCTCCATCAAAAAAACTCATCAAAATCCAAGAAAATCGAATTTAGTTTAAAACCTTTAATCACCTTTTTGACTAAAAATTTATATAAAATCCGAACTATATGTGTTTATTTCATCTAAATTTATTCTAATTTAGCTCCTCCATCAAAAAACTCATCAAAATCCAAAAAAATCGAATTTAGTTTAAAACCTCTAAATCACAATTTGACAAAAAATTTACATAAAATCCAAACTATAGGTGTTTATTTCATCTAAATTTATTCAAATTTAGCTCCTCCATCAAAAAAACTTATCAAAATCCAAAAAAAATGAATTTAGTTAAAACCCTCTAAATCACAATTTGACTAAAAATTTATATAAAATCCGAACTATAGGTGTTTATTTCATCTAAATTTATTCAAATTTAGCTCCTCCATCAAAAAACTCATCAAAATCGAAAAAAATCGAATTTAGTTTACAACCTCTAAATCACAATTTGACTAAAAATTTATATACAATCCGAACTATAGGTGTTTATTTCATCTAAATTTATTCAAATTTAGCTCCTCCATCAAAATCCAAAAAAATCGAATTTAGGTTAAACCCTCTAAATCACAATTTGACTAAAAATTTATATAAAATCCGAACTATAGGTGTTTATTTCATCTAAATTTATTCAAATTTAGCTCCTCCATCAAAAAACTCATCTAAATAAAAAAAAAATCGAATTTAGTTTAAAACCTCTAAATCACAATTTGACTAAAAATTTATATAAAATCCGAACTATAGGTGTTTATTTCATCTAAATTTATTCAAATTTAGCTCCTCCATCAAAAAAACTCATCAAAATCCAAAAAAATCGAATTTAGTTTAAAACCTCTAAATCACAATTTGACTAAAAATTTATATAAAATCCGAACTATAGGTGTTTATTTCATCTAAATTTATTCAAATTTAGCTCCTCCATCAAAAAAACTCATCAAAATCCAAAAATATCGAATTTAGTTTAAAACCTCTAAATCACAATTTGACTAAAAATTTATATAAAATCCAAACTATAGGTGTTTATTTCATCTAAATTTATTCAAATTTAGCTCCTCCATCAAAAAAACTCATCAAAATCCAAAAAAATCGAATTTAGTTTAAAACCTCTAAATCACAATTTGACTAAAAATTTATATAAAATCCGAACTATAGGTGTTTATTTCATCTAAATTTATTCAAATTTAGCTCCTCCATCAAAAAAACTCATCAAAATCCAAGAAAATCGAATTTAGTTTAAAACCTTTAATCACCTTTTTGACTAAAAATTTATATAAAATCCGAACTATATGTGTTTATTTCATCTAAATTTATTCAAATTTAGCTCCTCCATCAAAAAAACTAATCAAAATCCAAAAAAATTGAATTTAGTTAAAACCCTCTAAATCACAATTTGACTAAAAATTTATATAAAATCCGAACTATAGGTGTTTATTTCATCTAAATTTATTCAAATTTAGCTCCTCCATCAAAAAACTCATCAAAATCGAAAAAAATCGAATTTAGTTTACAACCTCTAAATCACAATTTGACTAAAAATTTATATACAATCCGAACTATAGGTGTTTATTTCATCTAAATTTATTCAAATTTAGCTCCTCCATCAAAATCCAAAAAAATCGAATTTAGGTTAAACCCTCTAAATCACAATTTGACTAAAAATTTATATAAAATCCGAACTATAGGTGTTTATTTCATCTCAATTTATTCAAATTTAGCACCTCCATCAAAAAAACTCATCAAAATCCAAAAATATCGAATTTAGTTAAAACCCTCTAAATCATAATTTGACTAAAAATTTATATAAAAACCGAACTATAGGTGTTTATTTCATCGAAATTTATTCAAATTTAGCTCCTCCATCAAAAAAACTCATCAAAATCCAAAAAAATCGAATTTAGGTTAAACCCTCTAAATCACAATTTGACTAAAAATTTATATAAAATCCGATCTATAGTTGATTATTTCATCTAAATTTATTCAAATTTAGCTCCTGCATAAAAAAAACTCATCAAAATCCAAAAAAATCGAATTTAGTTTAAAACCTCTAAATCACAATTTGACTAAAAATTTATATACAATCCGAACTATAGGTGTTTATTTCATCTAAATTTATTCAAATTTAGCTCCTCCATCAAAAAAACTCATCAAAATCCAAAAATATCGAATTTAGTTTAAAACCTCTAAATCACAATTTGACTAAAAATTTATATAAAATCCAAACTATGGGTGTTTATTTCATCTAAATTTATTCAAATTTAGTTCCTCCATCAAAAAAACTCATCAAAATCCAAGAAAATCGAATTTAGTTTAAAACCTTTAATCACCTTTTTGACTAAAAATTTATATAAAATCCGAACTATATGTGTTTATTTCATCTAAATTTATTCTAATTTAGCTCCTCCATCAAAAAACTCATCAAAATCGAAAAAAATCGAATTTAGTTTACAACCTCTAAATCACAATTTGACTAAAAATTTATATAAAATCCGAACTATAGGTGTTTATTTCATCTAAATTTATTCAAATTTAGCTCCTCCATCAAAAAAACTCATCAAAATCCAAGAAAATCGAATTTAGTTTAAAACCTTTAATCACCTTTTTGACTAAAAATTTATATAAAATCCGAACTATATGTGTTTATTTCATCTAAATTTATTCTAATTTAGCTCCTCCATCAAAAAACTCATCAAAATCCAAAAAAATCGAATTTAGGTTAAAACCTCTAAATCACAATTTGACAAAAAATTTACATAAAATCCAAACTATAGGTGTTTATTTCATCTAAATTTATTCAAATTTAGCTCCTCCATCAAAAAAACTTATCAAAATCCAAAAAAAATGAATTTAGTTAAAACCCTCTAAATCACAATTTGACTAAAAATTTATATAAAATCCGAACTATAGGTGTTTATTTCATCTAAATTTATTCAAATTTAGCTCCTCCATCAAAAAACTCATCAAAATCGAAAAAAATCGAATTTAGTTTACAACCTCTAAATCACAATTTGACTAAAAATTTATATACAATCCGAACTATAGGTGTTTATTTCATCTAAATTTATTCAAATTTAGCTCCTCCATCAAAATCCAAAAAAATCGAATTTAGGTTAAACCCTCTAAATCACAATTTGACTAAAAATTTATATAAAATCCGAACTATAGGTGTTTATTTCATCTAAATTTATTCAAATTTAGCTCCTCCATCAAAAAACTCATCTAAATAAAAAAAAAATCGAATTTAGTTTAAAACCTCTAAATCACAATTTGACTAAAAATTTATATAAAATCCGAACTATAGGTGTTTATTTCATCTAAATTTATTCAAATTTAGCTCCTCCATCAAAAAAACTCATCAAAATCCAAAAAAATCGAATTTAGTTTAAAACCTCTAAATCACAATTTGACTAAAAATTTATATAAAATCCGAACTATAGGTGTTTATTTCATCTAAATTTATTCAAATTTAGCTCCTCCATCAAAAAAACTCATCAAAATCCAAAAATATCGAATTTAGTTTAAAACCTCTAAATCACAATTTGACTAAAAATTTATATAAAATCCAAACTATAGGTGTTTATTTCATCTAAATTTATTCAAATTTAGTTCCTCCATCAAAAAAACTCATCAAAATCCAAGAAAATCGAATTTAGTTTAAAACCTTTAATCACCTTTTTGACTAAAAATTTATATAAAATCCGAACTATATGTGTTTATTTCATCTAAATTTATTCTAATTTAGCTCCTCCATCAAAAAACTCATCAAAATCGAAAAAAATCGAATTTAGTTTACAACCTCTAAATCACAATTTGACTAAAAATTTATATAAAATCCGAACTATAGGTGTTTATTTCATCTAAATTTATTCAAATTTAGCTCCTCCATCAAAAAAACTCATCAAAATCCAAGAAAATCGAATTTAGTTTAAAACCTTTAATCACCTTTTTGACTAAAAATTTATATAAAATCCGAACTATATGTGTTTATTTCATCTAAATTTATTCTAATTTAGCTCCTCCATCAAAAAACTCATCAAAATCCAAAAAAATCGAATTTAGTTTAAAACCTCTAAATCACAATTTGACAAAAAATTTACATAAAATCCAAACTATAGGTGTTTATTTCATCTAAATTTATTCAAATTTAGCTCCTCCATCAAAAAAACTTATCAAAATCCAAAAAAAATGAATTTAGTTAAAACCCTCTAAATCACAATTTGACTAAAAATTTATATAAAATCCGAACTATAGGTGTTTATTTCATCTAAATTTATTCAAATTTAGCTCCTCCATCAAAAAACTCATCAAAATCGAAAAAAATCGAATTTAGTTTACAACCTCTAAATCACAATTTGACTAAAAATTTATATACAATCCGAACTATAGGTGTTTATTTCATCTAAATTTATTCAAATTTAGCTCCTCCATCAAAATCCAAAAAAATCGAATTTAGGTTAAACCCTCTAAATCACAATTTGACTAAAAATTTATATAAAATCCGAACTATAGGTGTTTATTTCATCTAAATTTATTCAAATTTAGCTCCTCCATCAAAAAACTCGTCTAAATAAAAAAAAAATCGAATTTAGTTTAAAACCTCTAAATCACAATTTGACTAAAAATTTATATAAAATCCGAACTATAGGTGTTTATTTCATCTAAATTTATTCAAATTTAGCTCCTCCATCAAAAAAACTCATCAAAATCCAAAAAAATCGAATTTAGTTTAAAACCTCTAAATCACAATTTGACTAAAAATTTATATAAAATCCGAACTATAGGTGTTTATTTCATCTAAATTTATTCAAATTTAGCTCCTCCATCAAAAAAACTCATCAAAATCCAAGAAAATCGAATTTAGTTTAAAACCTTTAATCACCTTTTTGACTAAAAATTTATATAAAATCCGAACTATATGTGTTTATTTCATCTAAATTTATTCTAATTTAGCTCCTCCATCAAAAAACTCATCAAAATCCAAAAAAATCGAATTTAGTTTACAACCTCTAAATCACAATTTGACTAAAAATTTATATACAATCCGAACTATAGGTGTTTATTTCATCTAAATTTATTCAAATTTAGCTCCTCCATCAAAATCCAAAAAAAATGAATTTAGGTTAAACCCTCTAAATCACAATTTGACTAAAAATTTATATAAAATCCGAACTATAGGTGTTTATTTCATCTAAATTTATTCAAATTTAGCTCCTCCATCAAAAAACTCATCAAAATCCAAAAAAATCGAATTTAGTTTAAAACCTCTAAATCACAATTTGACTAAAAATTTATATACAATCCGAACTATAGGTGTTTATTTCATCTAAATTTATTCAAATTTAGCTCCTCCATCAAAATCCAAAAAAATCGAATTTAGGTTAAACCCTCTAAATCACAATTTGACTAAAAATTTATATAAAATCCGAACTATAGGTGTTTATTTCATCTAAATTTATTCAAATTTAGCTCCTCCATCAAAAAACTCATCAAAATCGAAAAAAATCGAATTTAGTTTACAACCTCTAAATCACAATTTGACTAAAAATTTATATAAAATCCGAACTATAGGTGTTTATTTCATCTATATTTATTCAAATTTAGCTCCTCCATCAAAAAACTCATCAAAATCGAAAAAAATCGAATTTAGTTTACAACCTCTAAATCACAATTTGACTAAAAATTTATATACAATCCGAACTATAGGTGTTTATTTCAACTAAATTTATTCAAATTTAGCTCCTCCATCAAAATCCAAAAAAATCGAATTTAGGTTAAACCCTCTAAATCACAATTTGACTAAAAATTTATATAAAATCCGAACTATAGGTGTTTATTTCATCTCAATTTATTCAAATTTAGCACCTCCATCAAAAAAACTCATCAAAATCCAAAAATATCGAATTTAGTTTAAAACCTCTAAATCACAATTTGACTAAAAATTTATATAAAATCCAAACTATAGGTGTTTATTTCATCTAAATTTATTCAAATTTAGTTCCTCCATCAAAAAAACTCATCAAAATCGAAAAAAATCGAATTTAGTTTACAACCTCTAAATCACAATTTGACTAAAAATTTATATACAATCCGAACTATAGGTGTTTATTTCATCTAAATTTATTCAAATTTAGCTCCTCCATCAAAATCCAAAAAAATCGAATTTAGGTTAAACCCTCTAAATCACAATTTGACTAAAAATTTATATAAAATCCGAACTATAGGTGTTTATTTCATCTAAATTTATTCAAATTTAGCTCCTCCATCAAAATCCAAAAAAATCGAATTTAGGTTAAACACTCTAAATCACAATTTGACTAAAAATTTATATAAAATCCGAAATATTGGTGTTTATTTCATCTAAATTTATTCAAATTTAGCTCCTCCATCAAAAAACTCATCTAAATAAAAAAAAATCGAATTTAGTTTAAAACCTCTAAATCACAATTTGACTAAAAATTTATATAAAATCCGAACTATAGGTGTTTATTTCATCTAAATTTATTCAAATTTAGCTCCTCCATCAAAAAAACTCATCAAAATCAAAAAAAATCGAATTTAGTTTAAAACCTCTAAATCACAATTTGACTAAAAATTTATATAAAATCCGAACTATAGGTGTTTATTTCATCTAAATTTATTCAAATTTAGCTCCTCCATCAAAAAAACATCAAAATCCAAAAAAATCGAATTTAGTTTAAAACCTCTAAATCACAATTTGACTAAAAATTTATATAAAATCCGATCTATAGTTGCTTATTTCATCTAAATTTATTCAAATTTAGCTCCTCCATCAAAAAAACTCATCAAAATCCAAGAAAATCGAATTTAGTTTAAAACCTTTAATCACCTTTTTGACTAAAAATTTATATAAAATCCGAACTATATGTGTTTATTTCATCTAAATTTATTCTAATTTAGCTCCTCCATCAAAAAAACTCATCAAAATCCAAGAAAATCGAATTTAGTTTAAAACCTTTAATCACCTTTTTGACTAAAAATTTATATAAAATCCGAACTATATGTGTTTATTTCATCTAAATTTATTCAAATTTAGCTCCTCCATCAAAATCCAAAAAAATCGAATTTAGTTAAAACCCTCTAAATCACAATTGGACTAAAAATTTATATAAAATCCGAACTATAGGTGTTTATTTCATCTAAATTTATTCAAATTTAGCTCCTCCATCAAAATCCAAAAAAATCGAATTTAGGTTAAACCCTCTAAATCACAATTTGACTAAAAATTTATATAAAATCCGAACTATAGGTGTTTATTTCATCTCAATTTATTCCAATTTAGCTCCTCCATCAAAAAAACTCATCAAAATTCAAAAAAATCGAATTTAGTTTAAACCCTCTAAATCATAATTTGACTAAAAATTTATATAAAAACCGAACTATAGGTGTTTATTTCATCGAAATGTATTCAGATTTAGCTCCTCCATAAAAAAAACTCATCAAAATCCAAAAAACTCGAATTTAGTTTACAACCTCTAAATCACAATTTGACTAAAAATTTATATAAAATCCAAACTATAGGTGTTTATTTCATCTAAATTTATTCAAATTTAGTTCCTCCATCAAAAAAACTCATCAAAATCCAAGGAAATCGAATTTAGTTTAAAACCTTTAATCACAATTTGACTAAAAATTTATATAAAATCCGAACTATAGGTGTTTATTTCATCTAAATTTATTCAAATTTAGCTCCTCCATCAAAATCCAAAAAAATCGAATTTATGTTAAACCCTCTAAATCACAATTTGACTAAAAATTTATATAAAATCCGAACTATAGGTGTTTATTTCATCTCAATTTATTCAAATTTAGCTCCTCCATCAAAAAAACTCATCAAAATCCAAAAAACTCGAATTTAGTTTACAACCTCTAAATCACAATTTGACTAAAAATTTATATAAAATCCGAAATATTGGTGTTTATTTCATCTAAATTTATTCAAATTTAGCTCCTCCATCAAAAAACTCATCAAAATCAAAAAAAATCGAATTTAGTTTAAAACCTCTAAATCACAATTTGACTAAAAATTTATATAAAATCCGAACTATAGGTGTTTATTTCATCTAAATTTATTCTAATTTAGCTCCTCCATCAAAAAAACTCATCAAAATCCAAAAAAATCGAATTTAGTTTAAAACCTCTAAATCACAATTTGACAAAAAATTTATATAAAATCCGATCTATAGTTGCTTATTTCATCTAAATTTATTCAAATTTAGCTCCTCCATCAAAAAAACTCATCAAAATCCAAGAAAATCGAATTTAGTTTAAAACCTTTAATCACCTTTTTGACTAAAAATTTATATAAAATCCGAACTATATGTGTTTATTTCATCTAAATTTATTCAAATTTAGCTCCTCCATCAAAAAAACTCATCAAAATCCAAAAAAATCGAATTTAGTTTAAAACCTCTAAATCACAATTTGACTAAAAATTTATATAAAATCCGAACTATAGGTGTTTATTTCATCTCAATTTATTCAAATTTAGCACCTCCATCAAAAAAACTCATCAAAATCCAAAAATATCGAATTTAGTTTAAAACCTCTAAATCACAATTTGACTAAAAATTTATATAAAATCCAAACTATAGGTGTTTATTTCATCTAAATTTATTCAAATTTAGTTCCTCCATCAAAAAAACTCATCAAAATCGAAAAAAATCGAATTTAGTTTACAACCTCTAAATCACAATTTGACTAAAAATTTATATAAAATCCAAACTATAGGTGTTTATTTCATCTAAATTTATTCAAATTTAGTTCCTGCATCAAAAAAACTCATCAAAATCGAAAAAAATCGAATTTAGTTTACAACCTCTAAATCACAATTTGACTAAAAATTTATATACAATCCGAACTATAGGTGTTTATTTCATCTAAATTTATTCAAATTTAGCTCCTCCATCAAAATCCAAAAAAATCGAATTTAGGTTAAACCCTCTAAATCACAATTTGACTAAAAATTTATATAAAATCCGAACTATAGGTGTTTATTTCATCTCAATTTATTCAAATTTAGAACCTCCATCAAAAAAACTCATCAAAATCCAAAAATATCGAATTTAGTTTAAAACCTCTAAATCACAATTTGACTAAAAATTTATATAAAATCCAAACTATAGGTGTTTATTTCATCTAAATTTATTCAAATTTAGTTCCTCCATCAAAAAAACTCATCAAAATCGAAAAAAATCGAATTTAGTTTACAACCTCTAAATCACAATTTGACTAAAAATTTATATACAATCCGAACTATAGGTGTTTATTTCATCTAAATTTATTCAAATTTAGCTCCTCCATCAAAATCCAAAAAATCGAATTTAGGTTAAACCCTCTAAATCACAATTTGACTAAAAATTTATATAAAATCCGAACTATATGTGTTTATTTCATCTAAATTTATTCAAATTTAGCTCCTCCATCAAAATCCAAAAAAATCGAATTTAGGTTAAACCCTCTAAATCACAATTTGACTAAAAATTTATATAAAATCCGAACTATAGGTGTTTATTTCATCTCAATTTATTCAAATTTAGCACCTCCATCAAAAAAACTCATCAAAATCCAAAAATATCGAATTTAGTTTAAAACCTCTAAATCACAATTTGACTAAAAATTTATATAAAATCCAAACTATAGGTGTTTATTTCATCTAAATTTATTCAAATTTAGTTCCTCCATCAAAAAAACTCATCAAAATCGAAAAAAATCGAATTTAGTTTACAACCTCTAAATCACAATTTGACTAAAAATTTATATACAATCCGAACTATAGGTGTTTATTTCATCTAAATTTATTCAAATTTAGCTCCTCCATCAAAATCCAAAAAAATCGAATTTAGGTTAAACCCTCTAAATCACAATTTGACTAAAAATTTATATAAAATCCGAACTATATGTGTTTATTTCATCTAAATTTATTCAAATTTAGCTCCTCCATCAAAATCCAAAAAAATCGAATTTAGGTTAAACCCTCTAAATCACAATTTGACTAAAAATTTATATAAAATCCGAACTATAGGTGTTTATTTCATCTCAATTTATTCAAATTTAGCTCCTCCATCAAAAAAACTCATCAAAATCCAAAAAACTCGAATTTAGTTTACAACCTCTAAATCACAATTTGACTAAAAATTTATATAAAATCCGAAATATTGGTGTTTATTTCATCTAAATTTATTCAAATTTAGCTCCTCCATCAAAAAACTCATCAAAATCAAAAAAAATCGAATTTAGTTTAAAACCTCTAAATCACAATTTGACTAAAAATTTATATAAAATCCGAACTATAGGCGTTTATTTCATCTAAATTTATTCTAATTTAGCTCCTCCATCAAAAAAACTCATCAAAATCCAAAAAAATCGAATTTAGTTTAAAACCTCTAAATCACAATTTGACAAAAAATTTATATAAAATCCGATCTATAGTTGCTTATTTCATCTAAATTTATTCAAATTTAGCTCCTCCATCAAAAAAACTCATCAAAATCCAAGAAAATCGAATTTAGTTTAAAACCTTTAATCACCTTTTTGACTAAAAATTTATATAAAATCCGAACTATATGTGTTTATTTCATCTAAATTTATTCAAATTTAGCTCCTCCATCAAAAAAACTCATCAAAATCCAAAAAAATCGAATTTAGTTTAAAACCTCTAAATCACAATTTGACTAAAAATTTATATAAAATCCGAACTATAGGTGTTTATTTCATCTCAATTTATTCAAATTTAGCACCTCCATCAAAAAAACTCATCAAAATCCAAAAATATCGAATTTAGTTTAAAACCTCTAAATCACAATTTGACTAAAAATTTATATAAAATCCAAACTATAGGTGTTTATTTCATCTAAATTTATTCAAATTTAGTTCCTCCATCAAAAAAACTCATCAAAATCGAAAAAAATCGAATTTAGGTTAAACCCTCTAAATCACAATTTGACTAAAAATTTATATAAAATCCGAACTATAGGTGTTTATTTCATCTCAATTTATTCAAATTTAGCACCTCCATCAAAAAAACTCATCAAAATCCAAAAATATCGAATTTAGTTTAAAACCTCTAAATCACAATTTGACTAAAAATTTATATAAAATCCAAACTATAGGTGTTTATTTCATCTAAATTTATTCAAATTTAGTTCCTCCATCAAAAAAACTCATCAAAATCGAAAAAAATCGAATTTAGTTTACAACCTCTAAATCACAATTTGACTAAAAATTTATATAAAATCCAAACTATAGGTGTTTATTTCATCTAAATTTATTCAAATTTAGTTCCTCCATCAAAAAAACTCATCAAAATCGAAAAAAATCGAATTTAGTTTACAACCTCTAAATCACAATTTGACTAAAAATTTATATAAAATCCAAACTATAGGTGTTTATTTCATCTAAATTTATTCAAATTTAGTTCCTCCATCAAAAAAACTCATCAAAATCGAAAAAAATCGAATTTAGTTTACAACCTCTAAATCACAATTTGACTAAAAATTTATATACAATCCGAACTATAGGTGTTTATTTCATCTAAATTTATTCAAATTTAGCTCCTCCATCAAAATCCAAAAAAATCGAATTTAGGTTAAACCCTCTAAATCACAATTTGACTAAAAATTTATATAAAATCCGAACTATAGGTGTTTATTTCATCTCAATTTATTCAAATTTAGCACCTCCATCAAAAAAACTCATCAAAATCCAAAAATATCGAATTTAGTTTAAAACCTCTAAATCACAATTTGACTAAAAATTTATATACAATCCGAACTATAGGTGTTTATTTCATCTAAATTTATTCAAATTTAGCTCCTCCATCAAAATCCAAAAAAATCGAATTTAGGTTAAACCCTCTAAATCACAATTTGACTAAAAATTTATATAAAATCCGAACTATAGGTGTTTATTTCATCTAAATTTATTCAAATTTAGTTCCTCCATCAAAAAAACTCATCAAAATCGAAAAAAATCGAATTTAGTTTACAACCTCTAAATCACAATTTGACTAAAAATTTATATAAAATCCAAACTATAGGTGTTTATTTCATCTAAATTTATTCAAATTTAGTTCCTCCATCAAAAAAACTCATCAAAATCGAAAAAAATCGAATTTAGTTTACAACCTCTAAATCACAATTTGACTAAAAATTTATATACAATCCGAACTATAGGTGTTTATTTCATCTAAATTTATTCAAATTTAGCTCCTCCATCAAAATCCAAAAAAATCGAATTTAGGTTAAACCCTCTAAATCACAATTTGACTAAAAATTTATATAAAATCCGAACTATAGGTGTTTATTTCATCTCAATTTATTCAAATTTAGCACCTCCATCAAAAAAACTCATCAAAATCCAAAAATATCGAATTTAGTTTAAAACCTCTAAATCACAATTTGACTAAAAATTTATATAAAATCCAAACTATAGGTGTTTATTTCATCTAAATTTATTCAAATTTAGTTCCTCCATCAAAAAAACTCATCAAAATCGAAAAAAATCGAATTTAGTTTACAACCTCTAAATCACAATTTGACTAAAAATTTATATACAATCCGAACTATAGGTGTTTATTTCATCTAAATTTATTCAAATTTAGCTCCTCCATCAAAATCCAAAAAAATCGAATTTAGGTTAAACCCTCTAAATCACAATTTGACTAAAAATTTATATAAAATCCGAACTATATGTGTTTATTTCATCTAAATTTATTCAAATTTAGCTCCTCCATCAAAAAACTCATCAAAATCGAAAAAAATCGAATTTAGTTTACAACCTCTAAATCACAATTTGACTAAAAATTTATATACAATCCGAACTATAGGTGTTTATTTCATCTAAATTTATTCAAATTTAGCTCCTCCATCAAAATCCAAAAAAATCGAATTTAGGTTAAACCCTCTAAATCACAATTTGACTAAAAATTTATATAAAATCCGAACTATAGTTGCTTATTTCATCTAAATTTATTCAAATTTAGCTCCTCCATCAAAAAAAACTCATCAAAATCCAAGAAAATCGAATTTAGTTTAAAACCTTTAATCACCTTTTTGACTAAAAATTTATATAAAATCCGAACTATATGTGTTTATTTCATCTAAATTTATTCTAATTTAGCTCCTCCATCAAAAAAACTCATCAAAATCCAAGAAAATCGAATTTAGTTTAAAACCTTTAATCACCTTTTTGACTAAAAATTTATATAAAATCCGAACTATATGTGTTTATTTCATCTAAATTTATTCAAATTTAGCTCCTCCATCAAAATCCAAAAAAATCGAATTTAGTTAAAACCCTCTAAATCACAATTGGACTAAAAATTTATATAAAATCCGAACTATAGGTGATTATTTCATCTAAATTTATTCAAATTTAGCTCCTCCATCAAAATCCAAAAAAATCGAATTTAGGTTAAACCCTCTAAATCACAATTTGACTAAAAATTTATATAAAATCCGAAATATTGGTGTTTATTTCATCTAAATTTATTCAAATTTACCTCCTCCATCAAAAAAACTTATCAAAATCCAAAAAAATTGAATTTAGTTTAAAACCTTTAATCACCTTTTTGACTAAAAATTTATATAAAATCCGAACTATATGTGTTTATTTCATCTAAATTTATTCAAATTTAGCTCCTCCATCAAAAAACTCATCAAAATCGAAAAAAATCGAATTTAGTTTACAACCTCTAAATCACAATTTGACTAAAAATTTATATACAATCCGAACTATAGGTGTTTATTTCATCTAAATTTATTCAAATTTAGCTCCTCCATCAAAATCCAAAAAAATCGAATTTAGGTTAAACCCTCTAAATCACAATTTGACTAAAAATTTATATAAAATCCGAACTATAGGTGTTTATTTCATCTCAATTTATTCCAATTTAGCTCCTCCATCAAAAAAACTCATCAAAATTCAAAAAAATCGAATTTAGTTTAAACCCTCTAAATCATAATTTGACTAAAAATTTATATAAAAACCGAACTATAGGTGTGTATTTCATCGAAATGTATTCAGATTTAGCTCCTCCATAAAAAAAACTCATCAAAATCCAAAAAACTCGAATTTAGTTTAAACCCTCTAAATCATAATTTGACTAAAAATTTATATAAAAACCGAACTATAGGTGTGTATTTCATCGAAATGTATTCAGATTTAGCTCCTCCATCAAAATCCAAAAAAATCGAATTTAGGTTAAACCCTCTAAATCACAATTTGACTAAAAATTTATATAAAATCCGAACTATAGGTGTTTATTTCATCTCAATTTATTCAAATTTAGCACCTCCATCAAAAAAAACTCATCAAAATCCAAAAATATCGAATTTAGTTTAAAACCTCTAAATCACAATTTGACTAAAAATTTATATAAAATCCGAAATATTGGTGTTTATTTCATCTCAATTTATTCAAATTTAGCTCCTCCATCAAAAAAACTCATCAAAATCCAAAAATATCGAATTTAGTTTAAAACCTCTAAATCACAATTTGACTAAAAATTTATATAAAATCCAAACTATAGGTGTTTAGTTCATCTAAATTTATTCAAATTTAGTTCCTCCATCAAAAAAACTCATCAAAATCCAAGGAAATCGAATTTAGTTTAAAACCTTTAATCACAATTTGACTAAAAATTTATATAAAATCCGAACTATAGGTGTTTATTTCATCTAAATTTATTCAAATTTAGCTCCTCCATCAAAATCCAAAAAAATCGAATTTAGGTTAAACCCTCTAAATCACAATTTGACTAAAAATTTATATAAAATCCGAACTATAGGTGTTTATTTCATCTAAATTTATTCTAATTTAGCTCCTCCATCAAAAAAAACTCATCAAAATCCAAAAAAATCGAATTTAGTTTAAAACCTCTAAATCACAATTTGACAAAAAATTTATATAAAATCCAATCTATAGTTGCTTATTTCATCTAAATTTATTCAAATTTAGCTCCTCCATCAAAAAAACTCATCAAAATCCAAGAAAATCGAATTTAGTTTAAAACCTTTAATCACCTTTTTGACTAAAAATTTATATAAAATCCGAACTATATGTGTTTATTTCATCTAAATTTATTCAAATTTAGCTCCTCCATCAAAAAAACTCATCAAAATCCAAAAAAATCGAATTTAGTTTAAAACATCTAAATCACAATTTGACAAAAAATTTATATAAAATCCGATCTATAGTTGCTTATTTCATCTAAATTTATTCAAATTTAGCTCCTCCATCAAAAAAACTCATCAAAATCCAAGAAAATCGAATTTAGTTTAAAATCTTTAATCACCTTTTTGACTAAAAATTTATATAAAATCCGAACTATATGTGTTTATTTCATCTAAATTTATTCAAATTTAGCTCCTCCATCAAAAAAACTCATTAAAATCGAAAAAAATCGAATTTAGTTTACAACCTCTAAATCACAATTTGACTAAAAATTTATATACAATCCGAACTATAGGTGTTTATTTCATCTAAATTTATTCAAATTTAGCTCCTCCATCAAAATCCAAAAAAATCGAATTTAGGTTAAACCCTCTAAATCACAATTTGACTAAAAATTTATATAAAATCCGAACTATAGGTGTTTATTTCATCTCAATTTATTCAAATTTAGCACCTCCATCAAAAAAACTCATCAAAATCCAAAAATATCGAATTTAGTTTAAAACCTCTAAATCACAATTTGACTAAAAATTTATATAAAATCCAAACTATAGGTGTTTATTTCATCTAAATTTATTCAAATTTAGCTCCTCCATCAAAATCCAAAAAAATCGAATTTAGGTTAAACCCTCTAAATCACAATTTGACTAAAAATTTATATAAAATCCGAACTATATGTGTTTATTTCATCTAAATTTATTCAAATTTAGCTCCTCCATCAAAAAAACTCATCAAAATCCAAAAAAATCGAATTTAGTTTAAAACCTCTAAATCACAATTTGACTAAAAATTTATATAAAATCCGAACTATAGGTGTTTATTTCATCTCAATTTATTCAAATTTAGCACCTCCATCAAAAAAACTCATCAAAATCCAAAAATATCGAATTTAGTTTAAAACCTCTAAATCACAATTTGACTAAAAATTTATATAAAATCCAAACTATAGGTGTTTATTTCATCTAAATTTATTCAAATTTAGTTCCTCCATCAAAAAAGCTCATCAAAATCGAAAAAAATCGAATTTAGTTTACAACCTCTAAATCACAATTTGACTAAAAATTTATATAAAATCCAAACTATAGGTGTTTATTTCATCTAAATTTATTCAAATTTAGTTCCTCCATCAAAAAAACTCATCAAAATCGAAAAAAATCGAATTTAGTTTACAACCTCTAAATCACAATTTGACTAAAAATTTATATACAATCCGAACTATAGGTGTTTATTTCATCTAAATTTATTCAAATTTAGCTCCTCCATCAAAATCCAAAAAAATCGAATTTAGGTTAAACCCTCTAAATCACAATTTGACTAAAAATTTATATAAAATCCGAACTATAGGTGTTTATTTCATCTCAATTTATTCAAATTTAGCACCTCCATCAAAAAAACTCATCAAAATCCAAAAATATCGAATTTAGTTTAAAACCTCTAAATCACAATTTGACTAAAAATTTATATAAAATCCAAACTATAGGTGTTTATTTCATCTAAATTTATTCAAATTTAGCTCCTGCATCAAAAAAACTCATCAAAATCCAAAAAAATCGAATTTTGATTACAACCTCTAAATCTCAACTTGACTAAAAATTTATATAAAATCCGAACTATAGGTGTTTATTTCATCTAAATTTATTCAAATTTAGCTCCTCCATCAAAAAAACTCATCAAAATCCAAGAAAATCGAATTTAGTTTAAAACCTTTAATCACCTTTTTGACTAAAAATTTATATAAAATCCGAACTATATGTGTTTATTTCATCTAAATTTATTCAAATTTAGTTCCTCCATCAAAAAAACTCATCAAAATCGAAAAAAATCGAATTTAGTTTACAACCTCTAAATCACAATTTGACTAAAAATTTATATACAATCCGAACTATAGGTGTTTATTTCATCTAAATTTATTCAAATTTAGCTCCTCCATCAAAATCCAAAAAAATCGAATTTAGGTTAAACCCTCTAAATCACAATTTGACTAAAAATTTATATAAAATCCGAACTATAGGTGTTTATTTCATCTCAATTTATTCAAATTTAGCACCTCCATCAAAAAAACTCATCAAAATCCAAAAATATCGAATTTAGTTTAAAACCTCTAAATCACAATTTGACTAAAAATTTATATAAAATCCGAACTATAGGTGTTTATTTCATCTAAATTTATTCTAATTTAGCTCCTCCATCAAAAAAACTCATCAAAATCCAAAAAAATCGAATTTAGTTTAAAACCTCTAAATCACAATTTGACAAAAAATTTATATAAAATCCGATCTATAGTTGCTTATTTCATCTAAATTTATTCAAATTTAGCTCCTCCATCAAAAAAACTCATCAAAATCCAAGAAAATCGAATTTAGTTTAAAACCTTTAATCACCTTTTTGACTAAAAATTTATATAAAATCCGAACTATATGTGTTTATTTCATCTAAATTTATTCAAATTTAGCTCCTCCATCAAAAAAACTCATCAAAATCCAAAAAAATCGAATTTAGTTTAAAACCTCTAAATCACAATTTGACTAAAAATTTATATAAAATCCGAACTATAGGTGTTTATTTCATCTCAATTTATTCAAATTTAGCACCTCCATCAAAAAAACTCATCAAAATCCAAAAATATCGAATTTAGTTTAAAACCTCTAAATCACAATTTGACTAAAAATTTATATAAAATCCAAACTATAGGTGTTTATTTCATCTAAATTTATTCAAATTTAGTTCCTCCATCAAAAAAACTCATCAAAATCGAAAAAAATCGAATTTAGTTTACAACCTCTAAATCACAATTTGACTAAAAATTTATATAAAATCCAAACTATAGGTGTTTATTTCATCTAAATTTATTCAAATTTAGTTCCTCCATCAAAAAAAACTCATCAAAATCGAAAAAAATCGAATTTAGTTTACAACCTCTAAATCACAATTTGACTAAAAATTTATATACAATCCGAACTATAGGTGTTTATTTCATCTAAATTTATTCAAATTTAGCTCCTCCATCAAAATCCAAAAAAATCGAATTTAGGTTAAACCCTCTAAATCACAATTTGACTAAAAATTTATATAAAATCCGAACTATAGGTGTTTATTTCATCTCAATTTATTCAAATTTAGCACCTCCATCAAAAAAACTCATCAAAATCCAAAAATATCGAATTTAGTTTAAAACCTCTAAATCACAATTTGACTAAAAATTTATATAAAATCCAAACTATAGGTGTTTATTTCATCTAAATTTATTCAAATTTAGTTCCTCCATCAAAAAAACTCATCAAAATCGAAAAAAATCGAATTTAGTTTACAACCTCTAAATCACAATTTGACTAAAAATTTATATACAATCCGAACTATAGGTGTTTATTTCATCTAAATTTATTCAAATTTAGCTCCTCCATCAAAATCCAAAAAAATCGAATTTAGGTTAAACCCTCTAAATCACAATTTGACTAAAAATTTATATAAAATCCGAACTATATGTGTTTATTTCATCTAAATTTATTCAAATTTAGCTCCTCCATCAAAATCCAAAAAAATCGAATTTAGGTTAAACCCTCTAAATCACAATTTGACTAAAAATTTATATAAAATCCGAACTATAGGTGTTTATTTCATCTCAATTTATTCAAATTTAGCACCTCCATCAAAAAAACTCATCAAAATCCAAAAATATCGAATTTAGTTTAAAACCTCTAAATCACAATTTGACTAAAAATTTATATAAAATCCAAACTATAGGTGTTTATTTCATCTAAATTTATTCAAATTTAGTTCCTCCATCAAAAAAACTCATCAAAATCGAAAAAAATCGAATTTAGTTTACAACCTCTAAATCACAATTTGACTAAAAATTTATATACAATCCGAACTATAGGTGTTTATTTCATCTAAATTTATTCAAATTTAGCTCCTCCATCAAAATCCAAAAAAATCGAATTTAGGTTAAACCCTCTAAATCACAATTTGACTAAAAATTTATATAAAATCCGAACTATAGGTGTTTATTTCATCTCAATTTATTCAAATTTAGCACCTCCATCAAAAAAACTCATCAAAATCCAAAAATATCGAATTTAGTTTAAAACCTCTAAATCACAATTTGACTAAAAATTTATATAAAATCCAAACTATAGGTGTTTATTTCATCTAAATTTATTCAAATTTAGTTCCTCCATCAAAAAAACTCATCAAAATCGAAAAAAATCGAATTTAGTTTACAACCTCTAAATCACAATTTGACTAAAAATTTATATACAATCCGAACTATAGGTGTTTATTTCATCTAAATTTATTCAAATTTAGCTCCTCCATCAAAATCCAAAAAAATCGAATTTAGGTTAAACCCTCTAAATCACAATTTGACTAAAAATTTATATAAAATCCGAACTATATGTGTTTATTTCATCTAAATTTATTCAAATTTAGCTCCTCCATCAAAATCCAAAAAAATCGAATTTAGGTTAAACCCTCTAAATCACAATTTGACTAAAAATTTATATAAAATCCGAACTATAGGTGTTTATTTCATCTCAATTTATTCAAATTTAGCTCCTCCATCAAAAAAACTCATCAAAATCCAAAAAACTCGAATTTAGTTTACAACCTCTAAATCACAATTTGACTAAAAATTTATATAAAATCCGAACTATAGGTGTTTATTTCATCTAAATTTATTCTAATTTAGCTCCTCCATCAAAAAATCTCATCAAAATCCAAAAAAATCGAATTTAGTTTAAAACCTCTAAATCACAATTTGACAAAAAAATTTATATAAAATCCGATCTATAGTTGCTTATTTCATCTAAATTTATTCAAATTTAGCTCCTCCATCAAAAAAACTCATCAAAATCCAAGAAAATCGAATTTAGTTTAAAACCTTTAATCACCTTTTTGACTAAAAATTTATATAAAATCCGAACTATATGTGTTTATTTCATCTAAATTTATTCAAATTTAGCTCCTCCATCAAAAAAACTCATCAAAATCCAAAAAAATCGAATTTAGTTTAAAACCTCTAAATCACAATTTGACTAAAAATTTATATACAATCCGAACTATAGGTGTTTATTTCATCTAAATTTATTCAATTTAGCTCCTCCATCAAAATCCAAAAAAATCGAATTTAGGTTAAACCCTCTAAATCACAATTTGACTAAAAATTTATATAAAATCCGAAATATTGGTGTTTATTTCATCTAAATTTATTCAAATTTAGTTCCTCCATCAAAAAAACTCATCAAAATCGAAAAAAATCGAATTTAGTTTACAACCTCTAAATCACAATTTGACTAAAAATTTATATAAAATCCAAACTATAGGTGTTTATTTCATCTAAATTTATTCAAATTTAGTTCCTCCATCAAAAAAACTCATCAAAATCGAAAAAAATCGAATTTAGTTTACAACCTCTAAATCACAATTTGACTAAAAATTTATATACAATCCGAACTATAGGTGTTTATTTCATCTAAATTTATTCAAATTTAGCTCCTCCATCAAAATCCAAAAAAATCGAATTTAGGTTAAACCCTCTAAATCACAATTTGACTAAAAATTTATATAAAATCCGAACTATAGGTGTTTATTTCATCTCAATTTATTCAAATTTAGCACCTCCATCAAAAAAACTCATCAAAATCCAAAAATATCGAATTTAGTTTAAAACCTCTAAATCACAATTTGACTAAAAATTTATATACAATCCGAACTATAGGTGTTTATTTCATCTAAATTTATTCAAATTTAGCTCCTCCATCAAAATCCAAAAAAATCGAATTTAGGTTAAACCCTCTAAATCACAATTTGACTAAAAATTTATATAAAATCCGAACTATAGGTGTTTATTTCATCTAAATTTATTCAAATTTAGTTCCTCCATCAAAAAAACTCATCAAAATCGAAAAAAATCGAATTTAGTTTACAACCTCTAAATCACAATTTGACTAAAAATTTATATAAAATCCAAACTATAGGTGTTTATTTCATCTAAATTTATTCAAATTTAGTTCCTCCATCAAAAAAACTCATCAAAATCGAAAAAAATCGAATTTAGTTTACAACCTCTAAATCACAATTTGACTAAAAATTTATATACAATCCGAACTATAGGTGTTTATTTCATCTAAATTTATTCAAATTTAGCTCCACCATCAAAATCCAAAAAAATCGAATTTAGGTTAAACCCTCTAAATCACAATTTGACTAAAAATTTATATAAAATCCGAACTATAGGTGTTTATTTCATCTCAATTTATTCAAATTTAGCACCTCCATCAAAAAAACTCATCAAAATCCAAAAATATCGAATTTAGTTTAAAACCTCTAAATCACAATTTGACTAAAAATTTATATAAAATCCAAACTATAGGTGTTTATTTCATCTAAATTTATTCAAATTTAGTTCCTCCATCAAAAAAACTCATCAAAATCGAAAAAAATCGAATTTAGTTTACAACCTCTAAATCACAATTTGACTAAAAATTTATATACAATCCGAACTATAGGTGTTTATTTCATCTAAATTTATTCAAATTTAGCTCCTCCATCAAAATCCAAAAAAATCGAATTTAGGTTAAACCCTCTAAATCACAATTTGACTAAAAATTTATATAAAATCCGAACTATATGTGTTTATTTCATCTAAATTTATTCAAATTTAGCTCCTCCATCAAAAAACTCATCAAAATCGAAAAAAATCGAATTTAGTTTACAACCTCTAAATCACAATTTGACTAAAAATTTATATAAAATCCGATCTATAGTTGCTTATTTCATCTAAATTTATTCAAATTTAGCTCCTCCATCAAAAAAACTCATCAAAATCCAAGAAAATCGAATTTAGTTTAAAACCTTTAATCACCTTTTTGACTAAAAATTTATATAAAATCCGAACTATATGTGTTTATTTCATCTAAATTTATTCTAATTTAGCTCCTCCATCAAAAAAACTCATCAAAATCCAAAAAAATCGAATTTAGTTTAAAACATCTAAATCACAATTTGACAAAAAATTTATATAAAATCCGATCTATAGTTGCTTATTTCATCTAAATTTATTCAAATTTAGCTCCTCCATCAAAAAAACTCATCAAAATCCAAGAAAATCGAATTTAGTTTAAAATCTTTAATCACCTTTTTGACTAAAAATTTATATAAAATCCGAACTATATGTGTTTATTTCATCTAAATTTATTCAAATTTAGCTCCTCCATCAAAAAAACTCATCAAAATCGAAAAAAATCGAATTTAGTTTACAACCTCTAAATCACAATTTGACTAAAAATTTATATACAATCCGAACTATAGGTGTTTATTTCATCTAAATTTATTCAAATTTAGCTCCTCCATCAAAATCCAAAAAAATCGAATTTAGGTTAAACCCTCTAAATCACAATTTGACTAAAAATTTATATAAAATCCGAACTATAGGTGTTTATTTCATCTCAATTTATTCAAATTTAGCACCTCCATCAAAAAAACTCATCAAAATCCAAAAATATCGAATTTAGTTTAAAACCTCTAAATCACAATTTGACTAAAAATTTATATAAAATCCAAACTATAGGTGTTTATTTCATCTAAATTTATTCAAATTTAGCTCCTCCATCAAAATCCAAAAAAATCGAATTTAGGTTAAACCCTCTAAATCACAATTTGACTAAAAATTTATATAAAATCCGAACTAT
Source organism: Andrena minutula (assembly GCA_929113495.1). Lineage (NCBI taxonomy): Eukaryota > Metazoa > Arthropoda > Insecta > Hymenoptera > Andrenidae > Andrena > Andrena minutula. The sequence continues at coordinate 19,451,922 of OV815995.1, forward strand.
ATGTGTTTATTTCATCTAAATTTATTCAAATTTAGCTCCTCCATCAAAAAAACTCATCAAAATCCAAAAAAATCGAATTTAGTTTAAAACCTCTAAATCACAATTTGACTAAAAATTTATATAAAATCCGAACTATAGGTGTTTATTTCATCTCAATTTATTCAAATTTAGCACCTCCATCAAAAAAACTCATCAAAATCCAAAAATATCGAATTTAGTTTAAAACCTCTAAATCACAATTTGACTAAAAATTTATATAAAATCCAAACTATAGGTGTTTATTTCATCTAAATTTATTCAAATTTAGTTCCTCCATCAAAAAAGCTCATCAAAATCGAAAAAAATCGAATTTAGTTTACAACCTCTAAATCACAATTTGACTAAAAATTTATATAAAATCCAAACTATAGGTGTTTATTTCATCTAAATTTATTCAAATTTAGTTCCTCCATCAAAAAAACTCATCAAAATCGAAAAAAATCGAATTTAGTTTACAACCTCTAAATCACAATTTGACTAAAAATTTATATACAATCCGAACTATAGGTGTTTATTTCATCTAAATTTATTCAAATTTAGCTCCTCCATCAATATCCAAAAAAATCGAATTTAGGTTAAACCCTCTAAATCACAATTTGACTAAAAATTTATATAAAATCCGAACTATAGGTGTTTATTTCATCTCAATTTATTCAAATTTAGCACCTCCATCAAAAAAACTCATCAAAATCCAAAAATATCGAATTTAGTTTAAAACCTCTAAATCACAATTTGACTAAAAATTTATATACAATCCGAACTATAGGTGTTTATTTCATCTAAATTTATTCAAATTTAGCTCCTCCATCAAAATCCAAAAAAATCGAATTTAGGTTAAACCCTCTAAATCACAATTTGACTAAAAATTTATATAAAATCCGAACTATAGGTGTTTATTTCATCTAAATTTATTCAAATTTAGTTCCTCCATCAAAAAAACTCATCAAAATCGAAAAAAATCGAATTTAGTTTACAACCTCTAAATCACAATTTGACTAAAAATTTATATAAAATCCAAACTATAGGTGTTTATTTCATCTAAATTTATTCAAATTTAGTTCCTCCATCAAAAAAACTCATCAAAATCGAAAAAAATCGAATTTAGTTTACAACCTCTAAATCACAATTTGACTAAAAATTTATATACAATCCGAACTATAGGTGTTTATTTCATCTAAATTTATTCAAATTTAGCTCCTCCATCAAAATCCAAAAAAATCGAATTTAGGTTAAACCCTCTAAATCACAATTTGACTAAAAATTTATATAAAATCCGAACTATAGGTGTTTATTTCATCTCAATTTATTCAAATTTAGCACCTCCATCAAAAAAACTCATCAAAATCCAAAAATATCGAATTTAGTTTAAAACCTCTAAATCACAATTTGACTAAAAATTTATATAAAATCCAAACTATAGGTGTTTATTTCATCTAAATTTATTCAAATTTAGTTCCTCCATCAAAAAAACTCATCAAAATCGAAAAAAATCGAATTTAGTTTACAACCTCTAAATCACAATTTGACTAAAAATTTATATACAATCCGAACTATAGGTGTTTATTTCATCTAAATTTATTCAAATTTAGCTCCTCCATCAAAATCCAAAAAAATCGAATTTAGGTTAAACCCTCTAAATCACAATTTGACTAAAAATTTATATAAAATCCGAACTATATGTGTTTATTTCATCTAAATTTATTCAAATTTAGCTCCTCCATCAAAAAACTCATCAAAATCGAAAAAAATCGAATTTAGTTTACAACCTCTAAATCACAATTTGACTAAAAATTTATATAAAATCCGATCTATAGTTGCTTATTTCATCTAAATTTATTCAAATTTAGCTCCTCCATCAAAAAAACTCATCAAAATCCAAGAAAATCGAATTTAGTTTAAAACCTTTAATCACCTTTTTGACTAAAAATTTATATAAAATCCGAACTATATGTGTTTATTTCATCTAAATTTATTCTAATTTAGCTCCTCCATCAAAAAAACTCATCAAAATCCAAAAAAATCGAATTTAGTATAAAACATCTAAATCACAATTTGACAAAAAATTTATATAAAATCCGATCTATAGTTGCTTATTTCATCTAAATTTATTCAAATTTAGCTCCTCCATCAAAAAAACTCATCAAAATCCAAGAAAATCGAATTTAGTTTAAAATCTTTAATCACCTTTTTGACTAAAAATTTATATAAAATCCGAACTATATGTGTTTATTTCATCTAAATTTATTCAAATTTAGCTCCTCCATCAAAAAAACTCATCAAAATCGAAAAAAATCGAATTTAGTTTACAACCTCTAAATCACAATTTGACTAAAAATTTATATACAATCCGAACTATAGGTGTTTATTTCATCTAAATTTATTCAAATTTAGCTCCTCCATCAAAATCCAAAAAAATCGAATTTAGGTTAAACCCTCTAAATCACAATTTGACTAAAAATTTATATAAAATCCGAACTATAGGTGTTTATTTCATCTCAATTTATTCAAATTTAGCACCTCCATCAAAAAAACTCATCAAAATCCAAAAATATCGAATTTAGTTTAAAACCTCTAAATCACAATTTGACTAAAAATTTATATAAAATCCAAACTATAGGTGTTTATTTCATCTAAATTTATTCAAATTTAGCTCCTCCATCAAAATCCAAAAAAATCGAATTTAGGTTAAACCCTCTAAATCACAATTTGACTAAAAATTTATATAAAATCCGAACTATATGTGTTTATTTCATCTAAATTTATTCAAATTTAGCTCCTCCATCAAAAAAACTCATCAAAATCCAAAAAAATCGAATTTAGTTTAAAACCTCTAAATCACAATTTGACTAAAAATTTATATAAAATCCGAACTATAGGTGTTTATTTCATCTCAATTTATTCAAATTTAGCACCTCCATCAAAAAAACTCATCAAAATCCAAAAATATCGAATTTAGTTTAAAACCTCTAAATCACAATTTGACTAAAAATTTATATAAAATCCAAACTATAGGTGTTTATTTCATCTAAATTTATTCAAATTTAGTTCCTCCATCAAAAAAGCTCATCAAAATCGAAAAAAATCGAATTTAGTTTACAACCTCTAAATCACAATTTGACTAAAAATTTATATAAAATCCAAACTATAGGTGTTTATTTCATCTAAATTTATTCAAATTTAGTTCCTCCATCAAAAAAACTCATCAAAATCGAAAAAAATCGAATTTAGTTTACAACCTCTAAATCACAATTTGACTAAAAATTTATATACAATCCGAACTATAGGTGTTTATTTCATCTAAATTTATTCAAATTTAGCTCCTCCATCAATATCCAAAAAAATCGAATTTAGGTTAAACCCTCTAAATCACAATTTGACTAAAAATTTATATAAAATCCGAACTATAGGTGTTTATTTCATCTCAATTTATTCAAATTTAGCACCTCCATCAAAAAAACTCATCAAAATCCAAAAATATCGAATTTAGTTTAAAACCTCTAAATCACAATTTGACTAAAAATTTATATAAAATCCAAACTATAGGTGTTTATTTCATCTAAATTTATTCAAATTTAGCTCCTGCATCAAAAAAACTCATCAAAATCCAAAAAAATCGAATTTTGATTACAACCTCTAAATCTCAACTTGACTAAAAATTTATATAAAATCCGAACTATAGGTGTTTATTTCATCTAAATTTATTCAAATTTAGCTCCTCCATCAAAAAAACTCATCAAAATCCAAGAAAATCGAATTTAGTTTAAAACCTTTAATCACCTTTTTGACTAAAAATTTATATAAAATCCGAACTATATGTGTTTATTTCATCTAAATTTATTCAAATTTAGTTCCTCCATCAAAAAAACTCATCAAAATCGAAAAAAATCGAATTTAGTTTACAACCTCTAAATCACAATTTGACTAAAAATTTATATACAATCCGAACTATAGGTGTTTATTTCATCTAAATTTATTCAAATTTAGCTCCTCCATCAAAATCCAAAAAAATCGAATTTAGGTTAAACCCTCTAAATCACAATTTGACTAAAAATTTATATAAAATCCGAACTATAGGTGTTTATTTCATCTCAATTTATTCAAATTTAGCACCTCCATCAAAAAAACTCATCAAAATCCAAAAATATCGAATTTAGTTTAAAACCTCTAAATCACAATTTGACTAAAAATTTATATAAAATCCGAACTATAGGTGTTTATTTCATCTAAATTTATTCTAATTTAGCTCCTCCATCAAAAAAACTCATCAAAATCCATAAAAATCGAATTTAGTTTAAAACCTCTAAATCACAATTTGACAAAAAATTTATATAAAATCCGATCTATAGTTGCTTATTTCATCTAAATTTATTCAAATTTAGCTCCTCCATCAAAAAAACTCATCAAAATCCAAGAAAATCGAATTTAGTTTAAAACCTTTAATCACCTTTTTGACTAAAAATTTATATAAAATCCGAACTATATGTGTTTATTTCATCTAAATTTATTCAAATTTAGCTCCTCCATCAAAAAAACTCATCAAAATCCAAAAAAATCGAATTTAGTTTAAAACCTCTAAATCACAATTTGACTAAAAATTTATATAAAATCCGAACTATAGGTGTTTATTTCATCTCAATTTATTCAAATTTAGCACCTCCATCAAAAAAACTCATCAAAATCCAAAAATATCGAATTTAGTTTAAAACCTCTAAATCACAATTTGACTAAAAATTTATATAAAATCCAAACTATAGGTGTTTATTTCATCTAAATTTATTCAAATTTAGTTCCTCCATCAAAAAAACTCATCAAAATCGAAAAAAATCGAATTTAGTTTACAACCTCTAAATCACAATTTGACTAAAAATTTATATACAATCCGAACTATAGGTGTTTATTTCATCTAAATTTATTCAAATTTAGCTCCTCCATCAAAATCCAAAAAAATCGAATTTAGGTTAAACCCTCTAAATCACAATTTGACTAAAAATTTATATAAAATCCGAACTATAGGTGTTTATTTCATCTCAATTTATTCAAATTTAGCACCTCCATCAAAAAAACTCATCAAAATCCAAAAATATCGAATTTAGTTTAAAACCTCTAAATCACAATTTGACTAAAAATTTATATAAAATCCAAACTATAGGTGTTTATTTCATCTAAATTTATTCAAATTTAGTTCCTCCATCAAAAAAACTCATCAAAATCGAAAAAAATCGAATTTAGTTTACAACCTCTAAATCACAATTTGACTAAAAATTTATATACAATCCGAACTATAGGTGTTTATTTCATCTAAATTTATTCAAATTTAGCTCCTCCATCAAAATCCAAAAAAATCGAATTTAGGTTAAACCCTCTAAATCACAATTTGACTAAAAATTTATATAAAATCCGAACTATATGTGTTTATTTCATCTAAATTTATTCAAATTTAGCTCCTCCATCAAAATCCAAAAAAATCGAATTTAGGTTAAACCCTCTAAATCACAATTTGACTAAAAATTTATATAAAATCCGAACTATAGGTGTTTATTTCATCTCAATTTATTCAAATTTAGCACCTCCATCAAAAAAACTCATCAAAATCCAAAAATATCGAATTTAGTTTAAAACCTCTAAATCACAATTTGACTAAAAATTTATATAAAATCCAAACTATAGGTGTTTATTTCATCTAAATTTATTCAAATTTAGTTCCTCCATCAAAAAAACTCATCAAAATCGAAAAAAATCGAATTTAGTTTACAACCTCTAAATCACAATTTGACTAAAAATTTATATACAATCCGAACTATAGGTGTTTATTTCATCTAAATTTATTCAAATTTAGCTCCTCCATCAAAATCCAAAAAAATCGAATTTAGGTTAAACCCTCTAAATCACAATTTGACTAAAAATTTATATAAAATCCGAACTATATGTGTTTATTTCATCTAAATTTATTCAAATTTAGCTCCTCCATCAAAATCCAAAAAAATCGAATTTAGGTTAAACCCTCTAAATCACAATTTGACTAAAAATTTATATAAAATCCGAACTATAGGTGTTTATTTCATCTCAATTTATTCAAATTTAGCTCCTCCATAAAAAAAACTCATCAAAATCCAAAAAAATCGAATTTAGGTTAAACCCTCTAAATCACAATTTGACTAAAAATTTATATAAAATCCGAACTATAGGTGTTTATTTCATCTAAATTTATTCAAATTTAGTTCCTCCATCAAAAAAACTCATCAAAATCGAAAAAAATCGAATTTAGTTTACAACCTCTAAATCACAATTTGACTAAAAATTTATATACAATCCGAACTATAGGTGTTTATTTCATCTAAATTTATTCAAATTTAGCTCCTCCATCAAAATCCAAAAAAATCGAATTTAGGTTAAACCCTCTAAATCACAATTTGACTAAAAATTTATATAAAATCCGAACTATATGTGTTTATTTCATCTAAATTTATTCAAATTTAGCTCCTCCATCAAAATCCAAAAAAATCGAATTTAGGTTAAACCCTCTAAATCACAATTTGACTAAAAATTTATATAAAATCCGAACTATAGGTGTTTATTTCATCTCAATTTATTCAAATTTAGCTCCTCCATCAAAAAAACTCATCAAAATCCAAAAAACTCGAATTTAGTTTACAACCTCTAAATCACAATTTGACTAAAAATTTATATAAAATCCGAAATATTGGTGTTTATTTCATCTAAATTTATTCAAATTTAGCTCCTCCATCAAAAAACTCATCAAAATAAAAAAAAATCGAATTTAGTTTAAAACCTCTAAATCACAATTTGACTAAAAATTTATATAAAATCCGAACTATAGGTGTTTATTTCATCTAAATTTATTCTAATTTAGCTCCTCCATCAAAAAATCTCATCAAAATCCAAAAAAATCGAATTTAGTTTAAAACCTCTAAATCACAATTTGACTAAAAATTTATATAAAATCCGAACTATAGGTGTTTATTTCATCTCAATTTATTCAAATTTAGCACCTCCATCAAAAAAACTCATCAAAATCCAAAAATATCGAATTTAGTTTAAAACCTCTAAATCACAATTTGACTAAAAATTTATATAAAATCCAAACTATAGGTGTTTATTTCATCTAAATTTATTCAAATTTAGTTCCTCCATCAAAAAAACTCATCAAAATCGAAAAAAATCGAATTTAGGTTAAACCCTCTAAATCACAATTTGACTAAAAATTTATATAAAATCCGAACTATAGGTGTTTATTTCATCTCAATTTATTCAAATTTAGCACCTCCATCAAAAAAACTCATCAAAATCCAAAAATATCGAATTTAGTTTAAAACCTCTAAATCCTGCGGCAACGCGAGAGGCCGGCGAGAGGGGTATTTCCCCAGGAATACGGATATGAATTTGTTAGTTAGGTGCGCGGACGAACCTGATGCTAAATCAGGGAGCCGCTAGGATTATTGACGGCGAGGACGAACCTGATGCGAAATCAGGGAGCCTCTAGGAATGGAGTCAGATACGAACGAACCTGATGCGTAATCAGGGAGCCGTAGGAGGGTGAAACGTCGTGAACGAACCCGATGCGAAATCGGGGAGTCACTAGGATAACGTTCACAGACGAACCTGGTGCGAAACCAGGGAGCTGCTAGGAGGTTGGATTATTCACAGACGAACCTGATGCGAAATCAGGGAGCTGTTCGGAAGTAGGTAGATTTACAGACGAACCTGATGCGAAATCAGGGAGCTGTAGGATACGGACGAACCTGATGCGAAATCAGGGAGCCGTAGGAAGGGTTAGGTTTCGTGGACGAACCTGATGCGAAATCAGGGAGCCACTGGGTTGGTGAAGATGATTTGTTTTGGTAAAGAGGTGCGAACGAACCCAATGCTAAATCGGGGAGTCGCGGGAAATGTTAGTAATGCCTCGTAACTCTTAATTTGATACAACTCGAGCGGTAAAGTTGTATCTGTGGGTGAGTGCTACTAATATTATAAGGATCGCTGGGTAAAAGATAGGTTTAACGAAATCGACTCGATTTACAAGTGAACACCATAAGTATATTGAGCAAACAATTGTTACAAATGTAAGTGTCGCGAGTAGTTAAATAAATAGAAATTGTGTTTTACCACTAGATGCACGGTGTTGACGCACTGGCGATGCGGGGCGTACGAGTGAAAGTTCCAAATAGAATATAAACCGAACTCGCGGATTCTACAAGATTAACTTTGATTCCGACAGAGACTTTAGCCTGATCGAACTGAATCTAACCAACTCTGTACGAGCGTGACACGACGTGACGTTACGCGTGACTCTATAGCTTTTAACCACCGAGGGTAGAAACCGAAGGGTTTATATAGTCCCAAAAATGAGTGGGGATGCGTTATGATTTTCCATATAAGGAAAATCCTTCGGGGTCGTCGTCGTGTCACTCCCGTTCTCACGGTCGCGATGCAGCTGGTAGAGATCTTGACCTCCATTAGTGGGGTTGATAAGCAAAAGGCTTTTAGGGCGTTTTCCCTTCGCAGACGCGAGCTCGAAAGACGGTTGAGAGCGACGTATGGGAAAATTCCACATACGTAACAAGTTTAAAACCTCTAAATCACAATTTGACTAAAAATTTATATAAAATCCAAACTATAGGTGTTTATTTCATCTAAATTTATTCAAATTTAGTTCCTCCATCAAAAAAACTCATCAAAATCGAAAAAAATCGAATTTAGTTTACAACCTCTAAATCACAATTTGACTAAAAATTTATATAAAATCCAAACTATAGGTGTTTATTTCATCTAAATTTATTCAAATTTAGTTCCTCCATCAAAAAAACTCATCAAAATCGAAAAAAATCGAATTTAGTTTACAACCTCTAAATCACAATTTGACTAAAAATTTATATACAATCCGAACTATAGGTGTTTATTTCATCTAAATTTATTCAAATTTAGCTCCTCCATCAAAATCCAAAAAAATCGAATTTAGGTTAAACCCTCTAAATCACAATTTGACTAAAAATTTATATAAAATCCGAACTATAGGTGTTTATTTCATCTCAATTTATTCAAATTTAGCACCTCCATCAAAAAAACTCATCAAAATCCAAAAATATCGAATTTAGTTTAAAACCTCTAAATCACAATTTGACTAAAAATTTATATACAATCCGAACTATAGGTGTTTATTTCATCTAAATTTATTCAAATTTAGCTCCTCCATCAAAATCCAAAAAAATCGAATTTAGGTTAAACCCTCTAAATCACAATTTGACTAAAAATTTATATAAAATCCGAACTATAGGTGTTTATTTCATCTAAATTTATTCAAATTTAGTTCCTCCATCAAAAAAACTCATCAAAATCGAAAAAAATCGAATTTAGTTTACAACCTCTAAATCACAATTTGACTAAAAATTTATATAAAATCCAAACTATAGGTGTTTATTTCATCTAAATTTATTCAAATTTAGTTCCTCCATCAAAAAAACTCATCAAAATCGAAAAAAATCGAATTTAGTTTACAACCTCTAAATCACAATTTGACTAAAAATTTATATACAATCCGAACTATAGGTGTTTATTTCATCTAAATTTATTCAAATTTAGCTCCTCCATCAAAATCCAAAAAAATCGAATTTAGGTTAAACCCTCTAAATCACAATTTGACTAAAAATTTATATAAAATCCGAACTATAGGTGTTTATTTCATCTCAATTTATTCAAATTTAGCATCTCCATCAAAAAAACTCATCAAAATCCAAAAATATCGAATTTAGTTTAAAACCTCTAAATCACAATTTGACTAAAAATTTATATAAAATCCGAACTATATGTGTTTATTTCATCTAAATTTATTCAAATTTAGCTCCTCCATCAAAAAACTCATCAAAATCGAAAAAAATCGAATTTAGTTTACAACCTCTAAATCACAATTTGACTAAAAATTTATATAAAATCCGATCTATAGTTGCTTATTTCATCTAAATTTATTCAAATTTAGCTCCTCCATCAAAAAAACTCATCAAAATCCAAGAAAATCGAATTTAGTTTAAAACCTTTAATCACCTTTTTGACTAAAAATTTATATAAAATCCGAACTATATGTGTTTATTTCATCTAAATTTATTCTAATTTAGCTCCTCCATCAAAAAAACTCATCAAAATCCAAGAAGATCGAATTTAGTTTAAAACCTTTAATCACCTTTTTGACTAAAAATTTATATAAAATCCGAACTATATGTGTTTATTTCATCTAAATTTATTCAAATTTAGCTCCTCCATCAAAATCCAAAAAAATCGAATTTAGTTAAAACCCTCTAAAACACAATTTGACTAAAAATTTATATAAAATCCGAACTATAGGTGATTATTTCATCTAAATTTATTCAAATTTAGCTCCTCCATCAAAATCCAAAAAAATCGAATTTAGGTTAAACCCTCTAAATCACAATTTGACTAAAAATTTATATAAAATCCGAAATATTGGTGTTTATTTCATCTAAATTTATTCAAATTTACCTCCTCCATCAAAAAAACTTATCAAAATCCAAAAAAATTGAATTTAGTTTAAAACCTTTAATCACCTTTTTGACTAAAAATTTATATAAAATCCGAACTATATGTGTTTATTTCATCTAAATTTATTCAAATTTAGCTCCTCCATCAAAAAACTCATCAAAATCGAAAAAAATCGAATTTAGTTTACAACCTCTAAATCACAATTTGACTAAAAATTTATATAAAATCCGATCTATAGTTGCTTATTTCATCTAAATTTATTCAAATTTAGCTCCTCCATCAAAAAAACTCATCAAAATCCAAGAAAATCGAATTTAGTTTAAAACCTTTAATCACCTTTTTGACTAAAAATTTATATAAAATCCGAACTATATGTGTTTATTTCATCTAAATTTATTCAAATTTAGCTCCTCCATCAAAAAAACTCATCAAAATCCAAAAAAATCGAATTTAGTTTAAAACATCTAAATCACAATTTGACAAAAAATTTATATAAAATCCGATCTATAGTTGCTTATTTCATCTAAATTTATTCAAATTTAGCTCCTCCATCAAAAAAACTCATCAAAATTCAAAAAAATCGAATTTAGTTTAAACCCTCTAAATCATAATTTGACTAAAAATTTATATAAAAACCGAACTATAGGTGTGTATTTCATCGAAATGTATTCAGATTTAGCTCCTCCATAAAAAAAACTCATCAAAATCCAAAAAAATCGAATTTAGGTTAAACCCTCTAAATCACAATTTGACTAAAAATTTATATAAAATCCGAACTATAGGTGTTTATTTCATCTCAATTTATTCAAATTTAGCACCTCCATCAAAAAAACTCATCAAAATCCAAAAATATCGAATTTAGTTTAAAACCTCTAAATCACAATTTGACTAAAAATTTATATACAATCCGAACTATAGGTGTTTATTTCATCTAAATTTATTCAAATTTAGCTCCTCCATCAAAATCCAAAAAAATCGAATTTAGGTTAAACCCTCTAAATCACAATTTGACTAAAAATTTATATAAAATCCGAACTATAGGTGTTTATTTCATCTCAATTTATTCCAATTTAGCTCCTCCATCAAAAAAACTCATCAAAATTCAAAAAAATCGAATTTAGTTTAAACCCTCTAAATCATAATTTGACTAAAAATTTATATAAAAACCGAACTATAGGTGTGTATTTCATCGAAATGTATTCAGATTTAGCTCCTCCATAAAAAAAACTCATCAAAATCCAAAAAACTCGAATTTAGTTTAAACCCTCTAAATCATAATTTGACTAAAAATTTATATAAAAACCGAACTATAGGTGTGTATTTCATCGAAATGTATTCAGATTTAGCTCCTCCATAAAAAAAACTCATCAAAATCCAAAAAACTCGAATTTAGTTTACAACCTCTAAATCACAATTTGACTAAAAATTTATATAAAATCCGAAATATTGGTGTTTATTTCATCTCAATTTATTCAAATTTAGCTCCTCCATCAAAAAAACTCATCAAAATCCAAAAATATCGAATTTAGTTTAAAACCTCTAAATCACAATTTGACTAAAAATTTATATAAAATCCAAACTATAGGTGTTTAGTTCATCTAAATTTATTCAAATTTAGTTCCTCCATCAAAAAAACTCATCAAAATCCAAGGAAATCGAAATTAGTTTAAAACCTTTAATCACAATTTGACTAAAAATTTATATAAAATCCGAACTATAGGTGTTTATTTCATCTAAATTTATTCAAATTTAGCTCCTCCATCAAAATCCAAAAAAATCGAATTTAGGTTAAACCCTCTAAATCACAATTTGACTAAAAATTTATATAAAATCCGAACTATAGGTGTTTATTTCATCTAAATTTATTCTAATTTAGCTCCTCCATCAAAAAAACTCATCAAAATCCAAAAAAATCGAATTTAGTTTAAAACCTCTAAATCACAATTTGACAAAAAATTTATATAAAATCCGATCTATAGTTGCTTATTTCATCTAAATTTATTCAAATTTAGCTCCTCCATCAAAAAAACTCATCAAAATCCAAGAAAATCGAATTTAGTTTAAAACCTTTAATCACCTTTTTGACTAAAAATTTATATAAAATCCGAACTATATGTGTTTATTTCATCTAAATTTATTCAAATTTAGCTCCTCCATCAAAAAAACTCATCAAAATCCAAAAAAATCGAATTTAGTTTAAAACATCTAAATCACAATTTGACAAAAAATTTATATAAAATCCGATCTATAGTTGCTTATTTCATCTAAATTTATTCAAATTTAGCTCCTCCATCAAAAAAACTCATCAAAATCCAAGAAAATCGAATTTAGTTTAAAACCTTTAATCACCTTTTTGACTAAAAATTTATATAAAATCCGAACTATATGTGTTTATTTCATCTAAATTTATTCAAATTTAGCTCCTCCATCAAAAAAACTCATCAAAATCGAAAAAAATCGAATTTAGTTTACAACCTCTAAATCACAATTTGACTAAAAATTTATATACAATCCGAACTATAGGTGTTTATTTCATCTAAATTTATTCAAATTTAGCTCCTCCATCAAAATCCAAAAAAATCGAATTTAGGTTAAACCCTCTAAATCACAATTTGACTAAAAATTTATATAAAATCCGAACTATAGGTGTTTATTTCATCTCAATTTATTCAAATTTAGCACCTCCATCAAAAAAAACTCATCAAAATCCAAAAATATCGAATTTAGTTTAAAACCTCTAAATCACAATTTGACTAAAAATTTATATAAAATCCAAACTATAGGTGTTTATTTCATCTAAATTTATTCAAATTTAGCTCCTCCATCAAAATCCAAAAAAATCGAATTTAGGTTAAACCCTCTAAATCACAATTTGACTAAAAATTTATATAAAATCCGAACTATATGTGTTTATTTCATCTAAATTTATTCAAATTTAGCTCCTCCATCAAAAAAACTCATCAAAATCCAAGAAAATCGAATTTAGTTTAAAACCTTTAATCACCTTTTTGACTAAAAATTTATATAAAATCCGAACTATATGTGTTTATTTCATCTAAATTTATTCAAATTTAGCTCCTCCATCAAAAAAACTCATCAAAATCCAAAAAAATCGAATTTAGTTTAAAACCTCTAAATCACAATTTGACTAAAAATTTATATAAAATCCGAACTATAGGTGTTTATTTCATCTCAATTTATTCAAATTTAGCACCTCCATCAAAAAAACTCATCAAAATCCAAAAATATCGAATTTAGTTTAAAACCTCTAAATCACAATTTGACTAAAAATTTATATAAAATCCAAACTATAGGTGTTTATTTCATCTAAATTTATTCAAATTTAGCTCCTCCATCAAAATCCAAAAAAATCGAATTTAGGTTAAACCCTCTAAATCACAATTTGACTAAAAATTTATATAAAATCCGAACTATAGGTGTTTATTTCATCTCAATTTATTCAAATTTAGCACCTCCATCAAAAAAACTCATCAAAATCCAAAAATATCGAATTTAGTTTAAAACCTCTAAATCACAATTTGACTAAAAATTTATATAAAATCCAAACTATAGGTGTTTATTTCATCTAAATTTATTCAAATTTAGCTCCTGCATCAAAAAAACTCATCAAAATCCAAAAAAATCGAATTTTGATTACAACCTCTAAATCTCAACTTGACTAAAAATTTATATAAAATCCGAACTATAGGTGTTTATTTCATCTAAATTTATTCAAATTTAGCTCCTCCATCAAAAAAACTCATCAAAATCGAAAAAAATCGAATTTAGTTTAAACCCTCTAAATCACAATTTGACTAAAAATTTATATAAAATCCGAACTATAGGTGTTTATTTCATCTCAATTTATTCTAATTTAGCTCCTCCATCAAAAAAACTCATCAAAATCCAAAAAAATCGAATTTAGTTTAAAACCTCTAAATCACAATTTGACAAAAAATTTATATAAAATCCGATCTATAGTTGCTTATTTCATCTAAATTTATTCAAATTTAGCTCCTCCATCAAAAAAACTCATCAAAATCCAAGAAAATCGAATTTAGTTTAAAACCTTTAATCACCTTTTTGACTAAAAATTTATATAAAATCCGAACTATATGTGTTTATTTCATCTAAATTTATTCAAATTTAGCTCCTCCATCAAAAAAACTCATCAAAATCCAAAAAAATCGAATTTAGTTTAAAACATCTAAATCACAATTTGACAAAAAATTTATATAAAATCCGATCTATAGTTGCTTATTTCATCTAAATTTATTCAAATTTAGCTCCTCCATCAAAAAAACTCATCAAAATCCAAGAAAATCGAATTTAGTTTAAAACCTTTAATCACCTTTTTGACTAAAAATTTATATAAAATCCGAACTATATGTGTTTATTTCATCTAAATTTATTCAAATTTAGCTCCTCCATCAAAAAAACTCATCAAAATCGGAAAAAATCGAATTTAGTTTACAACCTCTAAATCACAATTTGATTAAAAATTTATATAAAATCCGAACTATAGGTGTTTATTTCATCTAAATTTATTCAAATTTAGCTCCTCCATCAAAATCCAAAAAAATCGAATTTAGGTTAAACCCTCTAAATCACAATTTGACTAAAAATTTATATAAAATCCGAACTATAGGTGTTTATTTCATCTCAATTTATTCAAATTTAGCACCTCCATCAAAAAAACTCATCAAAATCCAAAAATATCGAATTTAGTTTAAAACCTCTAAATCACAATTTGACTAAAAATTTATATAAAATCCAAACTATAGGTGTTTATTTCATCTAAATTTATTCAAATTTAGCTCCTCCATCAAAATCCAAAAAAATCGAATTTAGGTTAAACCCTCTAAATCACAATTTGACTAAAAATTTATATAAAATCCGAACTATATGTGTTTATTTCATCTAAATTTATTCAAATTTAGCTCCTCCATCAAAAAAACTCATCAAAATCCAAAAAAATCGAATTTAGTTTAAAACCTCTAAATCACAATTTGACTAAAAATTTATATAAAATCCGAACTATAGGTGTTTATTTCATCTCAATTTATTCAAATTTAGCACCTCCATCAAAAAAACTCATCAAAATCCAAAAATATCGAATTTAGTTTAAAACCTCTAAATCACAATTTGACTAAAAATTTATATAAAATCCAAACTATAGGTGTTTATTTCATCTAAATTTATTCAAATTTAGTTCCTCCATCAAAAAAACTCATCAAAATCGAAAAAAATCGAATTTAGTTTACAACCTCTAAATCACAATTTGACTAAAAATTTATATAAAATCCAAACTATAGGTGTTTATTTCATCTAAATTTATTCAAATTTAGCTCCTCCATCAAAATCCATAAAAATCGAATTTAGTTAAAACCCTCTAAATCACAATTGGACTAAAAATTTATATAAAATCCGAACTATAGGTGTTTATTTCATCTAAATTTATTCAAATTTAGCTCCTCCATCAAAATCCAAAAAAATCGAATTTAGGTTAAACCCTCTAAATCACAATTTGACTAAAAATTTATATAAAATCCGAACTATAGGTGTTTATTTCATCTCAATTTATTCAAATTTAGCTCCTCCATCAAAAAAACTCATCAAAATCCAAAAAACTCGAATTTAGTTTACAACCTCTAAATCACAATTTGACTAAAAATTTATATAAAATCCGAAATATTGGTGTTTATTTCATCTAAATTTATTCAAATTTAGCTCCTCCATCAAAAAACTCATCAAAATCAAAAAAAATCGAATTTAGTTTAAAACCTCTAAATCACAATTTGACTAAAAATTTATATAAAATCCGAACTATATGTGTTTATTTCATCTAAATTTATTCTAATTTAGCTCCTCCATCAAAAAAACTCATCAAAATCCAAGAAAATCGAATTTAGTTTAAAACCTTTAATCACCTTTTGACTAAAAATTTATATAAAATCCGAACTATATGTGTTTATTTCATCTAAATTTATTCTAATTTAGCTCCTCCATCAAAAAAACTCATCAAAATCCAAGAAAATCGAATTTAGTTTAAACCCTCTAAATCATAATTTGACTAAAAATTTATATAAAAACCGAACTATAGGTGTTTATTTCATCGAAATTTATTCAAATTTAGCTCCTCCATCAAAAAAACTCATCAAAATCCAAAAAAATCGAATTTAGGTTAAACCCTCTAAATCACAATTTGACTAAAAATTTATATAAAATCCGATCTATAGTTGCTTATTTCATCTAAATTTATTCAAATTTAGCTCCTCCATCAAAAAAACTCATCAAAATCCAAGAAAATCGAATTTAGTTTAAAACCTTTAATCACCTTTTTGACTAAAAATTTATATAAAATCCGAACTATATGTGTTTATTTCATCTAAATTTATTCTAATTTAGCTCCTCCATCAAAAAAACTCATCAAAATCCACAAAAATCGAATTTAGTTTACAACCTCTAAATCTCAATTTGACTAAAAATTTATATAAAATCCGAACTATAGGTGTTTATTTCATCTAAATTTATTCAAATTTAGCTCCTGCATCAAAAAAACTCATCAAAATCCAAAAAAATCGAATTTAGTTTAAAACCTCTAAATCACAATTTGACTAAAAATTTATATACAATCCGAACTATAGGTGTTTATTTCAACTAAATTTATTCAAATTTAGCTCCTCCATCAAAATCCAAAAAAATCGAATTTAGGTTAAACCCTCTAAATCACAATTTGACTAAAAATTTATATAAAATCCGAACTATAGGTGTTTATTTCATCTAAATTTATTCAAATTTAGCTCCTCCATCAAAAAACTCATCAAAATCGAAAAAAATCGAACTTAGTTTACAACCTCTAAATCACAATTTGACTAAAAATTTATATACAATCCGAACTATAGGTGTTTATTTCATCTAAATTTATTCAAGTTTAGCTCCTCCATCAAAATCCAAAAAAATCGAATTTAGGTTAAACCCTCTAAATCACAATTTGACTAAAAATTTATATAAAATCCGAACTATAGGTGTTTATTTCATCTCAATTTATTCAAATTTAGCACCTCCATCAAAAAAACTCATCAAAATCCAAAAATATCGAATTTAGTTAAAACCCTCTAAATCACAATTTGACTAAAAATTTATATAAAATCCGAACTATAGGTGTTTATTTCATCTAAATTTATTCAAATTTAGCTCCTCCATCAAAAAACTCATCAAAATCGAAAAAAATCGAATTTAGTTTACAACCTCTAAATCACAATTTGACTAAAAATTTATATACAATCCGAACTATAGGTGTTTATTTCAACTAAATTTATTCAAATTTAGCTCCTCCATCAAAATCCAAAAAAATCGAATTTAGGTTAAACCCTCTAAATCACAATTTGACTAAAAATTTATATAAAATCCGAACTATAGGTGTTTATTTCATCTAAATTTATTCAAATTTAGCTCCTCCATCAAAATCCAAAAAAATCGAATTTAGGTTAAACCCTCTAAATCACAATTTGACTAAAAATTTATATAAAATCCGAAATATTGGTGTTTATTTCATCTAAATTTATTCAAATTTAGCTCCTCCATCAAAAAACTCATCTAAATAAAAAAAAAATCGAATTTAGTTTAAAACCTCTAAATCACAATTTGACTAAAAATTTATATAAAATCCGAACTATAGGTGTTTATTTCATCTAAATTTATTCAAATTTAGCTCCTCCATCAAAAAACTCATCAAAATCGAAAAAAATCGAATTTAGTTTACAACCTCTAAATCACAATTTGACTAAAAATTTATATACAATCCGAACTATAGGTGTTTATTTCAACTAAATTTATTCAAATTTAGCTCCTCCATCAAAATCCAAAAAAATCGAATTTAGGTTAAACCCTCTAAATCACAATTTGACTAAAAATTTATATAAAATCCGAAATATTGGTGTTTATATCATCTAAATTTATTCAAATTTAGCTCCTCCATCAAAAAAACTCATCAAAATCCAAAAAAATTGAATTTAGTTTAAAACCTTTAATCACCTTTTTGACTAAAAATTTATATAAAATCCGAACTATATGTGTTTATTTCATCTAAATTTATTCAAATTTAGCTCCTCCATCAAAAAACTCATCAAAATCGAATTTAGTTTACAACCTCTAAATCACAATTTGACTAAAAATTTATATAAAATCCGATCTATAGTTGCTTATTTCATCTAAATTTATTCAAATTTAGCTCCTCCATCAAAAAAACTCATCAAAATCCAAGAAAATCGAATTTAGTTTAAAACCTTTAATCACCTTTTTGACTAAAAATTTATATAAAATCCGAACTATATGTGTTTATTTCATCTAAATTTATTCTAATTTAGCTCCTCCATCAAAAAAACTCATCAAAATCCAAGAAAATCGAATTTAGTTTAAAACCTTTAATCACCTTTTTGACTAAAAATTTATATAAAATCCGAACTATATGTGTTTATTTCATCTAAATTTATTCTAATTTAGCTCCTCCATCAAAAAAACTCATCAAAATCCAAGAAAATCGAATTTAGTTTAAAACCTTTAATCACCTTTTTGACTAAAAATTTATATAAAATCCGAACTATAGGTGTTTATTTCATCTAAATTTATTCAAATTTAGCTCCTGCATCAAAAAAACTCATCAAAATCCAAAAAAATCGAATTTAGTTTAAAACCTCTAAATCACAATTTGACTAAAAATTTATATACAATCCGAACTATAGGTGTTTATTTCAACTAAATTTATTCAAATTTAGCTCCTCCATCAAAATCCAAAAAAATCGAATTTAGGTTAAACCCTCTAAATCACAATTTGACTAAAAATTTATATAAAATCCGAACTATAGGTGTTTATTTCATCTAAATTTATTCAAATTTAGCTCCTCCATCAAAAAACTCATCAAAATCGAAAAAAATCGAACTTAGTTTACAACCTCTAAATCACAATTTGACTAAAAATTTATATACAATCCGAACTATAGGTGTTTATTTCATCTAAATTTATTCAAGTTTAGCTCCTCCATCAAAATCCAAAAAAATCGAATTTAGGTTAAACCCTCTAAATCACAATTTGACTAAAAATTTATATAAAATCCGAACTATAGGTGTTTATTTCATCTCAATTTATTCAAATTTAGCACCTCCATCAAAAAAACTCATCAAAATCCAAAAATATCGAATTTAGTTAAAACCCTCTAAATCACAATTTGACTAAAAATTTATATAAAATCCGAACTATAGGTGTTTATTTCATCTAAATTTATTCAAATTTAGCTCCTCCATCAAAAAACTCATCAAAATCGAAAAAAATCGAATTTAGTTTACAACCTCTAAATCACAATTTGACTAAAAATTTATATACAATCCGAACTATAGGTGTTTATTTCAACTAAATTTATTCAAATTTAGCTCCTCCATCAAAATCCAAAAAAATCGAATTTAGGTTAAACCCTCTAAATCACAATTTGACTAAAAATTTATATAAAATCCGAACTATAGGTGTTTATTTCATCTAAATTTATTCAAATTTAGCTCCTCCATCAAAATCCAAAAAAATCGAATTTAGGTTAAACCCTCTAAATCACAATTTGACTAAAAATTTATATAAAATCCGAAATATTGGTGTTTATTTCATCTAAATTTATTCAAATTTAGCTCCTCCATCAAAAAACTCATCTAAATAAAAAAAAAATCGAATTTAGTTTAAAACCTCTAAATCACAATTTGACTAAAAATTTATATAAAATCCGAACTATAGGTGTTTATTTCATCTAAATTTATTCAAATTTAGCTCCTCCATCAAAAAACTCATCAAAATCGAAAAAAATCGAATTTAGTTTACAACCTCTAAATCACAATTTGACTAAAAATTTATATACAATCCGAACTATAGGTGTTTATTTCAACTAAATTTATTCAAATTTAGCTCCTCCATCAAAATCCAAAAAAATCGAATTTAGGTTAAACCCTCTAAATCACAATTTGACTAAAAATTTATATAAAATCCGAAATATTGGTGTTTATATCATCTAAATTTATTCAAATTTAGCTCCTCCATCAAAAAAACTTATCAAAATCCAAAAAAATTGAATTTAGTTTAAAACCTTTAATCACCTTTTTGACTAAAAATTTATATAAAATCCGAACTATATGTGTTTATTTCATCTAAATTTATTCAAATTTAGCTCCTCCATCAAAAAACTCATCAAAATCGAATTTAGTTTACAACCTCTAAATCACAATTTGACTAAAAATTTATATAAAATCCGATCTATAGTTGCTTATTTCATCTAAATTTATTCAAATTTAGCTCCTCCATCAAAAAAACTCATCAAAATCCAAGAAAATCGAATTTAGTTTAAAACCTTTAATCACCTTTTTGACTAAAAATTTATATAAAATCCGAACTATATGTGTTTATTTCATCTAAATTTATTCTAATTTAGCTCCTCCATCAAAAAAACTCATCAAAATCCAAGAAAATCGAATTTAGTTTAAAACCTTTAATCACCTTTTTGACTAAAAATTTATATAAAATCCGAACTATATGTGTTTATTTCATCTAAATTTATTCTAATTTAGCTCCTCCATCAAAAAAACTCATCAAAATCCAAGAAAATCGAATTTAGTTTAAAACCTTTAATCACCTTTTTGACTAAAAATTTATATAAAATCCGAACTATATGTGTTTATTTCATCTAAATTTATTCTAATTTAGCTCCTCCATCAAAAAAACTCATCAAAATCCAAAAAAATCGAATTTAGTTTACAACCTCTAAATCTCAATTTGACTAAAAATTTATATACAATCCGAACTATAGGTGTTTATTTCATCTAAATTTATTCAAATTTAGCTCCTCCATCAAAATCCAAAAAAATCGAATTTAGGTTAAACCCTCTAAATCACAATTTGACTAAAAATTTATATAAAATCCGAACTATAGGTGTTTATTTCATCTAAATTTATTCAAATTTAGCTCCTCCATCAAAAAACTCATCAAAATCGAAAAAAATCGAACTTAGTTTACAACCTCTAAATCACAATTTGACTAAAAATTTATATACAATCCGAACTATAGGTGTTTATTTCATCTAAATTTATTCAAGTTTAGCTCCTCCATCAAAATCCAAAAAAATCGAATTTAGGTTAAACCCTCTAAATCACAATTTGACTAAAAATTTATATAAAATCCGAACTATAGGTGTTTATTTCATCTCAATTTATTCAAATTTAGCACCTCCATCAAAAAAAACTCATCAAAATCCAAAAATATCGAATTTAGTTAAAACCCTCTAAATCACAATTTGACTAAAAATTTATATAAAATCCGAACTATAGGTGTTTATTTCATCTAAATTTATTCAAATTTAGCTCCTCCATCAAAAAACTCATCAAAATCGAAAAAAATCGAATTTAGTTTACAACCTCTAAATCACAATTTGACTAAAAATTTATATACAATCCGAACTATAGGTGTTTATTTCAACTAAATTTATTCAAATTTAGCTCCTCCATCAAAATCCAAAAAAATCGAATTTAGGTTAAACCCTCTAAATCACAATTTGACTAAAAATTTATATAAAATCCGAACTATAGGTGTTTATTTCATCTAAATTTATTCAAATTTAGCTCCTCCATCAAAATCCAAAAAAATCGAATTTAGGTTAAACCCTCTAAATCACAATTTGACTAAAAATTTATATAAAATCCGAAATATTGGTGTTTATTTCATCTAAATTTATTCAAATTTAGCTCCTCCATCAAAAAACTCATCTAAATAAAAAAAAAATCGAATTTAGTTTAAAACCTCTAAATCACAATTTGACTAAAAATTTATATAAAATCCGAACTATAGGTGTTTATTTCATCTAAATTTATTCAAATTTAGCTCCTCCATCAAAAAACTCATCAAAATCGAAAAAAATCGAATTTAGTTTACAACCTCTAAATCACAATTTGACTAAAAATTTATATACAATCCGAACTATAGGTGTTTATTTCAACTAAATTTATTCAAATTTAGCTCCTCCATCAAAATCCAAAAAAATCGAATTTAGGTTAAACCCTCTAAATCACAATTTGACTAAAAATTTATATAAAATCCGAAATATTGGTGTTTATTTCATCTAAATTTATTCAAATTTAGCTCCTCCATCAAAAAAACTTATCAAAATCCAAAAAAATTGAATTTAGTTTAAAACCTTTAATCACCTTTTTGACTAAAAATTTATATAAAATCCGAACTATATGTGTTTATTTCATCTAAATTTATTCAAATTTAGCTCCTCCATCAAAAAACTCATCAAAATCGAATTTAGTTTACAACCTCTAAATCACAATTTGACTAAAAATTTATATAAAATCCGATCTATAGTTGCTTATTTCATCTAAATTTATTCAAATTTAGCTCCTCCATCAAAAAAACTCATCAAAATCCAAGAAAATCGAATTTAGTTTAAAACCTTTAATCACCTTTTTGACTAAAAATTTATATAAAATCCGAACTATATGTGTTTATTTCATCTAAATTTATTCTAATTTAGCTCCTCCATCAAAAAAACTCATCAAAATCCAAGAAAATCGAATTTAGTTTAAAACCTTTAATCACCTTTTTGACTAAAAATTTATATAAAATCCGAACTATATGTGTTTATTTCATCTAAATTTATTCTAATTTAGCTCCTCCATCAAAAAAACTCATCAAAATCCAAAAAAATCGAATTTAGTTTACAACCTCTAAATCTCAATTTGACTAAAAATTTATATACAATCCGAACTATAGGTGTTTATTTCATCTAAATTTATTCAAATTTAGCTCCTCCATCAAAATCCAAAAAAATCGAATTTAGTTTAAAATCTCTAAATCACAATTTGACTAAAAATTTATATACAATCCGAACTATAGGTGTTTATTTCATCTAAATTTATTCAAATTTAGCTCCTCCATCAAAATCCAAAAAAATCGAATTTAGGTTAAACCCTCTAAATCACAATTAGACTAAAAATTTATATAAAATCCGAACTATAGGTGTTTATTTCATCTCAATTTATTCAAATTTAGCACCTCCATCAAAAAAACTCATCAAAATCCAAAAATATCGAATTTAGTTAAAACCCTCTAAATCACAATTTGACTAAAAATTTATATAAAATCCGAACTATAGGTGTTTATTTCATCTAAATTTATTCAAATTTAGCTCCTCCATCAAAAAACTCATCAAAATCGAAAAAAATCGAATTTAGTTTACAACCTCTAAATCACAATTTGACTAAAAATTTATATACAATCCGAACTATAGGTGTTTATTTCAACTAAATTTATTCAAATTTAGCTCCTCCATCAAAATCCAAAAAAATCGAATTTAGGTTAAACCCTCTAAATCACAATTTGACTAAAAATTTATATAAAATCCGAACTATAGGTGTTTATTTCATCTCAATTTATTCAAATTTAGCACCTCCATCAAAAAAACTCATCAAAATCCAAAAATATCGAATTTAGTTTAAAAACCTCTAAATCACAATTTGACTAAAAATTTATATAAAATCCAAACTATAGGTGTTTATTTCATCTAAATTTATTCAAATTTAGTTCCTCCATCAAAAAAACTCATCAAAATCGAAAAAAAATCGAATTTAGTTTACAACCTCTAAATCACAATTTGACTAAAAATTTATATACAATCCGAACTATAGGTGTTTATTTCATCTAAATTTATTCAAATTTAGCTCCTCCATCAAAATCCAAAAAAATCGAATTTAGGTTAAACCCTCTAAATCACAATTTGACTAAAAATTTATATAAAATCCGAACTATAGGTGTTTATTTCATCTAAATTTATTCACATTTAGCTCCTCCATCAAAATCCAAAAAAATCGAATTTAGTTTAAACCCTCTAAATCACAATTTGACTAAAAATTTATATAAAATCCGAACTATAGGTGTTTATTTCATCTAAATTTATTCAAATTTAGCTCCTCCATCAAAAAACTCATCAAAATCGAAAAAAATCGAATTTAGTTTACAACCTCTAAATCACAATTTGACTAAAAATTTATATACAATCCGAACTATAGGTGTTTATTTCATCTAAATTTATTCAAATTTAGCTCCTCCATCAAAATCCAAAAAAAATCGAATTTAGGTTAAACCCTCTAAATCACAATTTGACTAAAAATTTATATAAAATCCGAACTATAGGTGTTTATTTCATCTCAATTTATTCAAATTTAGCACCTCCATCAAAAAAACTCATCAAAATCCAAAAATATCGAATTTAGTTAAAACCCTCTAAATCACAATTTGACTAAAAATTTATATAAAATCCGAACTATAGGTGTTTATTTCATCTAAATTTATTCAAATTTAGCTCCTCCATCAAAAAACTCATCAAAATCGAAATAAAATCGAATTTAGTTTACAACCTCTAAATCACAATTTGACTAAAAATTTATATACAATCCGAACTATAGGTGTTTATTTCATCTAAATTTATTCAAATTTAGCTCCTCCATCAAAATCCAAAAAAATCGAATTTAGGTTAAACCCTCTAAATCACAATTTGACTAAAAATTTATATAAAATCCGAACTATAGGTGTTTATTTCATCTCAATTTATTCAAATTTAGCACCTCCATCAAAAAAACTCATCAAAATCCAAAAATATCGAATTTAGTTTAAAACCTCTAAATCACAATTTGACTAAAAATTTATATAAAATCCAAACTATAGGTGTTTATTTCATCTAAATTTATTCAAATTTAGTTCCTCCATCAAAAAAACTCATCAAAATCGAAAAAAATCGAATTTAGTTTACAACCTCTAAATCACAATTTGACTAAAAATTTATATACAATCCGAACTATAGGTGTTTATTTCATCTAAATTTATTCAAATTTAGCTCCTCCATCAAAATCCAAAAAAATCGAATTTAGTTTACAACCTCTAAATCTCAATTTGACTAAAAATTTATATACAATCCGAACTATAGGTGTTTATTTCATCTAAATTTATTCAAATTTAGCTCCTCCATCAAAATCCAAAAAAATCGAATTTAGTTTAAAATCTCTAAATCACAATTTGACTAAAAATTTATATACAATCCGAACTATAGGTGTTTATTTCATCTAAATTTATTCAAATTTAGCTCCTCCATCAAAATCCAAAAAAATCGAATTTAGGTTAAACCCTCTAAATCACAATTAGACTAAAAATTTATATAAAATCCGAACTATAGGTGTTTATTTCATCTCAATTTATTCAAATTTAGCACCTCCATCAAAAAAACTCATCAAAATCCAAAAATATCGAATTTAGTTAAAACCCTCTAAATCACAATTTGACTAAAAATTTATATAAAATCCGAACTATAGGTGTTTATTTCATCTAAATTTATTCAAATTTAGCTCCTCCATCAAAAAACTCATCAAAATCGAAAAAAATCGAATTTAGTTTACAACCTCTAAATCACAATTTGACTAAAAATTTATATACAATCCGAACTATAGGTGTTTATTTCAACTAAATTTATTCAAATTTAGCTCCTCCATCAAAATCCAAAAAAATCGAATTTAGGTTAAACCCTCTAAATCACAATTTGACTAAAAATTTATATAAAATCCGAACTATAGGTGTTTATTTCATCTCAATTTATTCAAATTTAGCACCTCCATCAAAAAAACTCATCAAAATCCAAAAATATCGAATTTAGTTTAAAACCTCTAAATCACAATTTGACTAAAAATTTATATAAAATCCAAACTATAGGTGTTTATTTCATCTAAATTTATTCAAATTTAGTTCCTCCATCAAAAAAACTCATCAAAATCGAAAAAAATCGAATTTAGTTTACAACCTCTAAATCACAATTTGACTAAAAATTTATATACAATCCGAACTATAGGTGTTTATTTCATCTAAATTTATTCAAATTTAGCTCCTCCATCAAAATCCAAAAAAATCGAATTTAGGTTAAACCCTCTAAATCACAATTTGACTAAAAATTTATATAAAATCCGAACTATAGGTGTTTATTTCATCTAAATTTATTCACATTTAGCTCCTCCATCAAAATCCAAAAAAATCGAATTTAGGTTAAACCCTCTAAATCACAATTTGACTAAAAATTTATATAAAATCCGAACTATAGGTGTTTATTTCATCTAAATTTATTCAAATTTAGCTCCTCCATCAAAAAACTCATCAAAATCGAAAAAAATCGAATTTAGTTTACAACCTCTAAATCACAATTTGACTAAAAATTTATATACAATCCGAACTATAGGTGTTTATTTCATCTAAATTTATTCAAATTTAGCTCCTCCATCAAAATCCAAAAAAATCGAATTTAGGTTAAACCCTCTAAATCACAATTTGACTAAAAATTTATATAAAATCCGAACTATAGGTGT
Source organism: Andrena minutula (assembly GCA_929113495.1). NCBI lineage: Eukaryota > Metazoa > Arthropoda > Insecta > Hymenoptera > Andrenidae > Andrena > Andrena minutula. The sequence continues at coordinate 19,478,902 of OV815995.1, forward strand.
TTATTTCATCTCAATTTATTCAAATTTAGCACCTCCATCAAAAAAACTCATCAAAATCCAAAAATATCGAATTTAGTTAAAACCCTCTAAATCACAATTTGACTAAAAATTTATATAAAATCCGAACTATAGGTGTTTATTTCATCTAAATTTATTCAAATTTAGCTCCTCCATCAAAAAACTCATCAAAATCGAAAAAAATCGAATTTAGTTTACAACCTCTAAATCACAATTTGACTAAAAATTTATATACAATCCGAACTATAGGTGTTTATTTCAACTAAATTTATTCAAATTTAGCTCCTCCATCAAAATCCAAAAAAATCGAATTTAGGTTAAACCCTCTAAATCACAATTTGACTAAAAATTTATATAAAATCCGAACTATAGGTGTTTATTTCATCTCAATTTATTCAAATTTAGCACCTCCATCAAAAAAACTCATCAAAATCCAAAAATATCGAATTTAGTTTAAAACCTCTAAATCACAATTTGACTAAAAATTTATATAAAATCCAAACTATAGGTGTTTATTTCATCTAAATTTATTCAAATTTAGTTCCTCCATCAAAAAAACTCATCAAAATCGAAAAAAATCGAATTTAGTTTACAACCTCTAAATCACAATTTGACTAAAAATTTATATACAATCCGAACTATAGGTGTTTATTTCATCTAAATTTATTCAAATTTAGCTCCTCCATCAAAATCCAAAAAAATCGAATTTAGGTTAAACCCTCTAAATCACAATTTGACTAAAAATTTATATAAAATCCGAACTATAGGTGTTTATTTCATCTAAATTTATTCAAATTTAGCTCCTCCATCAAAATCCAAAAAAATCGAATTTAGGTTAAACCCTCTAAATCACAATTTGACTAAAAATTTATATAAAATCCGAAATATTGGTGTTTATTTCATCTAAATTTATTCAAATTTAGCTCCTCCATCAAAAAACTCATCTAAATCAAAAAAAAATCGAATTTAGTTTAAAACCTCTAAATCACAATTTGACTAAAAATTTATATAAAATCCGAACTATAGGTGTTTATTTCATCTAAATTTATTCAAATTTAGCTCCTCCATCAAAAAAACTCATCAAAATCCAAAAAAATCGAATTTAGTTTAAAACCTCTAAATCACAATTTGACTAAAAATTTATATAAAATCCGAACTATAGGTGTTTATTTCGTCTAAATTTATTCAAATTTAGCTCCTCCATCAAAATCCAAAAAAATCGAATTTAGGTTAAACCCTCTAAATCACAATTTGACTAAAAATTTATATAAAATCCGAAATATTGGTGTTTATTTCATCTAAATTTATTCAAATTTAGCTCCTCCATCAAAAAAACTCATCAAAATCCAAGAAAATCGAATTTAGTTTAAAACCTTTAATCACCTTTTTGACTAAAAATTTATATACAATCCGAACTATAGGTGTTTATTTCATCTAAATTTATTCAAATTTAGCTCCTCCATCAAAATCCAAAAAAATCGAATTTAGGTTAAACCCTCTAAATCACAATTAGACTAAAAATTTATATAAAATCCGAACTATAGGTGTTTATTTCATCTCAATTTATTCAAATTTAGCACCTCCATCAAAAAAACTCATCAAAATCCAAAAATATCGAATTTAGTTAAAACCCTCTAAATCACAATTTGACTAAAAATTTATATAAAATCCGAACTATAGGTGTTTATTTCATCTAAATTTATTCAAATTTAGCTCCTCCATCAAAAAACTCATCAAAATCGAAAAAAATCGAATTTAGTTTACAACCTCTAAATCACAATTTGACTAAAAATTTATATACAATCCGAACTATAGGTGTTTATTTCAACTAAATTTATTCAAATTTAGCTCCTCCATCAAAATCCAAAAAAATCGAATTTAGGTTAAACCCTCTAAATCACAATTTGACTAAAAATTTATATAAAATCCGAACTATAGGTGTTTATTTCATCTCAATTTATTCAAATTTAGCACCTCCATCAAAAAAACTCATCAAAATCCAAAAATATCGAATTTAGTTTAAAACCTCTAAATCACAATTTGACTAAAAATTTATATAAAATCCAAACTATAGGTGTTTATTTCATCTAAATTTATTCAAATTTAGTTCCTCCATCAAAAAAACTCATCAAAATCGAAAAAAATCGAATTTAGTTTACAACCTCTAAATCACAATTTGACTAAAAATTTATATACAATCCGAACTATAGGTGTTTATTTCATCTAAATTTATTCAAATTTAGCTCCTCCATCAAAATCCAAAAAAATCGAATTTAGGTTAAACCCTCTAAATCACAATTTGACTAAAAATTTATATAAAATCCGAACTATAGGTGTTTATTTCATCTAAATTTATTCAAATTTAGCTCCTCCATCAAAATCCAGAAAAATCGAATTTAGGTTAAACCCTCTAAATCACAATTTGACTAAAAATTTATATAAAATCCGAACTATAGGTGTTTATTTCATCTAAATTTATTCAAATTTAGCTCCTCCATCAAAAAACTCATCAAAATCGAAAAAAATCGAATTTAGTTTACAACCTCTAAATCACAATTTGACTAAAAATTTATATACAATCCGAACTATAGGTGTTTATTTCATCTAAATTTATTCAAATTTAGCTCCTCCATCAAAATCCAAAAAAATCGAATTTAGGTTAAACCCTCTAAATCACAATTTGACTAAAAATTTATATAAAATCCGAACTATAGGTGTTTATTTCATCTCAATTTATTCAAATTTAGCACCTCCATCAAAAAAACTCATCAAAATCCAAAAATATCGAATTTAGTTAAAACCCTCTAAATCACAATTTGACTAAAAATTTATATGAAATCCGAACTATAGGTGTTTATTTCATCTAAATTTATTCAAATTTAGCTCCTCCATCAAAAAACTCATCAAAATCGAAAAAAATCGAATTTAGTTTACAACCTCTAAATCACAATTTGACTAAAAATTTATATACAATCCGAACTATAGGTGTTTATTTCAACTAAATTTATTCAAATTTAGCTCCTCCATCAAAATCCAAAAAAATCGAATTTAGGTTAAAACCTCTAAATCACAATTTGACTAAAAATTTATATAAAATCCGAACTATAGGTGTTTATTTCATCTAAATTTATTCAAATTTAGCTCCTCCATCAAAAAAACTCATCAAAATCCAAAAAAATCGAATTTAGTTTAAAACCTCTAAATCACAATTTGACTAAAAATTTATATAAAATCCGAACTATAGGTGTTTATTTCATCTAAATTTATTCAAATTTAGCTCCTCCATCAAAATCCAAAAAAATCGAATTTAGGTTAAACCCTCTAAATCACAATTTGACTAAAAATTTATATAAAATCCGAAATATTGGTGTTTATTTCATCTAAATTTATTCAAATTTAGCTCCTCCATCAAAAAAACTTATCAAAATCCAAAAAAATTGAATTTAGTTTAAAACCTTTAATCACCTTTTTGACTAAAAATTTATATAAAATCCGAACTATATGTGTTTATTTCATCTAAATTTATTCAAATTTAGCTCCTCCATCAAAAAACTCATCAAAATCGAATTTAGTTTACAACCTCTAAAAATCACAATTTGACTAAAAATTTATATAAAATCCGATCTATAGTTGCTTATTTCATCTAAATTTATTCAAATTTAGCTCCTCCATCAAAAAAACTCATCAAAATCCAAGAAAATCGAATTTAGTTTAAAACCTTTAATCACCTTTTTGACTAAAAATTTATATAAAATCCGAACTATATGTGTTTATTTCATCTAAATTTATTCTAATTTAGCTCCTCCATCAAAAAAACTCATCAAAATCCAAGAAAATCGAATTTAGTTTAAAACCTTTAATCACCTTTTTGACTAAAAATTTATATAAAATCCGAACTATATGTGTTTATTTCATCTAAATTTATTCTAATTTAGCTCCTCCATCAAAAAAACTCATCAAAATCCAAGAAAATCGAATTTAGTTTAAAACCTTTAATCACCTTTTTGACTAAAAATTTATATAAAATCCGAACTATAGGTGTTTATTTCATCTCAATTTATTCAAATTTAGCTCCTTCATCAAAATCCAAAAAAATCGAATTTAGGTTAAACCCTCTAAATCACAATTTGACTAAAAATTTATATAAAATCCGAAATATTGGTGTTTATTTCATCTAAATTTATTCAAATTTAGCTCCTCCATCAAAAAACTCATCTAAATAAAAAAAAAATCGAATTTAGTTTAAAACCTCTAAATCACAATTTGACTAAAAATTTATATAAAATCCGAACTATAGGTGTTTATTTCATCTAAATTTATTCAAATTTAGCTCCTCCATCAAAAAAACTCATCAAAATCCAAGAAAATCGAATTTAGTTTAAAACCTTTAATCACCTTTTTGACTAAAAATTTATATAAAATCCGAACTATATGTGTTTATTTCATCTAAATTTATTCTAATTTAGCTCCTCCATCAAAAAAACTCATCAAAATCCAAAAAAATCGAATTTAGTTTACAACCTCTAAATCTCAATTTGACTAAAAATTTATATAAAATCCGAACTATATGTGTTTATTTCATCTAAATTTATTCTAATTTAGCTCCTCCATCAAAAAACTCATCAAAATCCAAAAAAATCGAATTTAGTTTAAAACCTCTAAATCACAATTTGACAAAAAATTTACATAAAATCCAAACTATAGGTGTTTATTTCATCTAAATTTATTCAAATTTAGCTCCTCCATCAAAAAAACTTATCAAAATCCAAAAAAAATGAATTTAGTTAAAACCCTCTAAATCACAATTTGACAAAAAATTTATATAAAATCCGAACTATAGGTGTTTATTTCATCTAAATTTATTCAAATTTAGCTCCTCCATCAAAAAACTCATCAAAATCGAAAAAAATCGAATTTAGTTTACAACCTCTAAATCACAATTTGACTAAAAATTTATATACAATCCGAACTATAGGTGTTTATTTCATCTAAATTTATTCAAATTTAGCTCCTCCATCAAAATCCAAAAAAATCGAATTTAGGTTAAACCCTCTAAATCACAATTAGACTAAAAATTTATATAAAATCCGAACTATAGGTGTTTATTTCATCTCAATTTATTCAAATTTAGCACCTCCATCAAAAAAACTCATCAAAATCCAAAAATATCGAATTTAGTTAAAACCCTCTAAATCACAATTTGACTAAAAATTTATATAAAATCCGAACTATAGGTGTTTATTTCATCTAAATTTATTCAAATTTAGCTCCTCCATCAAAAAACTCATCAAAATCGAAAAAAATCGAATTTAGTTTACAACCTCTAAATCACAATTTGACTAAAAATTTATATACAATCCGAACTATAGGTGTTTATTTCAACTAAATTTATTCAAATTTAGCTCCTCCATCAAAATCCAAAAAAATCGAATTTAGGTTAAACCCTCTAAATCACAATTTGACTAAAAATTTATATAAAATCCGAACTATAGGTGTTTATTTCATCTCAATTTATTCAAATTTAGCACCTCCATCAAAAAAACTCATCAAAATCCAAAAATATCGAATTTAGTTTAAAACCTCTAAATCACAATTTGACTAAAAATTTATATAAAATCCAAACTATAGGTGTTTATTTCATCTAAATTTATTCAAATTTAGTTCCTCCATCAAAAAAACTCATCAAAATCGAAAAAAATCGAATTTAGTTTACAACCTCTAAATCACAATTTGACTAAAAATTTATATACAATCCGAACTATAGGTGTTTATTTCATCTAAATTTATTCAAATTTAGCTCCTCCATCAAAATCCAAAAAAATCGAATTTAGGTTAAACCCTCTAAATCACAATTTGACTAAAAATTTATATAAAATCCGAACTATAGGTGTTTATTTCATCTAAATTTATTCAAATTTAGCTCCTCCATCAAAATCCAAAAAAATCGAATTTAGGTTAAACCCTCTAAATCACAATTTGACTAAAAATTTATATAAAATCCGAACTATAGGTGTTTATTTCATCTAAATTTATTCAAATTTAGCTCCTCCATCAAAAAAACTCATCAAAATCCAAAAAAATCGAATTTAGTTTAAAACCTCTAAATCACAATTTGACTAAAAATTTATATAAAATCCGAACTATAGGTGTTTATTTCATCTAAATTTATTCAAATTTAGCTCCTCCATCAAAATCCAAAAAAATCGAATTTAGGTTAAACCCTCTAAATCACAATTTGACTAAAAATTTATATAAAATCCGAAATATTGGTGTTTATTTCATCTAAATTTATTCAAATTTAGCTCCTCCATCAAAAAAACTTATCAAAATCCAAAAAAATTGAATTTAGTTTAAAACCTTTAATCACCTTTTTGACTAAAAATTTATATAAAATCCGAACTATATGTGTTTATTTCATCTAAATTTATTCAAATTTAGCTCCTCCATCAAAAAACTCATCAAAATCGAATTTAGTTTACAACCTCTAAATCACAATTTGACTAAAAATTTATATAAAATCCGATCTATAGTTGCTTATTTCATCTAAATTTATTCAAATTTAGCTCCTCCATCAAAAAAACTCATCAAAATCCAAGAAAATCGAATTTAGTTTAAAACCTTTAATCACCTTTTTGACTAAAAATTTATATAAAATCCGAACTATATGTGTTTATTTCATCTAAATTTATTCTAATTTAGCTCCTCCATCAAAAAAACTCATCAAAATCCAAGAAAATCGAATTTAGTTTAAAACCTTTAATCACCTTTTTGACTAAAAATTTATATAAAATCCGAACTATATGTGTTTATTTCATCTAAATTTATTCTAATTTAGCTCCTCCATCAAAAAAACTCATCAAAATCCAAGAAAATCGAATTTAGTTTAAAACCTTTAATCACCTTTTTGACTAAAAATTTATATAAAATCCGAACTATAGGTGTTTATTTCATCTCAATTTATTCAAATTTAGCTCCTTCATCAAAATCCAAAAAAATCGAATTTAGGTTAAACCCTCTAAATCACAATTTGACTAAAAATTTATATAAAATCCGAAATATTGGTGTTTATTTCATCTAAATTTATTCAAATTTAGCTCCTCCATCAAAAAACTCATCTAAATAAAAAAAAAATCGAATTTAGTTTAAAACCTCTAAATCACAATTTGACTAAAAATTTATATAAAATCCGAACTATAGGTGTTTATTTCATCTAAATTTATTCAAATTTAGCTCCTCCATCAAAAAAACTCATCAAAATCGAATTTAGTTTACAACCTCTAAAAATCACAATTTGACTAAAAATTTATATAAAATCCGATCTATAGTTGCTTATTTCATCTAAATTTATTCAAATTTAGCTCCTCCATCAAAAAAACTCATCAAAATCCAAGAAAATCGAATTTAGTTTAAAACCTTTAATCACCTTTTTGACTAAAAATTTATATAAAATCCGAACTATATGTGTTTATTTCATCTAAATTTATTCTAATTTAGCTCCTCCATCAAAAAAACTCATCAAAATCCAAGAAAATCGAATTTAGTTTAAAACCTTTAATCACCTTTTTGACTAAAAATTTATATAAAATCCGAACTATATGTGTTTATTTCATCTAAATTTATTCTAATTTAGCTCCTCCATCAAAAAAACTCATCAAAATCCAAGAAAATCGAATTTAGTTTAAAACCTTTAATCACCTTTTTGACTAAAAATTTATATAAAATCCGAACTATAGGTGTTTATTTCATCTCAATTTATTCAAATTTAGCTCCTTCATCAAAATCCAAAAAAATCGAATTTAGGTTAAACCCTCTAAATCACAATTTGACTAAAAATTTATATAAAATCCGAAATATTGGTGTTTATTTCATCTAAATTTATTCAAATTTAGCTCCTCCATCAAAAAACTCATCTAAATAAAAAAAAATCGAATTTAGTTTAAAACCTCTAAATCACAATTTGACTAAAAATTTATATAAAATCCGAACTATAGGTGTTTATTTCATCTAAATTTATTCAAATTTAGCTCCTCCATCAAAAAAACTCATCAAAATCCAAGAAAATCGAATTTAGTTTAAAACCTTTAATCACCTTTTTGACTAAAAATTTATATAAAATCCGAACTATATGTGTTTATTTCATCTAAATTTATTCTAATTTAGCTCCTCCATCAAAAAAACTCATCAAAATCCAAAAAAATCGAATTTAGTTTACAACCTCTAAATCTCAATTTGACTAAAAATTTATATAAAATCCGAACTATATGTGTTTATTTCATCTAAATTTATTCTAATTTAGCTCCTCCATCAAAAAACTCATCAAAATCCAAAAAAATCGAATTTAGTTTAAAACCTCTAAATCACAATTTGACAAAAAATTTACATAAAATCCAAACTATAGGTGTTTATTTCATCTAAATTTATTCAAATTTAGCTCCTCCATCAAAAAAACTTATCAAAATCCAAAAAAAATGAATTTAGTTAAAACCCTCTAAATCACAATTTGACAAAAAATTTATATAAAATCCGAACTATAGGTGTTTATTTCATCTAAATTTATTCAAATTTAGCTCCTCCATCAAAAAACTCATCAAAATCGAAAAAAATCGAATTTAGTTTACAACCTCTAAATCACAATTTGACTAAAAATTTATATACAATCCGAACTATAGGTGTTTATTTCATCTAAATTTATTCAAATTTAGCTCCTCCATCAAAATCCAAAAAAATCGAATTTAGGTTAAACCCTCTAAATCACAATTAGACTAAAAATTTATATAAAATCCGAACTATAGGTGTTTATTTCATCTCAATTTATTCAAATTTAGCACCTCCATCAAAAAAACTCATCAAAATCCAAAAATATCGAATTTAGTTAAAACCCTCTAAATCACAATTTGACTAAAGATTTATATAAAATCCGAACTATAGGTGTTTATTTCATCTAAATTTATTCAAATTTAGCTCCTCCATCAAAAAACTCATCAAAATCGAAAAAAATCGAATTTAGTTTACAACCTCTAAATCACAATTTGACTAAAAATTTATATACAATCCGAACTATAGGTGTTTATTTCAACTAAATTTATTCAAATTTAGCTCCTCCATCAAAATCCAAAAAAATCGAATTTAGGTTAAACCCTCTAAATCACAATTTGACTAAAAATTTATATAAAATCCGAACTATAGGTGTTTATTTCATCTCAATTTATTCAAATTTAGCACCTCCATCAAAAAAACTCATCAAAATCCAAAAATATCGAATTTAGTTTAAAACCTCTAAATCACAATTTGACCTAAAATTTATATAAAATCCAAACTATAGGTGTTTATTTCATCTAAATTTATTCAAATTTAGTTCCTCCATCAAAAAAACTCATCAAAATCGAAAAAAATCGAATTTAGTTTACAACCTCTAAATCACAATTTGACTAAAAATTTATATACAATCCGAACTATAGGTGTTTATTTCATCTAAATTTATTCAAATTTAGCTCCTCCATCAAAATCCAAAAAAATCGAATTTAGGTTAAACCCTCTAAATCACAATTTGACTAAAAATTTATATAAAATCCGAACTATAGGTGTTTATTTCATCTAAATTTATTCAAATTTAGCTCCTCCATCAAAATCCAAAAAAATCGAATTTAGGTTAAACCCTCTAAATCACAATTTGACTAAAAATTTATATAAAATCCGAACTATAGGTGTTTATTTCATCTAAATTTATTCAAATTTAGCTCCTCCATCAAAAAAACTCATCAAAATCCAAAAAAATCGAATTTAGTTTAAAACCTCTAAATCACAATTTGACTAAAAATTTATATAAAATCCGAACTATAGGTGTTTATTTCATCTAAATTTATTCAAATTTAGCTCCTCCATCAAAATCCAAAAAAATCGAATTTAGGTTAAACCCTCTAAATCACAATTTGACTAAAAATTTATATAAAATCCGAAATATTGGTGTTTATTTCATCTAAATTTATTCAAATTTAGCTCCTCCATCAAAAAAACTTATCAAAATCCAAAAAAATTGAATTTAGTTTAAAACCTTTAATCACCTTTTTGACTAAAAATTTATATAAAATCCGAACTATATGTGTTTATTTCATCTAAATTTATTCAAATTTAGCTCCTCCATCAAAAAACTCATCAAAATCGAATTTAGTTTACAACCTCTAAATCACAATTTGACTAAAAATTTATATAAAATCCGATCTATAGTTGCTTATTTCATCTAAATTTATTCAAATTTAGCTCCTCCATCAAAAAAACTCATCAAAATCCAAGAAAATCGAATTTAGTTTAAAACCTTTAATCACCTTTTTGACTAAAAATTTATATAAAATCCGAACTATATGTGTTTATTTCATCTAAATTTATTCTAATTTAGCTCCTCCATCAAAAAAACTCATCAAAATCCAAGAAAATCGAATTTAGTTTAAAACCTTTAATCACCTTTTTGACTAAAAATTTATATAAAATCCGAACTATATGTGTTTATTTCATCTAAATTTATTCTAATTTAGCTCCTCCATCAAAAAAACTCATCAAAATCCAAGAAAATCGAATTTAGTTTAAAACCTTTAATCACCTTTTTGACTAAAAATTTATATAAAATCCGAACTATAGGTGTTTATTTCATCTCAATTTATTCAAATTTAGCTCCTTCATCAAAATCCAAAAAAATCGAATTTAGGTTAAACCCTCTAAATCACAATTTGACTAAAAATTTATATAAAATCCGAAATATTGGTGTTTATTTCATCTAAATTTATTCAAATTTAGCTCCTCCATCAAAAAACTCATCTAAATAAAAAAAAAATCGAATTTAGTTTAAAACCTCTAAATCACAATTTGACTAAAAATTTATATAAAATCCGAACTATAGGTGTTTATTTCATCTAAATTTATTCAAATTTAGCTCCTCCATCAAAAAAACTCATCAAAATCCAAAAAAATCGAATTTAGTTTAAAACCTCTAAATCACAATTTGACTAAAAATTTATATAAAATCCGAACTATAGGTGTTTATTTCATCTAAATTTATTCAAATTTAGCTCCTCCATCAAAATCCAAAAAAAATCGAATTTAGGTTAAACCCTCTAAATCACAATTTGACTAAAAATTTATATAAAATCCGAAATATTGGTGTTTATTTCATCTAAATTTATTCAAATTTAGCTCCTCCATCAAAAAAACTTATCAAAATCCAAAAAAATTGAATTTAGTTTAAAACCTTTAAACACCTTTTTGACTAAAAATTTATATAAAATCCGAACTATATGTGTTTATTTCATCTAAATTTATTCAAATTTAGCTCCTCCATCAAAAAACTCATCAAAATCGAAAAAAATCGAACTTAGTTTACAACCTCTAAATCACAATTTGACTAAAAATTTATATACAATCCGAACTATAGGTGTTTATTTCATCTAAATTTATTCAAGTTTAGCTCCTCCATCAAAATCCAAAAAAATCGAATTTAGGTTAAACCCTCTAAATCACAATTTGACTAAAAATTTATATAAAATCCGAACTATAGGTGTTTATTTCATCTCAATTTATTCAAATTTAGCACCTCCATCAAAAAAACTCATCAAAATCCAAAAATATCGAATTTAGTTAAAACCCTCTAAATCACAATTTGACTAAAAATTTATATAAAATCCGAACTATAGGTGTTTATTTCATCTAAATTTATTCAAATTTAGCTCCTCCATCAAAAAACTCATCAAAATCGAAAAAAATCGAATTTAGTTTACAACCTCTAAATCACAATTTGACTAAAAATTTATATACAATCCGAACTATAGGTGTTTATTTCAACTAAATTTATTCAAATTTAGCTCCTCCATCAAAATCCAAAAAAATCGAATTTAGGTTAAACCCTCTAAATCACAATTTGACTAAAAATTTATATAAAATCCGAACTATAGGTGTTTATTTCATCTCAATTTATTCAAATTTAGCACCTCCATCAAAAAAACTCATCAAAATCCAAAAATATCGAATTTAGTTTAAAACCTCTAAATCACAATTTGACTAAAAATTTATATAAAATCCAAACTATAGGTGTTTATTTCATCTAAATTTATTCAAATTTAGCTCCTCCATCAAAATCCAAAAAAATCGAATTTTGGTTAAACCCTCTAAATCACAATTTGACTAAAAATTTATATAAAATCCGAACTATAGGTGTTTATTTCATCTCAATTTATTCAAATTTAGCTCCTCCATCAAAATCCAAAAAAATCGAATTTAGGTTAAACCCTCTAAATCACAATTTGACTAAAAATTTATATAAAATCCGAACTATAGGTGTTTATTTCATCTCAATTTATTCAAATTTAGCACCTCCATCAAAAAAACTCATCAAAATCCAAAAATATCGAATTTAGTTTAAAACCTCTAAATCACAATTTGACTAAAAATTTATATAAAATCCAAACTATAGGTGTTTATTTCATCTAAATTTATTCAAATTTAGTTCCTCCATCAAAAAAACTCATCAAAATCGAAAAAAATCGAATTTAGTTTACAACCTCTAAATCACAATTTGACTAAAAATTTATATACAATCCGAACTATAGGTGTTTATTTCATCTAAATTTATTCAAATTTAGCTCCTCCATCAAAATCCAAAAAAATCGAATTTAGGTTAAACCCTCTAAATCACAATTTGACTAAAAATTTATATAAAATCCGAACTATAGGTGTTTATTTCATCTAAATTTATTCAAATTTAGCTCCTCCATCAAAATCCAAAAAAATCGAATTTAGGTTAAACCCTCTAAATCACAATTTGACTAAAAATTTATATAAAATCCGAAATATTGGTGTTTATTTCATCTAAATTTATTCAAATTTAGCTCCTCCATCAAAAAACTCATCTAAATCAAAAAAAAATCGAATTTAGTTTAAAACCTCTAAATCACAATTTGACTAAAAATTTATATAAAATCCGAACTATAGGTGTTTATTTCATCTAAATTTATTCAAATTTAGCTCCTCCATCAAAAAAACTCATCAAAATCGAATTTAGTTTACAACCTCTAAATCACAATTTGACTAAAAATTTATATAAAATCCGATCTATAGTTGCTTATTTCATCTAAATTTATTCAAATTTAGCTCCTCCATCAAAAAAACTCATCAAAATCCAAGAAAATCGAATTTAGTTTAAAACCTTTAATCACCTTTTTGACTAAAAATTTATATAAAATCCGAACTATATGTGTTTATTTCATCTAAATTTATTCTAATTTAGCTCCTCCATCAAAAAAACTCATCAAAATCCAAGAAAATCGAATTTAGTTTAAAACCTTTAATCACCTTTTTGACTAAAAATTTATATAAAATCCGAACTATATGTGTTTATTTCATCTAAATTTATTCTAATTTAGCTCCTCCATCAAAAAAACTCATCAAAATCCAAGAAAATCGAATTTAGTTTAAAACCTTTAATCACCTTTTTGACTAAAAATTTATATAAAATCCGAACTATATGTGTTTATTTCATCTAAATTTATTCAAATTTAGCTCCTCCATCAAAATCCAAAAAAATCGAATTTAGTTAAAACCCTCTAAATCCCAATTGGACTAAAAATTTATATAAAATCCGAACTATAGGTGTCTATTTCATCTAAATTTATTCAAATTTAGCTCCTCCATCAAAATCCAAAAAAATCGAATTTAGGTTAAACCCTCTAAATCACAATTTGACTAAAAATTTATATAAAATCCGAAATATTGGTGTTTATTTCATCTAAATTTATTCAAATTTAGCTCCTCCATCAAAAAACTCATCTAAATAAAAAAAAAATCGAATTTAGTTTAAAACCTCTAAATCACAATTTGACTAAAAATTTATATAAAATCCGAACTATAGGTGTTTATTTCATCTAAATTTATTCAAATTTAGCTCCTCCATCAAAAAAACTCATCAAAATCCAAAAAAATCGAATTTAGTTTAAAACCTCTAAATCACAATTTGACAAAAAATTTATATAAAATCCGAACTTTAGGTGTTTATTTCATCTAAATTTATTCAAATTTAGCTCCTCCATCAAAATCCAAAAAAATCGAATTTAGGTTAAACCCTCTAAATCACAATTTGACTAAAAATTTATATAAAATCCGAAATATTGGTGTTTATTTCATCTAAATTTATTCAAATTTAGCTCCTCCATCAAAAAAACTTATCAAAATCCAAAAAAATTGAATTTAGTTTAAAACCTTTAATCACCTTTTTGACTAAAAATTTATATAAAATCCGAACTATATGTGTTTATTTCATCTAAATTTATTCAAATTTAGCTCCTCCATCAAAAAACTCATCAAAATCGAATTTAGTTTACAACCTCTAAATCACAATTTGACTAAAAATTTATATAAAATCCGATCTATAGTTGCTTATTTCATCTAAATTTATTCAAATTTAGCTCCTCCATCAAAAAAACTCATCAAAATCCAAGAAAATCGAATTTAGTTTAAAACCTTTAATCACCTTTTTGACTAAAAATTTATATAAAATCCGAACTATATGTGTTTATTTCATCTAAATTTATTCTAATTTAGCTCCTCCATCAAAAAAACTCATCAAAATCCAAGAAAATTGAATTTAGTTTAAAACCTTTAATCACCTTTTTGACTAAAAATTTATATAAAATCCGAACTATATGTGTTTATTTCATCTAAATTTATTCTAATTTAGCTCCTCCATCAAAAAAACTCATCAAAATCCAAGAAAATCGAATTTAGTTTAAAACCTTTAATCACCTTTTTGACTAAAAATTTATATAAAATCCGAACTATATGTGTTTATTTCATCTAAATTTATTCTAATTTAGCTCCTCCATCAAAAAAACTCATCAAAATCCAAAAAAATCGAATTTAGTTTACAACCTCTAAATCTCAATTTGACTAAAAATTTATATAAAATCCGAACTATAGGTGTTTATTTCATCTAAATTTATTCAAATTTAGCTCCTGCATCAAAAAAACTCATCAAAATCCAAAAAAATCGAATTTAGTTTAAAATCTCTAAATCACAATTTGACTAAAAATTTATATACAATCCGAACTATAGTTGTTTATTTCATCTAAATTTATTCAAATTTAGCTCCTCCATCAAAATCCAAAAAAATCGAATTTAGGTTAAACCCTCTAAATCACAATTTGACTAAAAATTTATATAAAATCCGAACTATAGGTGTTTATTTCATCTAAATTTATTCAAATTTAGCTCCTCCATCAAAAAAACTCATCAAAATCCAAGAAAATCGAATTTAGTTTAAAACCTTTAATCACCTTTTTGACTAAAAATTTATATAAAATCCGAACTATATGTGTTTATTTCATCTAAATTTATTCTAATTTAGCTCCTCCATCAAAAAACTCATCAAAATCCAAAAAAATCGAATTTAGTTTAAAACCTCTAAATCACAATTTGACAAAAAATTTACATAAAATCCAAACTATAGGTGTTTATTTCATCTAAATTTATTCAAATTTAGCTCCTCCATCAAAAAAACTTATCAAAATCCAAAAAAAATGAATTTAGTTAAAACCCTCTAAATCACAATTTGACAAAAAATTTATATAAAATCCGAACTATAGGTGTTTATTTCATCTAAATTTATTCAAATTTAGCTCCTCCATCAAAAAACTCATCTAAATAAAAAAAAAATCGAATTTAGTTTAAAACCTCTAAATCACAATTTGACTAAAAATTTATATAAAATCCGAACTATAGGTGTTTATTTCATCTAAATTTATTCAAATTTAGCTCCTCCATCAAAAAAACTCATCAAAATCCAAGAAAATCGAATTTAGTTTAAAACCTTTAATCACCTTTTTGACTAAAAATTTATATAAAATCCGAACTATATGTGTTTATTTCATCTAAATTTATTCTAATTTAGCTCCTCCATCAAAAAAACTCATCAAAATCCAAGAAAATCGAATTTAGTTTAAAACCTTTAATCACCTTTTTGACTAAAAATTTATATAAAATCCGAACTATATGTGTTTATTTCATCTAAATTTATTCTAATTTAGCTCCTCCATCAAAAAAACTCATCAAAATCCAAGAAAATCGAATTTAGTTTAAAACCTTTAATCACCTTTTTGACTAAAAATTTATATAAAATCCGAACTATAGGTGTTTATTTCATCTCAATTTATTCAAATTTAGCTCCTTCATCAAAATCCAAAAAAATCGAATTTAGGTTAAACCCTCTAAATCACAATTTGACTAAAAATTTATATAAAATCCGAAATATTGGTGTTTATTTCATCTAAATTTATTCAAATTTAGCTCCTCCATCAAAAAACTCATCTAAATAAAAAAAAAATCGAATTTAGTTTAAAACCTCTAAATCACAATTTGACTAAAAATTTATATAAAATCCGAACTATAGGTGTTTATTTCATCTAAATTTATTCAAATTTAGCTCCTCCATCAAAAAAACTCATCAAAATCCAAGAAAATCGAATTTAGTTTAAAACCTTTAATCACCTTTTTGACTAAAAATTTATATAAAATCCGAACTATATGTGTTTATTTCATCTAAATTTATTCTAATTTAGCTCCTCCATCAAAAAAACTCATCAAAATCCAAAAAAATCGAATTTAGTTTACAACCTCTAAATCTCAATTTGACTAAAAATTTATATAAAATCCGAACTATATGTGTTTATTTCATCTAAATTTATTCTAATTTAGCTCCTCCATCAAAAAACTCATCAAAATCCAAAAAAATCGAATTTAGTTTAAAACCTCTAAATCACAATTTGACAAAAAATTTACATAAAATCCAAACTATAGGTGTTTATTTCATCTAAATTTATTCAAATTTAGCTCCTCCATCAAAAAAACTTATCAAAATCCAAAAAAAATGAATTTAGTTAAAACCCTCTAAATCACAATTTGACAAAAAATTTATATAAAATCCGAACTATAGGTGTTTATTTCATCTAAATTTATTCAAATTTAGCTCCTCCATCAAAAAACTCATCAAAATCGAAAAAAATCGAATTTAGTTTACAACCTCTAAATCACAATTTGACTAAAAATTTATATACAATCCGAACTATAGGTGTTTATTTCATCTAAATTTATTCAAATTTAGCTCCTCCATCAAAATCCAAAAAAATCGAATTTAGGTTAAACCCTCTAAATCACAATTAGACTAAAAATTTATATAAAATCCGAACTATAGGTGTTTATTTCATCTCAATTTATTCAAATTTAGCTCCTCCATCAAAATCCAAAAAAATCGAATTTAGGTTAAACCCTCTAAATCACAATTTGACTAAAAATTTATATAAAATCCGAACTATAGGTGTTTATTTCATCTCAATTTATTCAAATTTAGCTCCTCCATCAAAAAACTCATCAAAATCGAAAAAAATCGAATTTAGTTTACAACCTCTAAATCACAATTTGACTAAAAATTTATATACAATCCGAACTATAGGTGTTTATTTCAACTAAATTTATTCAAATTTAGCTCCTCCATCAAAATCCAAAAAAATCGAATTTAGGTTAAACCCTCTAAATCACAATTTGACTAAAAATTTATATAAAATCCGAACTATAGGTGTTTATTTCATCTCAATTTATTCAAATTTAGCACCTCCATCAAAAAAACTCATCAAAATCCAAAAATATCGAATTTAGTTTAAAACCTCTAAATCACAATTTGACTAAAAATTTATATAAAATCCAAACTATAGGTGTTTATTTCATCTAAATTTATTCAAATTTAGTTCCTCCATCAAAAAAACTCATCAAAATCGAAAAAAATCGAATTTAGTTTACAACCTCTAAATCACAATTTGACTAAAAATTTATATACAATCCGAACTATAGGTGTTTATTTCATCTAAATTTATTCAAATTTAGCTCCTCCATCAAAATCCAAAAAAATCGAATTTAGGTTAAACCCTCTAAATCACAATTTGACTAAAAATTTATATAAAATCCGAACTATAGGTGTTTATTTCATCTAAATTTATTCAAATTTAGCTCCTCCATCAAAATCCAAAAAAATCGAATTTAGGTTAAACCCTCTAAATCACAATTTGACTAAAAATTTATATAAAATCCGAAATATTGGTGTTTATTTCATCTAAATTTATTCAAATTTAGCTCCTCCATCAAAAAAACTTATCAAAATCCAAAAAAATTGAATTTAGTTTAAAACCTTTAATCACCTTTTTGACTAAAAATTTATATAAAATCCGAACTATATGTGTTTATTTCATCTAAATTTATTCAAATTTAGCTCCTCCATCAAAAAACTCATCAAAATCGAATTTAGTTTACAACCTCTAAATCACAATTTGACTAAAAATTTATATAAAATCCGATCTATAGTTGCTTATTTCATCTAAATTTATTCAAATTTAGCTCCTCCATCAAAAAAACTCATCAAAATCCAAGAAAATCGAATTTAGTTTAAAACCTTTAATCACCTTTTTGACTAAAAATTTATATAAAATCCGAACTATATGTGTTTATTTCATCTAAATTTATTCTAATTTAGCTCCTCCATCAAAAAAACTCATCAAAATCCAAGAAAATCGAATTTAGTTTAAAACCTTTAATCACCTTTTTGACTAAAAATTTATATAAAATCCGAACTATATGTGTTTATTTCATCTAAATTTATTCTAATTTAGCTCCTCCATCAAAAAAACTCATCAAAATCCAAGAAAATCGAATTTAGTTTAAAACCTTTAATCACCTTTTTGACTAAAAATTTATATAAAATCCGAACTATAGGTGTTTATTTCATCTCAATTTATTCAAATTTAGCTCCTTCATCAAAATCCAAAAAAATCGAATTTAGGTTAAACCCTCTAAATCACAATTTGACTAAAAATTTATATAAAATCCGAAATATTGGTGTTTATTTCATCTAAATTTATTCAAATTTAGCTCCTCCATCAAAAAACTCATCTAAATAAAAAAAAAATCGAATTTAGTTTAAAACCTCTAAATCACAATTTGACTAAAAATTTATATAAAATCCGAACTATAGGTGTTTATTTCATCTAAATTTATACAAATTTAGCTCCTCCATCAAAAAAACTCATCAAAATCCAAAAAAATCGAATTTAGTTTAAAACCTCTAAATCACAATTTGACTAAAAATTTATATAAAATCCGAACTATAGGTGTTTATTTCATCTAAATTTATTCAAATTTAGCTCCTCCATCAAAATCCAAAAAAATCGAATTTAGGTTAAACCCTCTAAATCACAATTTGACTAAAAATTTATATAAAATCCGAAATATTGGTGTTTATTTCATCTAAATTTATTCAAATTTAGCTCCTCCATCAAAAAAACTTATCAAAATCCAAAAAAATTGAATTTAGTTTAAAACCTTTAAACACCTTTTTGACTAAAAATTTATATAAAATCCGAACTATATGTGTTTATTTCATCTAAATTTATTCAAATTTAGCTCCTCCATCAAAAAACTCATCAAAATCGAAAAAAATCGAACTTAGTTTACAACCTCTAAATCACAATTTGACTAAAAATTTATATACAATCCGAACTATAGGTGTTTATTTCATCTAAATTTATTCAAGTTTAGCTCCTCCATCAAAATCCAAAAAAATCGAATTTAGGTTAAACCCTCTAAATCACAATTTGACTAAAAATTTATATAAAATCCGAACTATAGGTGTTTATTTCATCTCAATTTATTCAAATTTAGCACCTCCATCAAAAAAACTCATCAAAATCCAAAAATATCGAATTTAGTTAAAACCCTCTAAATCACAATTTGACTAAAAATTTATATAAAATCCGAACTATAGGTGTTTATTTCATCTAAATTTATTCAAATTTAGCTCCTCCATCAAAAAACTCATCAAAATCGAAAAAAATCGAATTTAGTTTACAACCTCTAAATCACAATTTGACTAAAAATTTATATACAATCCGAACTATAGGTGTTTATTTCAACTAAATTTATTCAAATTTAGCTCCTCCATCAAAATCCAAAAAAATCGAATTTAGGTTAAACCCTCTAAATCACAATTTGACTAAAAATTTATATAAAATCCGAACTATAGGTGTTTATTTCATCTCAATTTATTCAAATTTAGCACCTCCATCAAAAAAACTCATCAAAATCCAAAAATATCGAATTTAGTTTAAAACCTCTAAATCACAATTTGACTAAAAATTTATATAAAATCCAAACTATAGGTGTTTATTTCATCTAAATTTATTCAAATTTAGTTCCTCCATCAAAAAAACTCATCAAAATCGAAAAAAATCGAATTTAGTTTACAACCTCTAAATCACAATTTGACTAAAAATTTATATACAATCCGAACTATAGGTGTTTATTTCATCTAAATTTATTCAAATTTAGCTCCTCCATCAAAATCCAAAAAAATCGAATTTAGGTTAAACCCTCTAAATCACAATTTGACTAAAAATTTATATAAAATCCGAACTATAGGTGTTTATTTCATCTAAATTTATTCAAATTTAGCTCCTCCATCAAAATCCAAAAAAATCGAATTTAGGTTAAACCCTCTAAATCACAATTTGACTAAAAATTTATATAAAATCCGAAATATTGGGGTTTATTTCATCTAAATTTATTCAAATTTAGCTCCTCCATCAAAAAACTCATCTAAATAAAAAAAAAATCGAATTTAGTTTAAAACCTCTAAATCACAATTTGACTAAAAATTTATATAAAATCCGAACTATAGGTGTTTATTTCATCTAAATTTATTCAAATTTAGCTCCTCCATCAAAAAAACTCATCAAAATCCAAAAAAATCGAATTTAGTTTAAAACCTCTAAATCACAATTTGACTAAAAATTTATATAAAATCCGAACTATAGGTGTTTATTTCATCTAAATTTATTCAAATTTAGCTCCTCCATCAAAATCCAAAAAAATCGAATTTAGGTTAAACCCTCTAAATCACAATTTGACTAAAAATTTATATAAAATCCGAAATATTGGTGTTTATTTCATCTAAATTTATTCAAATTTAGCTCCTCCATCAAAAAAACTTATCAAAATCCAAAAAAATTGAATTTAGTTTAAAACCTTTAATCACCTTTTTGACTAAAAATTTATATAAAATCCGAAATATTGGTGTTTATTTCATCTAAATTTATTCAAATTTAGCTCCTCCATCAAAAAACTCATCAAAATCGAATTTAGTTTACAACCTCTAAATCACAATTTGACTAAAAATTTATATAAAATCCGATCTATAGTTGCTTATTTCATCTAAATTTATTCAAATTTAGCTCCTCCATCAAAAAAACTCATCAAAATCCAAGAAAATCGAATTTAGTTTAAAACCTTTAATCACCTTTTTGACTAAAAATTTATATAAAATCCGAACTATATGTGTTTATTTCATCTAAATTTATTCTAATTTAGCTCCTCCATCAAAAAAACTCATCAAAATCCAAGAAAATCGAATTTAGTTTAAAACCTTTAATCACCTTTTTGACTAAAAATTTATATAAAATCCGAACTATATGTGTTTATTTCATCTAAATTTACTCTAATTTAGCTCCTCCATCAAAAAAACTCATCAAAATCCAAAAAAATCGAATTTAGTTTACAACCTCTAAATCTCAATTTGACTAAAAATTTATATAAAATCCGAACTATAGGTGTTTATTTCATCTAAATTTATTCAAATTTAGCTCCTGCATCAAAAAAACTCATCAAAATCCAAAAAAATCGAATTTAGTTTAAAATCTCTAAATCACAATTTGACTAAAAATTTATATACAATCCGAACTATAGGTGTTTATTTCATCTAAATTTATTCAAATTTAGCTCCTCCATCAAAATCCAAAAAAATCGAATTTAGGTTAAACCCTCTAAATCACAATTTGACTAAAAATTTATATAAAATCCGAACTATAGGTGTTTATTTCATCTAAATTTATTCAAATTTAGCTCCTCCATCAAAAAAACTCATCAAAATCCAAGAAAATCGAATTTAGTTTAAAACCTTTAATCACCTTTTTGACTAAAAATTTATATAAAATCCGAACTATATGTGTTTATTTCATCTAAATTTATTCTAATTTAGCTCCTCCATCAAAAAACTCATCAAAATCCAAAAAAATCGAATTTAGTTTAAAACCTCTAAATCACAATTTGACAAAAAATTTACATAAAATCCAAACTATAGGTGTTTATTTCATCTAAATTTATTCAAATTTAGCTCCTCCATCAAAAAAACTTATCAAAATCCAAAAAAAATGAATTTAGTTAAAACCCTCTAAATCACAATTTGACAAAAAATTTATATAAAATCCGAACTATAGGTGTTTATTTCATCTAAATTTATTCAAATTTAGCTCCTCCATCAAAAAACTCATCAAAATCGAAAAAAATCGAATTTAGTTTACAACCTCTAAATCACAATTTGACTAAAAATTTATATACAATCCGAACTATAGGTGTTTATTTCATCTAAATTTATTCAAATTTAGCTCCTCCATCAAAATCCAAAAAAATCGAATTTAGGTTAAACCCTCTAAATCACAATTTGACTAAAAATTTATATAAAATCCGAACTATAGGTGTTTATTTCATCTCAATTTATTCAAATTTAGCACCTCCATCAAAAAAACTCATCAAAATCCAAAAATATCGAATTTAGTTAAAACCCTCTAAATCACAATTTGACTAAAAATTTATATAAAATCCGAACTATAGGTGTTTATTTCATCTAAATTTATTCAAATTTAGCTCCTCCATCAAAAAACTCATCAAAATCGAAAAAAATCGAATTTAGTTTACAACCTCTAAATCACAATTTGACTAAAAATTTATATACAATCCGAACTATAGGTGTTTATTTCAACTAAATTTATTCAAATTTAGCTCCTCCATCAAAATCCAAAAAAATCGAATTTAGGTTAAACCCTCTAAATCACAATTTGACTAAAAATTTATATAAAATCCGAACTATAGGTGTTTATTTCATCTCAATTTATTCAAATTTAGCACCTCCATCAAAAAAACTCATCAAAATCCAAAAATATCGAATTTAGTTTAAAACCTCTAAATCACAATTTGACTAAAAATTTATATAAAATCCAAACTATAGGTGTTTATTTCATCTAAATTTATTCAAATTTAGTTCCTCCATCAAAAAAACTCATCAAAATCGAAAAAAATCGAATTTAGTTTACAACCTCTAAATCACAATTTGACTAAAAATTTATATAAAATCCGAACTATAGGTGTTTATTTCATCTCAATTTATTCAAATTTAGCACCTCCATCAAAAAAACTCATCAAAATCCAAAAATATCGAATTTAGTTTAAAACCTCTAAATCACAATTTGACTAAAAATTTATATAAAATCCAAACTATAGGTGTTTATTTCATCTAAATTTATTCAAATTTAGTTCCTCCATCAAAAAAACTCATCAAAATCGAAAAAAATCGAATTTAGTTTACAACCTCTAAATCACAATTTGACTAAAAATTTATATACAATCCGAACTATAGGTGTTTATTTCATCTAAATTTATTCAAATTTAGCTCCTCCATCAAAATCCAAAAAAATCGAATTTAGGTTAAACCCTCTAAATCACAATTTGACTAAAAATTTATATAAAATCCGAACTATAGGTGTTTATTTCATCTAAATTTATTCAAATTTAGCTCCTCCATCAAAATCCAAAAAAATCGAATTTAGGTTAAACCCTCTAAATCACAATTTGACTAAAAATTTATATAAAATCCGAACTATAGGTGTTTATTTCATCTAAATTTATTCAAATTTAGCTCCTCCATCAAAAAACTCATCAAAATCGAAAAAAATCGAATTTAGTTTACAACCTCTAAATCACAATTTGACTAAAAATTTATATACAATCCGAACTATAGGTGTTTATTTCATCTAAATTTATTCAAATTTAGCTCCTCCATCAAAATCCAAAAAAATCGAATTTAGGTTAAACCCTCTAAATCACAATTTGACTAAAAATTTATATAAAATCCGAACTATAGGTGTTTATTTCATCTCAATTTATTCAAATTTAGCACCTCCATCAAAAAAACTCATCAAAATCCAAAAATATCGAATTTAGTTAAAACCCTCTAAATCACAATTTGACTAAAAATTTATATAAAATCCGAACTATAGGTGTTTATTTCATCTAAATTTATTCAAATTTAGCTCCTCCATCAAAAAACTCATCAAAATCGAAAAAATCGAATTTAGTTTACAACCTCTAAATCACAATTTGACTAAAAATTTATATACAATCCGAACTATAGGTGTTTATTTCAACTAAATTTATTCAAATTTAGCTCCTCCATCAAAATCCAAAAAAATCGAATTTAGGTTAAACCCTCTAAATCACAATTTGACTAAAAATTTATATAAAATCCGAACTATAGGTGTTTATTTCATCTCAATTTATTCAAATTTAGCACCTCCATCAAAAAAACTCATCAAAATCCAAAAATATCGAATTTAGTTTAAAACCTCTAAATCACAATTTGACTAAAAATTTATATAAAATCCAAACTATAGGTGTTTATTTCATCTAAATTTATTCAAATTTAGTTCCTCCATCAAAAAAACTCATCAAAATCGAAAAAAATCGAATTTAGTTTACAACCTCTAAATCACAATTTGACTAAAAATTTATATACAATCCGAACTATAGGTGTTTATTTCATCTAAATTTATTCAAATTTAGCTCCTCCATCAAAATCCAAAAAAATCGAATTTAGGTTAAACCCTCTAAATCACAATTTGACTAAAAATTTATATAAAATCCGAACTATAGGTGTTTATTTCATCTAAATTTATTCAAATTTAGCTCCTCCATCAAAATCCAAAAAAATCGAATTTAGGTTAAACCCTCTAAATCACAATTTGACTAAAAATTTATATAAAATCCGAAATATTGGTGTTTATTTCATCTAAATTTATTCAAATTTAGCTCCTCCATCAAAAAACTCATATAAATCAAAAAAAAATCGAATTTAGTTTAAAACCTCTAAATCACAATTTGACTAAAAATTTATATAAAATCCGAACTATAGGTGTTTATTTCATCTAAATTTATTCAAATTTAGCTCCTCCATCAAAAAAACTCATCAAAATCCAAAAAAATCGAATTTAGTTTAAAACCTCTAAATCACAATTTGACTAAAAATTTATATAAAATCCGAACTATAGGTGTTTATTTCATCTAAATTTATTCAAATTTAGCTCCTCCATCAAAATCCAAAAAAATCGAATTTAGGTTAAACCCTCTAAATCACAATTTGACTAAAAATTTATATAAAATCCGAAATATTGGTGTTTATTTCATCTAAATTTATTCAAATTTAGCTCCTCCATCAAAAAAACTTATCAAAATCCAAAAAAATTGAATTTAGTTTAAAACCTTTAATCACCTTTTTGACTAAAAATTTATATAAAATCCGAACTATATGTGTTTATTTCATCTAAATTTATTCAAATTTAGCTCCTCCATCAAAAAACTCATCAAAATCGAATTTAGTTTACAACCTCTAAATCACAATTTGACTAAAAATTTATATAAAATCCGATCTATAGTTGCTTATTTCATCTAAATTTATTCAAATTTAGCTCCTCCATCAAAAAAACTCATCAAAATCCAAGAAAATCGAATTTAGTTTAAAACCTTTAATCACCTTTTTGACTAAAAATTTATATAAAATCCGAACTATATGTGTTTATTTCATCTAAATTTATTCTAATTTAGCTCCTCCATCAAAAAAACTCATCAAAATCCAAGAAAATCGAATTTAGTTTAAAACCTTTAATCACCTTTTTGACTAAAAATTTATATAAAATCCGAACTATATGTGTTTATTTCATCTAAATTTATTCTAATTTAGCTCCTCCATCAAAAAAACTCATCAAAATCCAAGAAAATCGAATTTAGTTTAAAACCTTTAATCACCTTTTTGACTAAAAATTTATATAAAATCCGAACTATAGGTGTTTATTTCATCTCAATTTATTCAAATTTAGCTCCTTCATCAAAATCCAAAAAAATCGAATTTAGGTTAAACCCTCTAAATCACAATTTGACTAAAAATTTATATAAAATCCGAAATATTGGTGTTTATTTCATCTAAATTTATTCAAATTTAGCTCCTCCATCAAAAAACTCATCTAAATAAAAAAAAAATCGAATTTAGTTTAAAACCTCTAAATCACAATTTGACTAAAAATTTATATAAAATCCGAACTATAGGTGTTTATTTCATCTAAATTTATTCAAATTTAGCTCCTCCATCAAAAAAACTCATCAAAATCCAAAAAAATCGAATTTAGTTTAAAACCTCTAAATCACAATTTGACTAAAAATTTATATAAAATCCGAACTATAGGTGTTTATTTCATCTAAATTTATTCAAATTTAGCTCCTCCATCAAAATCCAAAAAAATCGAATTTAGGTTAAACCCTCTAAATCACAATTTGACTAAAAATTTATATAAAATCCGAAATATTGGTGTTTATTTCATCTAAATTTATTCAAATTTAGCTCCTCCATCAAAAAAACTCATCAAAATCCAAGAAAATCGAATTTAGTTTAAAACCTTTAATCACCTTTTTGACTAAAAATTTATATAAAATCCGAACTATATGTGTTTATTTCATCTAAATTTATTCTAATTTAGCTCCTCCATCAAAAAAACTCATCAAAATCCAAGAAAATCGAATTTAGTTTAAAACCTTTAATCACCTTTTTGACTAAAAATTTATATAAAATCCGAACTATATGTGTTTATTTCATCTAAATTTATTCTAATTTAGCTCCTCCATCAAAAAAACTCATCAAAATCCAAGAAAATCGAATTTAGTTTAAAACCTTTAATCACCTTTTTGACTAAAAATTTATATAAAATCCGAACTATATGTGTTTATTTCATCTAAATTTATTCTAATTTAGCTCCTCCATCAAAAAAACTCATCAAAATCCAAAAAAATCGAATTTAGTTTACAACCTCTAAATCTCAATTTGACTAAAAATTTATATAAAATCCGAACTATAGGTGTTTATTTCATCTAAATTTATTCAAATTTAGCTCCTGCATCAAAAAAACTCATCAAAATCCAAAAAAATCGAATTTAGTTTAAAACCTCTAAATCACAATTTGACTAAAAATTTATATACAATCCGAACTATAGGTGTTTATTTCATCTAAATTTATTCAAATTTAGCTCCCTCCATCAAAATCCAAAAAAATCGAATTTAGGTTAAACCCTCTAAATCACAATTTGACTAAAAATTTATATAAAATCCGAACTATAGGTGTTTATTTCATCTCAATTTATTCAAATTTAGCACCTCCATCAAAAAAACTCATCAAAATCCAAAAATATCGAATTTAGTTTAAAACCTCTAAATCACAATTTGACTAAAAATTTATATAAAATCCAAACTATAGGTGTTTATTTCATCTAAATTTATTCAAATTTAGTTCCTCCATCAAAAAAACTCATCAAAATCGAAAAAAATCGAATTTAGTTTACAACCTCTAAATCACAATTTGACTAAAAATTTATATACAATCCGAACTATAGGTGTTTATTTCATCTAAATTTATTCAAATTTAGCTCCTCCATCAAAATCCAAAAAAATCGAATTTAGGTTAAACCCTCTAAATCACAATTTGACTAAAAATTTATATAAAATCCGAACTATAGGTGTTTATTTCATCTAAATTTATTCAAATTTAGCTCCTCCATCAAAATCCAAAAAATCGAATTTAGGTTAAACCCTCTAAATCACAATTTGACTAAAAATTTATATAAAATCCGAACTATAGGTGTTTATTTCATCTAAATTTATTCAAATTTAGCTCCTCCATCAAAAAACTCATCAAAATCCAAAAAAATCGAATTTAGTTTAAAACCTCTAAATCACAATTTGACTAAAAATTTATATACAATCCGAACTATAGGTGTTTATTTCATCTAAATTTATTCAAATTTAGCTCCTCCATCAAAATCCAAAAAAATCGAATTTAGGTTAAACCCTCTAAATCACAATTTGACTAAAAATTTATATAAAATCCGAACTATAGGTGTTTATTTCATCTAAATTTATTCAAATTTAGCTCCTCCATCAAAAAAACTCATCAAAATCCAAGAAAATCGAATTTAGTTTAAAACCTTAATCACCTTTTTGACTAAAAATTTATATAAAATCCGAACTATATGTGTTTATTTCATCTAAATTTATTCTAATTTAGCTCCTCCATCAAAAAACTCATCAAAATCCAAAAAAATCGAATTTAGTTTAAAACCTCTAAATCACAATTTGACAAAAAATTTACATAAAATCCAAACTATAGGTGTTTATTTCATCTAAATTTATTCAAATTTAGCTCCTCCATCAAAAAAACTTATCAAAATCCAAAAAAAATGAATTTAGTTAAAACCCTCTAAATCACAATTTGACAAAAAATTTATATAAAATCCGAACTATAGGTGTTTATTTCATCTAAATTTATTCAAATTTAGCTCCTCCATCAAAAAACTCATCAAAATCGAAAAAAATCGAATTTAGTTTACAACCTCTAAATCACAGTTTGACTAAAAATTTATATACAATCCGAACTATAGGTGTTTATTTCATCTAAATTTATTCAAATTTAGCTCCTCCATCAAAATCCAAAAAAATCGAATTTAGGTTAAACCCTCTAAATCACAATTTGACTAAAAATTTATATAAAATCCGAACTATAGGTGTTTATTTCATCTCAATTTATTCAAATTTAGCACCTCCATCAAAAAAACTCATCAAAATCCAAAAATATCGAATTTAGTTAAAACCCTCTAAATCACAATTTGACTAAAAATTTATATAAAATCCGAACTATAGGTGTTTATTTCATCTAAATTTATTCAAATTTAGCTCCTCCATCAAAAAACTCATCAAAATCGAAAAAAATCGAATTTAGTTTACAACCTCTAAATCACAATTTGACTAAAAATTTATATACAATCCGAACTATAGGTGTTTATTTCAACTAAATTTATTCAAATTTAGCTCCTCCATCAAAATCCAAAAAAATCGAATTTAGGTTAAACCCTCTAAATCACAATTTGACTAAAAATTTATATAAAATCCGAACTATAGGTGTTTATTTCATCTCAATTTATTCAAATTTAGCACCTCCATCAAAAAAACTCATCAAAATCCAAAAATATCGAATTTAGTTTAAAACCTCTAAATCACAATTTGACTAAAAATTTATATAAAATCCAAACTATAGGTGTTTATTTCATCTAAATTTATTCAAATTTAGTTCCTCCATCAAAAAAACTCATCAAAATCGAAAAAAATCGAATTTAGTTTACAACCTCTAAATCACAATTTGACTAAAAATTTATATACAATCCGAACTATAGGTGTTTATTTCATCTAAATTTATTCAAATTTAGCTCCTCCATCAAAATCCAAAAAAATCGAATTTAGGTTAAACCCTCTAAATCACAATTTGACTAAAAATTTATATAAAATCCGAACTATAGGTGTTTATTTCATCTAAATTTATTCAAATTTAGCTCCTCCATCAAAATCCAAAAAATCGAATTTAGGTTAAACCCTCTAAATCACAATTTGACTAAAAATTTATATAAAATCCGAACTATAGGTGTTTATTTCATCTAAATTTATTCAAATTTAGCTCCTCCATCAAAAAACTCATCAAAATCGAAAAAAATCGAATTTAGTTTACAACCTCTAAATCACAATTTGACTAAAAATTTATATACAATCCGAACTATAGGTGTTTATTTCATCTAAATTTATTCAAATTTAGCTCCTCCATCAAAATCCAAAAAAATCGAATTTAGGTTAAACCCTCTAAATCACAATTTGACTAAAAATTTATATAAAATCCGAACTATAGGTGTTTATTTCATCTAAATTTATTCAAATTTAGCTCCTCCATCAAAAAAACTCATCAAAATCCAAAAAAATCGAATTTAGTTTAAAACCTCTAAATCACAATTTGACTAAAAATTTATATAAAATCCGAACTATAGGTGTTTATTTCATCTAAATTTATTCAAATTTAGCTCCTCCATCAAAAAAACTCATCAAAATCCAAAAAAATCGAATTTAGTTTAAAACCTCTAAATCACAATTTGACAAAAAATTTATATAAAATCCGATCTATAGTTGCTTATTTCATCTAAATTTATTCAAATTTAGCTCCTCCATCAAAAAAACTCATCAAAATCCAAGAAAATCGAATTTAGTTTAAAACCTTTAATCACCTTTTTGACTAAAAATTTATATAAAATCCGAACTATATGTGTTTATTTCATCTAAATTTATTCAAATTTAGCTCCTCCATCAAAAAAACTCATCAAAATCGAAAAAAATCGAATTTAGTTTAAAACCTCTAAATCACAATTTGACTAAAAATTTATATACAATCCGAACTATAGGTGTTTATTTCATCTAAATTTATTCAAATTTAGCTCCTCCATCAAAATCCAAAAAAATCGAATTTAGGTTAAACCCTCTAAATCACAATTTGACTAAAAATTTATATAAAATCCGAAATATTGGTGTTTATTTCATCTAAATTTATTCAAATTTAGCTCCTCCATCAAAAAAACTTATCAAAATCCAAAAAAATTGAATTTAGTTTAAAACCTTTAATCACCTTTTTGACTAAAAATTTATATAAAATCCGAACTATATGTGTTTATTTCATCTAAATTTATTCAAATTTAGCTCCTCCATCAAAAAACTCATCAAAATCGAATTTAGTTTACAACCTCTAAATCACAATTTGACTAAAAATTTATATAAAATCCGATCTATAGTTGCTTATTTCATCTAAATTTATTCAAATTTAGCTCCTCCATCAAAAAAACTCATCAAAATCCAAGAAAATCGAATTTAGTTTAAAACCTTTAATCACCTTTTTGACTAAAAATTTATATAAAATCCGAACTATATGTGTTTATTTCATCTAAATTTATTCTAATTTAGCTCCTCCATCAAAAAAACTCATCAAAATCCAAGAAAATCGAATTTAGTTTAAAACCTTTAATCACCTTTTTGACTAAAAATTTATATAAAATCCGAACTATATGTGTTTATTTCATCTAAATTTATTCTAATTTAGCTCCTCCATCAAAAAAACTCATCAAAATCCAAGAAAATCGAATTTAGTTTAAAACCTTTAATCACCTTTTTGACTAAAAATTTATATAAAATCCGAACTATATGTGTTTATTTCATCTAAATTTATTCTAATTTAGCTCCTCCATCAAAAAAACTCATCAAAATCCAAAAAAATCGAATTTAGTTTACAACCTCTAAATCTCAATTTGACTAAAAATTTATATAAAATCCGAACTATAGGTGTTTATTTCATCTAAATTTATTCAAATTTAGCTCCTGCATCAAAAAAACTCATCAAAATCCAAAAAAATCGAATTTAGTTTAAAATCTCTAAATCACAATTTGACTAAAAATTTATATACAATCCGAACTATAGGTGTTTATTTCATCTAAATTTATTCAAATTTAGCTCCTCCATCAAAATCCAAAAAAATCGAATTTAGGTTAAACCCTCTAAATCACAATTTGACTAAAAATTTATATAAAATCCGAACTATAGGTGTTTATTTCATCTAAATTTATTCAAATTTAGCTCCTCCATCAAAAAAACTCATCAAAATCCAAGAAAATCGAATTTAGTTTAAAACCTTTAATCACCTTTTTGACTAAAAATTTATATAAAATCCGAACTATATGTGTTTATTTCATCTAAATTTATTCTAATTTAGCTCCTCCATCAAAAAACTCATCAAAATCCAAAAAAATCGAATTTAGTTTAAAACCTCTAAATCACAATTTGACTAAAAATTTATATAAAATCCGAACTATAGGTGTTTATTTCATCTAAATTTATTCAAATTTAGCTCCTCCATCAAAAAAACTCATCAAAATCCAAAAAAATCGAATTTAGTTTAAAACCTCTAAATCACAATTTGACAAAAAATTTATATAAAATCCGATCTATAGTTGCTTATTTCATCTAAATTTATTCAAATTTAGCTCCTCCATCAAAAAAACTCATCAAAATCCAAGAAAATCGAATTTAGTTTAAAACCTTTAATCACCTTTTTGACTAAAAATTTATATAAAATCCGAACTATATGTGTTTATTTCATCTAAATTTATTCAAATTTAGCTCCTCCATCAAAAAAACTCATCAAAATCGAAAAAAATCGAATTTAGTTTAAAACCTCTAAATCACAATTTGACTAAAAATTTATATACAATCCGAACTATAGGTGTTTATTTCATCTAAATTTATTCAAATTTAGCTCCTCCATCAAAATCCAAAAAAATCGAATTTAGGTTAAACCCTCTAAATCACAATTTGACTAAAAATTTATATAAAATCCGAAATATTGGTGTTTATTTCATCTAAATTTATTCAAATTTAGCTCCTCCATCAAAAAAACTTATCAAAATCCAAAAAAATTGAATTTAGTTTAAAACCTTTAATCACCTTTTTGACTAAAAATTTATATAAAATCCGAACTATATGTGTTTATTTCATCTAAATTTATTCAAATTTAGCTCCTCCATCAAAAAACTCATCAAAATCGAATTTAGTTTACAACCTCTAAATCACAATTTGACTAAAAATTTATATAAAATCCGATCTATAGTTGCTTATTTCATCTAAATTTATTCAAATTTAGCTCCTCCATCAAAAAAACTCATCAAAATCCAAGAAAATCGAATTTAGTTTAAAACCTTTAATCACCTTTTTGACTAAAAATTTATATAAAATCCGAACTATATGTGTTTATTTCATCTAAATTTATTCTAATTTAGCTCCTCCATCAAAAAAACTCATCAAAATCCAAGAAAATCGAATTTAGTTTAAAACCTTTAATCACCTTTTTGACTAAAAATTTATATAAAATCCGAACTATATGTGTTTATTTCATCTAAATTTATTCTAATTTAGCTCCTCCATCAAAAAAACTCATCAAAATCCAAGAAAATCGAATTTAGTTTAAAACCTTTAATCACCTTTTTGACTAAAAATTTATATAAAATCCGAACTATATGTGTTTATTTCATCTAAATTTATTCTAATTTAGCTCCTCCATCAAAAAAACTCATCAAAATCCAAAAAAATCGAATTTAGTTTACAACCTCTAAATCTCAATTTGACTAAAAATTTATATAAAATCCGAACTATAGGTGTTTATTTCATCTAAATTTATTCAAATTTAGCTCCTGCATCAAAAAAACTCATCAAAATCCAAAAAAATCGAATTTAGTTTAAAATCTCTAAATCACAATTTGACTAAAAATTTATATACAATCCGAACTATAGGTGTTTATTTCATCTAAATTTATTCAAATTTAGCTCCTCCATCAAAATCCAAAAAAATCGAATTTAGGTTAAACCCTCTAAATCACAATTTGACTAAAAATTTATATAAAATCCGAACTATAGGTGTTTATTTCATCTAAATTTATTCAAATTTAGCTCCTCCATCAAAAAAACTCATCAAAATCCAAGAAAATCGAATTTAGTTTAAAACCTTTAATCACCTTTTTGACTAAAAATTTATATAAAATCCGAACTATATGTGTTTATTTCATCTAAATTTATTCTAATTTAGCTCCTCCATCAAAAAACTCATCAAAATCCAAAAAAATCGAATTTAGTTTAAAACCTCTAAATCACAATTTGACAAAAAATTTACATAAAATCCAAACTATAGGTGTTTATTTCATCTAAATTTATTCAAATTTAGCTCCTCCATCAAAAAAACTTATCAAAATCCAAAAAAAATGAATTTAGTTAAAACCCTCTAAATCACAATTTGACAAAAAATTTATATAAAATCCGAACTATAGGTGTTTATTTCATCTAAATTTATTCAAATTTAGCTCCTCCATCAAAAAACTCATCAAAATCGAAAAAAATCGAATTTAGTTTACAACCTCTAAATCACAATTTGACTAAAAATTTATATACAATCCGAACTATAGGTGTTTATTTCATCTAAATT
This sequence comes from Andrena minutula, assembly GCA_929113495.1. Taxonomy (NCBI): domain Eukaryota; kingdom Metazoa; phylum Arthropoda; class Insecta; order Hymenoptera; family Andrenidae; genus Andrena; species Andrena minutula. Next base: position 19,513,031 of record OV815995.1, read on the forward strand.
TATTCAAATTTAGCTCCTCCATCAAAATCCAAAAAAATCGAATTTAGGTTAAACCCTCTAAATCACAATTTGACTAAAAATTTATATAAAATCCGAACTATAGGTGTTTATTTCATCTCAATTTATTCAAATTTAGCACCTCCATCAAAAAAACTCATCAAAATCCAAAAATATCGAATTTAGTTAAAACCCTCTAAATCACAATTTGACTAAAAATTTATATAAAATCCGAACTATAGGTGTTTATTTCATCTAAATTTATTCAAATTTAGCTCCTCCATCAAAAAACTCATCAAAATCGAAAAAAATCGAATTTAGTTTACAACCTCTAAATCACAATTTGACTAAAAATTTATATACAATCCGAACTATAGGTGTTTATTTCAACTAAATTTATTCAAATTTAGCTCCTCCATCAAAATCCAAAAAAATCGAATTTAGGTTAAACCCTCTAAATCACAATTTGACTAAAAATTTATATAAAATCCGAACTATAGGTGTTTATTTCATCTCAATTTATTCAAATTTAGCACCTCCATCAAAAAAACTCATCAAAATCCAAAAATATCGAATTTAGTTTAAAACCTCTAAATCACAATTTGACTAAAAATTTATATAAAATCCAAACTATAGGTGTTTATTTCATCTAAATTTATTCAAATTTAGTTCCTCCATCAAAAAAACTCATCAAAATCGAAAAAAATCGAATTTAGTTTACAACCTCTAAATCACAATTTGACTAAAAATTTATATAAAATCCGAACTATAGGTGTTTATTTCATCTCAATTTATTCAAATTTAGCACCTCCATCAAAAAAACTCATCAAAATCCAAAAATATCGAATTTAGTTTAAAACCTCTAAATCACAATTTGACTAAAAATTTATATAAAATCCAAACTATAGGTGTTTATTTCATCTAAATTTATTCAAATTTAGTTCCTCCATCAAAAAAACTCATCAAAATCGAAAAAAATCGAATTTAGTTTACAACCTCTAAATCACAATTTGACTAAAAATTTATATACAATCCGAACTATAGGTGTTTATTTCATCTAAATTTATTCAAATTTAGCTCCTCCATCAAAATCCAAAAAAATCGAATTTAGGTTAAACCCTCTAAATCACAATTTGACTAAAAATTTATATAAAATCCGAACTATAGGTGTTTATTTCATCTAAATTTATTCAAATTTAGCTCCTCCATCAAAATCCAAAAAAATCGAATTTAGGTTAAACCCTCTAAATCACAATTTGACTAAAAATTTATATAAAATCCGAACTATAGGTGTTTATTTCATCTAAATTTATTCAAATTTAGCTCCTCCATCAAAAAACTCATCAAAATCGAAAAAAATCGAATTTAGTTTACAACCTCTAAATCACAATTTGACTAAAAATTTATATACAATCCGAACTATAGGTGTTTATTTCATCTAAATTTATTCAAATTTAGCTCCTCCATCAAAATCCAAAAAAATCGAATTTAGGTTAAACCCTCTAAATCACAATTTGACTAAAAATTTATATAAAATCCGAACTATAGGTGTTTATTTCATCTCAATTTATTCAAATTTAGCACCTCCATCAAAAAAACTCATCAAAATCCAAAAATATCGAATTTAGTTAAAACCCTCTAAATCACAATTTGACTAAAAATTTATATAAAATCCGAACTATAGGTGTTTATTTCATCTAAATTTATTCAAATTTAGCTCCTCCATCAAAAAACTCATCAAAATCGAAAAAAATCGAATTTAGTTTACAACCTCTAAATCACAATTTGACTAAAAATTTATATACAATCCGAACTATAGGTGTTTATTTCAACTAAATTTATTCAAATTTAGCTCCTCCATCAAAATCCAAAAAAATCGAATTTAGGTTAAACCCTCTAAATCACAATTTGACTAAAAATTTATATAAAATCCGAACTATAGGTGTTTATTTCATCTCAATTTATTCAAATTTAGCACCTCCATCAAAAAAACTCATCAAAATCCAAAAATATCGAATTTAGTTTAAAACCTCTAAATCACAATTTGACTAAAAATTTATATAAAATCCAAACTATAGGTGTTTATTTCATCTAAATTTATTCAAATTTAGTTCCTCCATCAAAAAAACTCATCAAAATCGAAAAAAATCGAATTTAGTTTACAACCTCTAAATCACAATTTGACTAAAAATTTATATACAATCCGAACTATAGGTGTTTATTTCATCTAAATTTATTCAAATTTAGCTCCTCCATCAAAATCCAAAAAAATCGAATTTAGGTTAAACCCTCTAAATCACAATTTGACTAAAAATTTATATAAAATCCGAAATATTGGTGTTTATTTCATCTAAATTTATTCAAATTTAGCTCCTCCATCAAAAAACTCATCTAAATAAAAAAAAAATCGAATTTAGTTTAAAACCTCTAAATCACAATTTGACTAAAAATTTATATAAAATCCGAACTATAGGTGTTTATTTCATCTAAATTTATTCAAATTTAGCTCCTCCATCAAAAAAACTCATCAAAATCGAATTTAGTTTACAACCTCTAAATCACAATTTGACAAAAATTTATATAAAATCCGATCTATAGTTGCTTATTTCATCTAAATTTATTCAAATTTAGCTCCTCCATCAAAAAAACTCATCAAAATCCAAGAAAATCGAATTTAGTTTAAAACCTTTAATCACCTTTTTGACTAAAAATTTATATAAAATCCGAACTATATGTGTTTATTTCATCTAAATTTATTCTAATTTAGCTCCTCCATCAAAAAAACTCATCAAAATCCAAGAAAATCGAATTTAGTTTAAAACCTTTAATCACCTTTTTGACTAAAAATTTATATAAAATCCGAACTATATGTGTTTATTTCATCTAAATTTATTCTAATTTAGCTCCTCCATCAAAAAAACTCATCAAAATCCAAGAAAATCGAATTTAGTTTAAAACCTTTAATCACCTTTTTGACTAAAAATTTATATAAAATCCGAACTATATGTGTTTATTTCATCTAAATTTATTCTAATTTAGCTCCTCCATCAAAAAAACTCATCAAAATCCAAAAAAATCGAATTTAGTTTACAACCTCTAAATCTCAATTTGACTAAAAATTTATATAAAATCCGAACTATAGGTGTTTATTTCATCTAAATTTATTCAAATTTAGCTCCTGCATCAAAAAAACTCATCAAAATCCAAAAAAATCGAATTTAGTTTAAAACCTCTAAATCACAATTTGACTAAAAATTTATATACAATCCGAACTATAGGTGTTTATTTCATCTAAATTTATTCAAATTTAGCTCCTCCATCAAAATCCAAAAAAATCGAATTTAGGTTAAACCCTCTAAATCACAATTTGACTAAAAATTTATATAAAATCCGAACTATAGGTGTTTATTTCATCTCAATTTATTCAAATTTAGCTCCTCCATCAAAATCCAAAAAAATCGAATTTAGGTTAAACCCTCTAAATCACAATTTGACTAAAAATTTATATAAAATCCGAAATATTGGTGTTTATTTCATCTAAATTTATTCAAATTTAGCTCCTCCATCAAAAAACTCATCTAAATAAAAAAAAAATCGAATTTAGTTTAAAACCTCTAAATCACAATTTGACTAAAAATTTATATAAAATCCGAACTATAGGTGTTTATTTCATCTAAATTTATTCAAATTTAGCTCCCCCATCAAAAAAACTCATCAAAATCCAAAAAAATCGAATTTAGTTTAAAACCTCTAAATCACAATTTGACTAAAAATTTATATAAAATCCGAACTATAGGTGTTTATTTCATCTAAATTTATTCAAATTTAGCTCCTCCATCAAAATCCAAAAAAATCGAATTTAGGTTAAACCCTCTAAATCACAATTTGACTAAAAATTTATATAAAATCCGAAATATTGGTGTTTATTTCATCTAAATTTATTCAAATTTAGCTCCTCCATCAAAAAAACTTATCAAAATCCAAAAAAATTGAATTTAGTTTAAAACCTTTAATCACCTTTTTGACTAAAAATTTATATAAAATCCGAACTATATGTGTTTATTTCATCTAAATTTATTCAAATTTAGCTCCTCCATCAAAAAACTCATCAAAATCGAATTTAGTTTACAACCTCTAAATCACAATTTGACTAAAAATTTATATAAAATCCGATCTATAGTTGCTTATTTCATCTAAATTTATTCAAATTTAGCTCCTCCATCAAAAAAACTCATCAAAATCCAAGAAAATCGAATTTAGTTTAAAACCTTTAATCACCTTTTTGACTAAAAATTTATATAAAATCCGAACTATATGTGTTTATTTCATCTAAATTTATTCTAATTTAGCTCCTCCATCAAAAAAACTCATCAAAATCCAAGAAAATCGAATTTAGTTTAAAACCTTTAATCACCTTTTTGACTAAAAATTTATATAAAATCCGAACTATATGTGTTTATTTCATCTAAATTTATTCTAATTTAGCTCCTCCATCAAAAAAACTCATCAAAATCCAAAAAAATCGAATTTAGTTTACAACCTCTAAATCTCAATTTGACTAAAAATTTATATAAAATCCGAACTATAGGTGTTTATTTCATCTAAATTTATTCAAATTTAGCTCCTGCATCAATAAAACTCATCAAAATCCAAGAAAATCGAATTTAGTTTAAAACCTTTAATCACCTTTTTGACTAAAAATTTATATAAAATCCGAACTATATGTGTTTATTTCATCTAAATTTATTCTAATTTAGCTCCTCCATCAAAAAACTCATCAAAATCCAAAAAAATCGAATTTAGTTTAAAACCTCTAAATCACAATTTGACTAAAAATTTATATAAAATCCGAACTATAGGTGTTTATTTCATCTAAATTTATTCAAATTTAGCTCCTCCATCAAAAAAACATCAAAATCCAAAAAAATCGAATTTAGTTTAAAACCTCTAAATCACAATTTGACAAAAAATTTACATAAAATCCAAACTATAGGAGTTTATTTCATCTAAATTTATTCAAATTTAGCTCCTCCATCAAAAAAACTCATCAAAATCCAAAAAAATTGAATTTAGTTTAAAACCTTTAATCACCTTTTTGACTAAAAATTTATATAAAATCCGAACTATATGTGTTTATTTCATCTAAATTTATTCTAATTTAGCTCCTCCATCAAAAAAACTCATCAAAATCCAAGAAAATCGAATTTAGTTTAAAACCTTTAATCACCTTTTTGACTAAAAATTTATATAAAATCCGAACTATATGTGTTTATTTCATCTAAATTTATTCAAATTTAGCTCCTCCATCAAAATCCAAAAAAATCGAATTTAGTTAAAACCCTCTAAATCCCAATTGGACTAAAAATTTATATAAAATCCGAACTATAGGTGTTTATTTCATCTAAATTTATTCAAATTTAGCTCCTCCATCAAAAAAACATCAAAATCCAAAAAAATCGAATTTAGTTTAAAACCTCTAAATCACAATTTGACAAAAAATTTACATAAAATCCAAACTATAGGAGTTTATTTCATCTAAATTTATTCAAATTTAGCTCCTCCATCAAAAAAACTCATCAAAATCCAAAAAAATTGAATTTAGTTTAAAACCTTTAATCACCTTTTTGACTAAAAATTTATATAAAATCCGAACTATAGGTGTTTATTTCATCTCAATTTATTCAAATTTAGCACCTCCATCAAAAAAACTCATCAAAATCCAAAAATATCGAATTTAGTTAAAACCCTCTAAATCACAATTTGACTAAAAATTTATATAAAATCCGAACTATAGGTGTTTATTTCATCTAAATTTATTCAAATTTAGCTCCTCCATCAAAAAACTCATCAAAATCGAAAAAAATCGAATTTAGTTTACAACCTCTAAATCACAATTTGACTAAAAATTTATATACAATCCGAACTATAGGTGTTTATTTCAACTAAATTTATTCAAATTTAGCTCCTCCATCAAAATCCAAAAAAATCGAATTTAGGTTAAACCCTCTAAATCACAATTTGACTAAAAATTTATATAAAATCCGAACTATAGGTGTTTATTTCATCTCAATTTATTCAAATTTAGCACCTCCATCAAAAAAACTCATCAAAATCCAAAAATATCGAATTTAGTTTAAAACCTCTAAATCACAATTTGACTAAAAATTTATATAAAATCCAAACTATAGGTGTTTATTTCATCTAAATTTATTCAAATTTAGTTCCTCCATCAAAAAAACTCATCAAAATCGAAAAAAATCGAATTTAGTTTACAACCTCTAAATCACAATTTGACTAAAAATTTATATACAATCCGAACTATAGGTGTTTATTTCATCTAAATTTATTCAAATTTAGCTCCTCCATCAAAATCCAAAAAAATCGAATTTAGGTTAAACCCTCTAAATCACAATTTGACTAAAAATTTATATAAAATCCGAACTATAGGTGTTTATTTCATCTAAATTTATTCAAATTTAGCTCCTCCATCAAAATCCAAAAAAATCGAATTTAGGTTAAACCCTCTAAATCACAATTTGACTAAAAATTTATATAAAATCCGAAATATTGGTGTTTATTTCATCTAAATTTATTCAAATTTAGCTCCTCCATCAAAAAACTCATCTAAATCAAAAAAAAATCGAATTTAGTTTAAAACCTCTAAATCACAATTTGACTAAAAATTTATATAAAATCCGAACTATAGGTGTTTATTTCATCTAAATTTATTCAAATTTAGCTCCTCCATCAAAAAAACTCATCAAAATCCAAAAAAATCGAATTTAGTTTAAAACCTCTAAATCACAATTTGACTAAAAATTTATATAAAATCCGAACTATAGGTGTTTATTTCATCTAAATTTATTCAAATTTAGCTCCTCCATCAAAATCCAAAAAAATCGAATTTAGGTTAAACCCTCTAAATCACAATTTGACTAAAAATTTATATAAAATCCGAAATATTGGTGTTTATTTCATCTAAATTTATTCAAATTTAGCTCCTCCATCAAAAAAACTTATCAAAATCCAAAAAAATTGAATTTAGTTTAAAACCTTTAATCACCTTTTTGACTAAAAATTTATATAAAATCCGAACTATATGTGTTTATTTCATCTAAATTTATTCAAATTTAGCTCCTCCATCAAAAAACTCATCAAAATCGAATTTAGTTTACAACCTCTAAATCACAATTTGACTAAAAATTTATATAAAATCCGATCTATAGTTGCTTATTTCATCTAAATTTATTCAAATTTAGCTCCTCCATCAAAAAAACTCATCAAAATCCAAGAAAATCGAATTTAGTTTAAAACCTTTAATCACCTTTTTGACTAAAAATTTATATAAAATCCGAACTATATGTGTTTATTTCATCTAAATTTATTCTAATTTAGCTCCTCCATCAAAAAAACTCATCAAAATCCAAGAAAATCGAATTTAGTTTAAAACCTTTAATCACCTTTTTGACTAAAAATTTATATAAAATCCGAACTATATGTGTTTATTTCATCTAAATTTATTCAAATTTAGCTCCTCCATCAAAAAACTCATCAAAATCGTAAAAAATCGAACTTAGTTTACAACCTCTAAATCACAATTTGACTAAAAATTTATATACAATCCGAACTATAGGTGTTTATTTCATCTAAATTTATTCAAGTTTAGCTCCTCCATCAAAATCCAAAAAATCGAATTTAGGTTAAACCCTCTAAATCACAATTTGACTAAAAATTTATATAAAATCCGAACTATAGGTGTTTATTTCATCTCAATTTATTCAAATTTAGCACCTCCATCAAAAAAACTCATCAAAATCCAAAAATATCGAATTTAGTTAAAACCCTCTAAATCACAATTTGACTAAAAATTTATATAAAATCCGAACTATAGGTGTTTATTTCATCTAAATTTATTCAAATTTAGCTCCTCCATCAAAAAACTCATCAAAATCGAAAAAAATCGAATTTAGTTTACAACCTCTAAATCACAATTTGACTAAAAATTTATATACAATCCGAACTATAGGTGTTTATTTCATCTAAATTTATTCAAATTTAGCTCCTCCATCAAAATCCAAAAAAATCGAATTTAGGTTAAACCCTCTAAATCACAATTTGACTAAAAATTTATATAAAATCCGAACTATAGGTGTTTATTTCATCTAAATTTATTCAAATTTAGCTCCTCCATCAAAATCCAAAAAAATCGAATTTAGGTTAAACCCTCTAAATCACAATTTGACTAAAAATTTATATAAAATCCGAAATATTGGTGTTTATTTCATCTAAATTTATTCAAATTTAGCTCCTCCATCAAAAAACTCATCTAAATAAAAAAAAAATCGAATTTAGTTTAAAACCTCTAAATCACAATTTGACTAAAAATTTATATAAAATCCGAACTATAGGTGTTTATTTCATCTAAATTTATTCAAATTTAGCTCCTCCATCAAAAAAACTCATCAAAATCCAAAAAAATCGAATTTAGTTTAAAACCTCTAAATCACAATTTGACTAAAAATTTATATAAAATCCGAACTATAGGTGTTTATTTCATCTAAATTTATTCAAATTTAGCTCCTCCATCAAAATCCAAAAAAATCGAATTTAGGTTAAACCCTCTAAATCACAATTTGACTAAAAATTTATATAAAATCCGAAATATTGGTGTTTATTTCATCTAAATTTATTCAAATTTAGCTCCTCCATCAAAAAAACTTATCAAAATCCAAAAAAATTGAATTTAGTTTAAAACCTTTAATCACCTTTTTGACTAAAAATTTATATAAAATCCGAACTATATGTGTTTATTTCATCTAAATTTATTCAAATTTAGCTCCTCCATCAAAAAACTCATCAAAATCGAATTTAGTTTACAACCTCTAAATCACAATTTGACTAAAAATTTATATAAAATCCGATCTATAGTTGCTTATTTCATCTAAATTTATTCAAATTTAGCTCCTCCATCAAAAAAACTCATCAAAATCCAAGAAAATCGAATTTAGTTTAAAACCTTTAATCACCTTTTTGACTAAAAATTTATATAAAATCCGAACTATATGTGTTTATTTCATCTAAATTTATTCTAATTTAGCTCCTCCATCAAAAAAACTCATCAAAATCCAAGAAAATCGAATTTAGTTTAAAACCTTTAATCACCTTTTTGACTAAAAATTTATATACAATCCGAACTATAGGTGTTTATTTCATCTAAATTTATTCAAATTTAGCTCCTCCATCAAAAAACTCATCTAAATAAAAAAAAAATCGAATTTAGTTTAAAACCTCTAAATCACAATTTGACTAAAAATTTATATAAAATCCGAACTATAGGTGTTTATTTCATCTAAATTTATTCAAATTTAGCTCCTCCATCAAAAAAACTCATCAAAATCCAAAAAAATCGAATTTAGTTTAAAACCTCTAAATCACAATTTGACTAAAAATTTATATAAAATCCGAACTATAGGTGTTTATTTCATCTAAATTTATTCAAATTTAGCTCCTCCATCAAAATCCAAAAAAATCGAATTTAGGTTAAACCCTCTAAATCACAATTTGACTAAAAATTTATATAAAATCCGAAATATTGGTGTTTATTTCATCTAAATTTATTCAAATTTAGCTCCTCCATCAAAAAAACTTATCAAAATCCAAAAAAATTGAATTTAGTTTAAAACCTTTAATCACCTTTTTGACTAAAAATTTATATAAAATCCGAACTATATGTGTTTATTTCATCTAAATTTATTCAAATTTAGCTCCTCCATCAAAAAACTCATCAAAATCGAATTTAGTTTACAACCTCTAAATCACAATTTGACTAAAAATTTATATAAAATCCGATCTATAGTTGCTTATTTCATCTAAATTTATTCAAATTTAGCTCCTCCATCAAAAAAACTCATCAAAATCCAAGAAAATCGAATTTAGTTTAAAACCTTTAATCACCTTTTTGACTAAAAATTTATATAAAATCCGAACTATATGTGTTTATTTCATCTAAATTTATTCTAATTTAGCTCCTCCATCAAAAAAACTCATCAAAATCCAAGAAAATCGAATTTAGTTTAAAACCTTTAATCACCTTTTTGACTAAAAATTTATATAAAATCCGAACTATATGTGTTTATTTCATCTAAATTTATTCTAATTTAGCTCCTCCATCAAAAAAACTCATCAAAATCCAAAAAAATCGAATTTAGTTTACAACCTCTAAATCTCAATTTGACTAAAAATTTATATAAAATCCGAACTATAGGTGTTTATTTCATCTAAATTTATTCAAATTTAGCTCCTGCATCAAAAAAACTCATCAAAATCCAAAAAAATCGAATTTAGTTTAAAACCTCTAAATCACAATTTGACTAAAAATTTATATACAATCCGAACTATAGGTGTTTATTTCATCTAAATTTATTCAAATTTAGCTCCTCCATCAAAATCCAAAAAAATCGAATTTAGGTTAAACCCTCTAAATCACAATTTGACTAAAAATTTATATAAAATCCGAACTATAGGTGTTTATTTCATCTAAATTTATTCAAATTTAGCTCCTCCATCAAAAAAACTCATCAAAATCCAAGAAAATCGAATTTAGTTTAAAACCTTTAATCACCTTTTTGACTAAAAATTTATATAAAATCCGAACTATATGTGTTTATTTCATCTAAATTTATTCTAATTTAGCTCCTCCATCAAAAAACTCATCAAAATCCAAAAAAATCGAATTTAGTTTAAAACCTCTAAATCACAATTTGACAAAAAATTTACATAAAATCCAAACTATAGGTGTTTATTTCATCTAAATTTATTCAAATTTAGCTCCTCCATCAAAAAAACTTATCAAAATCCAAAAAAAATGAATTTAGTTAAAACCCTCTAAATCACAATTTGACAAAAAATTTATATAAAATCCGAACTATAGGTGTTTATTTCATCTAAATTTATTCAAATTTAGCTCCTCCATCAAAAAACTCATCAAAATCGAAAAAAATCGAATTTAGTTTACAACCTCTAAATCACAATTTGACTAAAAATTTATATACAATCCGAACTATAGGTGTTTATTTCATCTAAATTTATTCAAATTTAACTCCTCCATCAAAATCCAAAAAAATCGAATTTAGGTTAAACCCTCTAAATCACAATTTGACTAAAAATTTATATAAAATCCGAACTATAGGTGTTTATTTCATCTCAATTTATTCAAATTTAGCACCTCCATCAAAAAAACTCATCAAAATCCAAAAATATCGAATTTAGTTAAAACCCTCTAAATCACAATTTGACTAAAAATTTATATAAAATCCGAACTATAGGTGTTTATTTCATCTAAATTTATTCAAATTTAGCTCCTCCATCAAAAAACTCATCAAAATCGAAAAAAATCGAATTTAGTTTACAACCTCTAAATCACAATTTGACTAAAAATTTATATACAATCCGAACTATAGGTGTTTATTTCAACTAAATTTATTCAAATTTAGCTCCTCCATCAAAATCCAAAAAAATCGAATTTAGGTTAAACCCTCTAAATCACAATTTGACTAAAAATTTATATAAAATCCGAACTATAGGTGTTTATTTCATCTCAATTTATTCAAATTTAGCACCTCCATCAAAAAAACTCATCAAAATCCAAAAATATCGAATTTAGTTTAAAACCTCTAAATCACAATTTGACTAAAAATTTATATAAAATCCAAACTATAGGTGTTTATTTCATCTAAATTTATTCAAATTTAGTTCCTCCATCAAAAAAACTCATCAAAATCGAAAAAAATCGAATTTAGTTTACAACCTCTAAATCACAATTTGACTAAAAATTTATATACAATCCGAACTATAGGTGTTTATTTCATCTAAATTTATTCAAATTTAGCTCCTCCATCAAAATCCAAAAAAATCGAATTTAGGTTAAACCCTCTAAATCACAATTTGACTAAAAATTTATATAAAATCCGAAATATTGGTGTTTATTTCATCTAAATTTATTCAAATTTAGCTCCTCCATCAAAAAAACTTATCAAAATCCAAAAAAATTGAATTTAGTTTAAAACCTTTAATCACCTTTTTGACTAAAAATTTATATAAAATCCGAACTATATGTGTTTATTTCATCTAAATTTATTCAAATTTAGCTCCTCCATCAAAAAACTCATCAAAATCGAATTTAGTTTACAACCTCTAAATCACAATTTGACTAAAAATTTATATAAAATCCGATCTATAGTTGCTTATTTCATCTAAATTTATTCAAATTTAGCTCCTCCATCAAAAAAACTCATCAAAATCCAAGAAAATCGAATTTAGTTTAAAACCTTTAATCACCTTTTTGACTAAAAATTTATATAAAATCCGAACTATATGTGTTTATTTCATCTAAATTTATTCTAATTTAGCTCCTCCATCAAAAAAACTCATCAAAATCCAAGAAAATCGAATTTAGTTTAAAACCTTTAATCACCTTTTTGACTAAAAATTTATATACAATCCGAACTATAGGTGTTTATTTCATCTAAATTTATTCAAATTTAGCTCCTCCATCAAAAAACTCATCTAAATAAAAAAAAAATCGAATTTAGTTTAAAACCTCTAAATCACAATTTGACTAAAAATTTATATAAAATCCGAACTATAGGTGTTTATTTCATCTAAATTTATTCAAATTTAGCTCCTCCATCAAAAAAACTCATCAAAATCCAAAAAAATCGAATTTAGTTTAAAACCTCTAAATCACAATTTGACTAAAAATTTATATAAAATCCGAACTATAGGTGTTTATTTCATCTAAATTTATTCAAATTTAGCTCCTCCATCAAAATCCAAAAAAATCGAATTTAGGTTAAACCCTCTAAATCACAATTTGACTAAAAATTTATATAAAATCCGAAATATTGGTGTTTATTTCATCTAAATTTATTCAAATTTAGCTCCTCCATCAAAAAAACTTATCAAAATCCAAAAAAATTGAATTTAGTTTAAAACCTTTAATCACCTTTTTGACTAAAAATTTATATAAAATCCGAACTATATGTGTTTATTTCATCTAAATTTATTCAAATTTAGCTCCTCCATCAAAAAACTCATCAAAATCGAATTTAGTTTACAACCTCTAAATCACAATTTGACTAAAAATTTATATAAAATCCGATCTATAGTTGCTTATTTCATCTAAATTTATTCAAATTTAGCTCCTCCATCAAAAAAACTCATCAAAATCCAAGAAAATCGAATTTAGTTTAAAACCTTTAATCACCTTTTTGACTAAAAATTTATATAAAATCCGAACTATATGTGTTTATTTCATCTAAATTTATTCTAATTTAGCTCCTCCATCAAAAAAACTCATCAAAATCCAAGAAAATCGAATTTAGTTTAAAACCTTTAATCACCTTTTTGACTAAAAATTTATATAAAATCCGAACTATATGTGTTTATTTCATCTAAATTTATTCTAATTTAGCTCCTCCATCAAAAAAACTCATCAAAATCCAAAAAAATCGAATTTAGTTTACAACCTCTAAATCTCAATTTGACTAAAAATTTATATAAAATCCGAACTATAGGTGTTTATTTCATCTAAATTTATTCAAATTTAGCTCCTGCATCAAAAAAACTCATCAAAATCCAAAAAAATCGAATTTAGTTTAAAACCTCTAAATCACAATTTGACTAAAAATTTATATACAATCCGAACTATAGGTGTTTATTTCATCTAAATTTATTCAAATTTAGCTCCTCCATCAAAATCCAAAAAAATCGAATTTAGGTTAAACCCTCTAAATCACAATTTGACTAAAAATTTATATAAAATCCGAACTATAGGTGTTTATTTCATCTAAATTTATTCAAATTTAGCTCCTCCATCAAAAAAACTCATCAAAATCCAAGAAAATCGAATTTAGTTTAAAACCTTTAATCACCTTTTTGACTAAAAATTTATATAAAATCCGAACTATATGTGTTTATTTCATCTAAATTTATTCTAATTTAGCTCCTCCATCAAAAAACTCATCAAAATCCAAAAAAATCGAATTTAGTTTAAAACCTCTAAATCACAATTTGACAAAAAATTTACATAAAATCCAAACTATAGGTGTTTATTTCATCTAAATTTATTCAAATTTAGCTCCTCCATCAAAAAAACTTATCAAAATCCAAAAAAAATGAATTTAGTTAAAACCCTCTAAATCACAATTTGACAAAAAATTTATATAAAATCCGAACTATAGGTGTTTATTTCATCTAAATTTATTCAAATTTAGCTCCTCCATCAAAAAACTCATCAAAATCGAAAAAAATCGAATTTAGTTTACAACCTCTAAATCACAATTTGACTAAAAATTTATATACAATCCGAACTATAGGTGTTTATTTCATCTAAATTTATTCAAATTTAACTCCTCCATCAAAATCCAAAAAAATCGAATTTAGGTTAAACCCTCTAAATCACAATTTGACTAAAAATTTATATAAAATCCGAACTATAGGTGTTTATTTCATCTAAATTTATTCAAATTTAGCTCCTCCATCAAAATCCAAAAAAATCGAATTTAGGTTAAACCCTCTAAATCACAATTTGACTAAAAATTTATATAAAATCCGAACTATAGGTGTTTATTTCATCTCAATTTATTCAAATTTAGCACCTCCATCAAAAAAACTCATCAAAATCCAAAAATATCGAATTTAGTTTAAAACCTCTAAATCACAATTTGACTAAAAATTTATATAAAATCCAAACTATAGGTGTTTATTTCATCTAAATTTATTCAAATTTAGCACCTCCATCAAAAAAACTCATCAAAATCCAAAAATATCGAATTTAGTTAAAACCCTCTAAATCACAATTTGACTAAAAATTTATATAAAATCCGAACTATAGGTGTTTATTTCATCTAAATTTATTCAAATTTAGCTCCTCCATCAAAAAACTCATCAAAATCGAAAAAAATCGAATTTAGTTTACAACCTCTAAATCACAATTTGACTAAAAATTTATATACAATCCGAACTATAGGTGTTTATTTCAACTAAATTTATTCAAATTTAGCTCCTCCATCAAAATCCAAAAAAATCGAATTTAGGTTAAACCCTCTAAATCACAATTTGACTAAAAATTTATATAAAATCCGAACTATAGGTGTTTATTTCATCTCAATTTATTCAAATTTAGCACCTCCATCAAAAAAACTCATCAAAATCCAAAAATATCGAATTTAGTTTAAAACCTCTAAATCACAATTTGACTAAAAATTTATATAAAATCCAAACTATAGGTGTTTATTTCATCTAAATTTATTCAAATTTAGTTCCTCCATCAAAAAAACTCATCAAAATCGAAAAAAATCGAATTTAGTTTACAACCTCTAAATCACAATTTGACTAAAAATTTATATACAATCCGAACTATAGGTGTTTATTTCATCTAAATTTATTCAAATTTAGCTCCTCCATCAAAATCCAAAAAAATCGAATTTAGGTTAAACCCTCTAAATCACAATTTGACTAAAAATTTATATAAAATCCGAACTATAGGTGTTTATTTCATCTAAATTTATTCAAATTTAGCTCCTCCATCAAAATCCAAAAAAATCGAATTTAGGTTAAACCCTCTAAATCACAATTTGACTAAAAATTTATATAAAATCCGAACTATAGGTGTTTATTTCATCTAAATTTATTCAAATTTAGCTCCTCCATCAAAAAACTCATCAAAATCGAAAAAAATCGAATTTAGTTTACAACCTCTAAATCACAATTTGACTAAAAATTTATATACAATCCGAACTATAGGTGTTTATTTCATCTAAATTTATTCAAATTTAGCTCCTCCATCAAAATCCAAAAAAATCGAATTTAGGTTAAACCCTCTAAATCACAATTTGACTAAAAATTTATATAAAATCCGAACTATAGGTGTTTATTTCATCTCAATTTATTCAAATTTAGCATCTCCATCAAAAAAACTCATCAAAATCCAAAAATATCGAATTTAGTTAAAACCCTCTAAATCACAATTTGACTAAAAATTTATATAAAATCCGAACTATAGGTGTTTATTTCATCTAAATTTATTCAAATTTAGCTCCTCCATCAAAAAACTCATCAAAATCGAAAAAAATCGAATTTAGTTTACAACCTCTAAATCACAATTTGACTAAAAATTTATATACAATCCGAACTATAGGTGTTTATTTCAACTAAATTTATTCAAATTTAGCTCCTCCATCAAAATCCAAAAAAATCGAATTTAGGTTAAACCCTCTAAATCACAATTTGACTAAAAATTTATATAAAATCCGAACTATAGGTGTTTATTTCATCTCAATTTATTCAAATTTAGCACCTCCATCAAAAAAACTCATCAAAATCCAAAAATATCGAATTTAGTTTAAAACCTCTAAATCACAATTTGACTAAAAATTTATATAAAATCCAAACTATAGGTGTTTATTTCATCTAAATTTATTCAAATTTAGTTCCTCCATCAAAAAAACTCATCAAAATCGAAAAAAATCGAATTTAGTTTACAACCTCTAAATCACAATTTGACTAAAAATTTATATACAATCCGAACTATAGGTGTTTATTTCATCTAAATTTATTCAAATTTAGCTCCTCCATCAAAATCCAAAAAAATCGAATTTAGGTTAAACCCTCTAAATCACAATTTGACTAAAAATTTATATAAAATCCGAACTATAGGTGTTTATTTCATCTAAATTTATTCAAATTTAGCTCCTCCATCAAAATCCAAAAAAATCGAATTTAGGTTAAACCCTCTAAATCACAATTTGACTAAAAATTTATATAAAATCCGAAATATTGGTGTTTATTTCATCTAAATTTATTCAAATTTAGCTCCTCCATCAAAAAACTCATCTAAATAAAAAAAAAATCGAATTTAGTTTAAAACCTCTAAATCACAATTTGACTAAAAATTTATATAAAATCCGAACTATAGGTGTTTATTTCATCTAAATTTATTCAAATTTAGCTCCTCCATCAAAAAAACTCATCAAAATCCAAAAAAATCGAATTTAGTTTAAAACCTCTAAATCACAATTTGACTAAAAATTTATATAAAATCCGAACTATAGGTGTTTATTTCATCTAAATTTATTCAAATTTAGCTCCTCCATCAAAATCCAAAAAAATCGAATTTAGGTTAAACCCTCTAAATCACAATTTGACTAAAAATTTATATAAAATCCGAAATATTGGTGTTTATTTCATCTAAATTTATTCTAATTTAGCTCCTCCATCAAAAAAACTCATCAAAATCCAAGAAAATCGAATTTAGTTTAAAACCTTTAATCAC
This sequence comes from Andrena minutula, assembly GCA_929113495.1. NCBI lineage: Eukaryota > Metazoa > Arthropoda > Insecta > Hymenoptera > Andrenidae > Andrena > Andrena minutula. The sequence continues at coordinate 19,530,360 of OV815995.1, forward strand.
CTTTTTGACTAAAAATTTATATAAAATCCGAACTATATGTGTTTATTTCATCTAAATTTATTCTAATTTAGCTCCTCCATCAAAAAAACTCATCAAAATCCAAGAAAATCGAATTTAGTTTAAAACCTTTAATCACCTTTTTGACTAAAAATTTATATAAAATCCGAACTATAGGTGTTTATTTCATCTCAATTTATTCAAATTTAGCTCCTTCATCAAAATCCAAAAAAATCGAATTTAGGTTAAACCCTCTAAATCACAATTTGACTAAAAATTTATATAAAATCCGAAATATTGGTGTTTATTTCATCTAAATTTATTCAAATTTAGCTCCTCCATCAAAAAACTCATCTAAATAAAAAAAAAATCGAATTTAGTTTAAAACCTCTAAATCACAATTTGACTAAAAATTTATATAAAATCCGAACTATAGGTGTTTATTTCATCTAAATTTATTCAAATTTAGCTCCTCCATCAAAAAAACTCATCAAAATCCAAAAAAATCGAATTTAGTTTAAAACCTCTAAATCACAATTTGACTAAAAATTTATATAAAATCCGAACTATATGTGTTTATTTCATCTAAATTTATTCTAATTTAGCTCCTCCATCAAAAAAACTCATCAAAATCCAAGAAAATCGAATTTAGTTTAAAACCTTTAATCACCTTTTTGACTAAAAATTTATATAAAATCCGAACTATATGTGTTTATTTCATCTAAATTTATTCTAATTTAGCTCCTCCATCAAAAAAACTCATCAAAATCCAAAAAAATCGAATTTAGTTTACAACCTCTAAATCTCAATTTGACTAAAAATTTATATAAAATCCGAACTATAGGTGTTTATTTCATCTAAATTTATTCAAATTTAGCTCCTGCATCAAAAAAACTCATCAAAATCCAAAAAAATCGAATTTAGTTTAAAACCTCTAAATCACAATTTGACTAAAAATTTATATACAATCCGAACTATAGGTGTTTATTTCATCTAAATTTATTCAAATTTAGCTCCTCCATCAAAATCCAAAAAAATCGAATTTAGGTTAAACCCTCTAAATCACAATTTGACTAAAAATTTATATAAAATCCGAACTATAGGTGTTTATTTCATCTAAATTTATTCAAATTTAGCTCCTCCATCAAAATCCAAAAAAATCGAATTTAGTTTACAACCTCTAAATCTCAATTTGACTAAAAATTTATATAAAATCCGAACTATAGGTGTTTATTTCATCTAAATTTATTCAAATTTAGCTCCTGCATCAAAAAAACTCATCAAAATCCAAAAAAATCGAATTTAGTTTAAAACCTCTAAATCACAATTTGACTAAAAATTTATATACAATCCGAACTATAGGTGTTTATTTCATCTAAATTTATTCAAATTTAGCTCCTCCATCAAAATCCAAAAAAATCGAATTTAGGTTAAACCCTCTAAATCACAATTTGACTAAAAATTTATATAAAATCCGAACTATAGGTGTTTATTTCATCTAAATTTATTCAAATTTAGCTCCTCCATCAAAATCCAAAAAAATCGAATTTAGGTTAAACCCTCTAAATCACAATTTGACTAAAAATTTATATAAAATCCGAACTATAGGTGTTTATTTCATCTCAATTTATTCAAATTTAGCACCTCCATCAAAAAAACTCATCAAAATCCAAAAATATCGAATTTAGTTTAAAACCTCTAAATCACAATTTGACTAAAAATTTATATAAAATCCGAACTATAGGTGTTTATTTCATCTAAATTTATTCAAATTTAGCACCTCCATCAAAAAAACTCATCAAAATCCAAAAATATCGAATTTAGTTTAAACCCTCTAAATCACAATTTGACTAAAAATTTATATAAAATCCGAACTATAGGTGTTTATTTCATCTAAATTTATTCAAATTTAGCTCCTCCATCAAAAAACTCATCAAAATCGAAAAAAATCGAATTTAGTTTACAACCTCTAAATCACAATTTGACTAAAAATTTATATACAATCCGAACTATAGGTGTTTATTTCAACTAAATTTATTCAAATTTAGCTCCTCCATCAAAATCCAAAAAAATCGAATTTAGGTTAAACCCTCTAAATCACAATTTGACTAAAAATTTATATAAAATCCGAACTATAGGTGTTTATTTCATCTCAATTTATTCAAATTTAGCACCTCCATCAAAAAAACTCATCAAAATCCAAAAATATCGAATTTAGTTTAAAACCTCTAAATCACAATTTGACTAAAAATTTATATAAAATCCAAACTATAGGTGTTTATTTCATCTAAATTTATTCAAATTTAGTTCCTCCATCAAAAAAACTCATCAAAATCGAAAAAAATCGAATTTAGTTTACAACCTCTAAATCACAATTTGACTAAAAATTTATATACAATCCGAACTATAGGTGTTTATTTCATCTAAATTTATTCAAATTTAGCTCCTCCATCAAAATCCAAAAAAATCGAATTTAGGTTAAACCCTCTAAATCACAATTTGACTAAAAATTTATATAAAATCCGAACTATAGGTGTTTATTTCATCTAAATTTATTCAAATTTAGCTCCTCCATCAAAATCCAAAAAAATCGAATTTAGGTTAAACCCTCTAAATCACAATTTGACTAAAAATTTATATAAAATCCGAACTATAGGTGTTTATTTCATCTAAATTTATTCAAATTTAGCTCCTCCATCAAAAAACTCATCAAAATCGAAAAAAATCGAATTTAGTTTACAACCTCTAAATCACAATTTGACTAAAAATTTATATACAATCCGAACTATAGGTGTTTATTTCATCTAAATTTATTCAAATTTAGCTCCTCCATCAAAATCCAAAAAAACCGAATTTAGGTTAAACCCTCTAAATCACAATTTGACTAAAAATTTATATAAAATCCGAACTATAGGTGTTTATTTCATCTCAATTTATTCAAATTTAGCACCTCCATCAAAAAAACTCATCAAAATCCAAAAATATCGAATTTAGTTAAAACCCTCTAAATCACAATTTGACTAAAAATTTATATAAAATCCGAACTATAGGTGTTTATTTCATCTAAATTTATTCAAATTTAGCTCCTCCATCAAAAAACTCATCAAAATCGAAAAAAATCGAATTTAGTTTACAACCTCTAAATCACAATTTGACTAAAAATTTATATACAATCCGAACTATAGGTGTTTATTTCAACTAAATTTATTCAAATTTAGCTCCTCCATCAAAATCCAAAAAAATCGAATTTAGGTTAAACCCTCTAAATCACAATTTGACTAAAAATTTATATAAAATCCGAACTATAGGTGTTTATTTCATCTCAATTTATTCAAATTTAGCACCTCCATCAAAAAAACTCATCAAAATCCAAAAATATCGAATTTAGTTTAAAACCTCTAAATCACAATTTGACTAAAAATTTATATAAAATCCAAACTATAGGTGTTTATTTCATCTAAATTTATTCAAATTTAGTTCCTCCATCAAAAAAACTCATCAAAATCGAAAAAAATCGAATTTAGTTTACAACCTCTAAATCACAATTTGACTAAAAATTTATATACAATCCGAACTATAGGTGTTTATTTCATCTAAATTTATTCAAATTTAGCTCCTCCATCAAAATCCAAAAAAATCGAATTTAGGTTAAACCCTCTAAATCACAATTTGACTAAAAATTTATATAAAATCCGAACTATAGGTGTTTATTTCATCTAAATTTATTCAAATATAGCTCCTCCATCAAAATCCAAAAAAATCGAATTTAGGTTAAACCCTCTAAATCACAATTTGACTAAAAATTTATATAAAATCCGAAATATTGGTGTTTATTTCATCTAAATTTATTCAAATTTAGCTCCTCCATCAAAAAACTCATCTAAATCAAAAAAAAATCGAATTTAGTTTAAAACCTCTAAATCACAATTTGACTAAAAATTTATATAAAATCCGAACTATAGGTGTTTATTTCATCTAAATTTATTCAAATTTAGCTCCTCCATCAAAAAAACTCATCAAAATCCAAAAAAATCGAATTTAGTTTAAAACCTCTAAATCACAATTTGACTAAAAATTTATATAAAATCCGAACTATAGGTGTTTATTTCATCTAAATTTATTCAAATTTAGCTCCTCCATCAAAATCCAAAAAAATCGAATTTAGGTTAAACCCTCTAAATCACAATTTGACTAAAAATTTATATAAAATCCGAAATATTGGTGTTTATTTCATCTAAATTTATTCTAATTTAGCTCCTCCATCAAAAAAACTCATCAAAATCCAAGAAAATCGAATTTAGTTTAAAACCTTTAATCACCTTTTTGACTAAAAATTTATATAAAATCCGAACTATAGGTGTTTATTTCATCTAAATTTATTCAAATTTAGCTCCTCCATCAAAAAAACTCATCAAAATCCAAGAAAATCGAATTTAGTTTAAAACCTTTAATCACCTTTTTGACTAAAAATTTATATAAAATCCGAACTATATGTGTTTATTTCATCTAAATTTATTCTAATTTAGCTCCTCCATCAAAAAACTCATCAAAATCCAAAAAAATCGAATTTAGTTTAAAACCTCTAAATCACAATTTGACAAAAAATTTACATAAAATCCAAACTATAGGTGTTTATTTCATCTAAATTTATTCAAATTTAGCTCCTCCATCAAAAAAACTTATCAAAATCCAAAAAAAATGAATTTAGTTAAAACCCTCTAAATCACAATTTGACAAAAAATTTATATAAAATCCGAACTATAGGTGTTTATTTCATCTAAATTTATTCAAATTTAGCTCCTCCATCAAAAAACTCATCAAAATCGAAAAAAATCGAATTTAGTTTACAACCTCTAAATCACAATTTGACTAAAAATTTATATACAATCCGAACTATAGGTGTTTATTTCATCTAAATTTATTCAAATTTAACTCCTCCATCAAAATCCAAAAAAATCGAATTTAGGTTAAACCCTCTAAATCACAATTTGACTAAAAATTTATATAAAATCCGAACTATAGGTGTTTATTTCATCTCAATTTATTCAAATTTAGCACCTCCATCAAAAAAACTCATCAAAATCCAAAAATATCGAATTTAGTTAAAACCCTCTAAATCACAATTTGACTAAAAATTTATATAAAATCCGAACTATAGGTGTTTATTTCATCTAAATTTATTCAAATTTAGCTCCTCCATCAAAAAACTCATCAAAATCGAAAAAAATCGAATTTAGTTTACAACCTCTAAATCACAATTTGACTAAAAATTTATATACAATCCGAACTATAGGTGTTTATTTCAACTAAATTTATTCAAATTTAGCTCCTCCATCAAAATCCAAAAAAATCGAATTTAGGTTAAACCCTCTAAATCACAATTTGACTAAAAATTTATATAAAATCCGAACTATAGGTGTTTATTTCATCTCAATTTATTCAAATTTAGCACCTCCATCAAAAAAACTCATCAAAATCCAAAAATATCGAATTTAGTTTAAAACCTCTAAATCACAATTTGACTAAAAATTTATATAAAATCCAAACTATAGGTGTTTATTTCATCTAAATTTATTCAAATTTAGTTCCTCCATCAAAAAAACTCATCAAAATCGAAAAAAATCGAATTTAGTTTACAACCTCTAAATCACAATTTGACTAAAAATTTATATACAATCCGAACTATAGGTGTTTATTTCATCTAAATTTATTCAAATTTAGCTCCTCCATCAAAATCCAAAAAAATCGAATTTAGGTTAAACCCTCTAAATCACAATTTGACTAAAAATTTATATAAAATCCGAACTATAGGTGTTTATTTCATCTAAATTTATTCAAATTTAGCTCCTCCATCAAAATCCAAAAAAATCGAATTTAGGTTAAACCCTCTAAATCACAATTTGACTAAAAATTTATATAAAATCCGAACTATAGGTGTTTATTTCATCTAAATTTATTCAAATTTAGCTCCTCCATCAAAAAACTCATCAAAATCGAAAAAAATCGAATTTAGTTTACAACCTCTAAATCACAATTTGACTAAAAATTTATATACAATCCGAACTATAGGTGTTTATTTCATCTAAATTTATTCAAATTTAGCTCCTCCATCAAAATCCAAAAAAATCGAATTTAGGTTAAACCCTCTAAATCACAATTTGACTAAAAATTTATATAAAATCCGAACTATAGGTGTTTATTTCATCTCAATTTATTCAAATTTAGCATCTCCATCAAAAAAACTCATCAAAATCCAAAAATATCGAATTTAGTTAAAACCCTCTAAATCACAATTTGACTAAAAATTTATATAAAATCCGAACTATAGGTGTTTATTTCATCTAAATTTATTCAAATTTAGCTCCTCCATCAAAAAACTCATCAAAATCGAAAAAAATCGAATTTAGTTTACAACCTCTAAATCACAATTTGACTAAAAATTTATATACAATCCGAACTATAGGTGTTTATTTCAACTAAATTTATTCAAATTTAGCTCCTCCATCAAAATCCAAAAAAATCGAATTTAGGTTAAACCCTCTAAATCACAATTTGACTAAAAATTTATATAAAATCCGAACTATAGGTGTTTATTTCATCTCAATTTATTCAAATTTAGCACCTCCATCAAAAAAACTCATCAAAATCCAAAAATATCGAATTTAGTTTAAAACCTCTAAATCACAATTTGACTAAAAATTTATATAAAATCCGAACTATAGGTGTTTATTTCATCTAAATTTATTCAAATTTAGCTCCTCCATCAAAAAACTCATCAAAATCGAAAAAAATCGAATTTAGTTTACAACCTCTAAATCACAATTTGACTAAAAATTTATATACAATCCGAACTATAGGTGTTTATTTCATCTAAATTTATTCAAATTTAGCTCCTCCATCAAAATCCAAAAAAATCGAATTTAGGTTAAACCCTCTAAATCACAATTTGACTAAAAATTTATATAAAATCCGAACTATAGGTGTTTATTTCATCTCAATTTATTCAAATTTAGCACCTCCATCAAAAAAACTCATCAAAATCCAAAAATATCGAATTTAGTTAAAACCCTCTAAATCACAATTTGACTAAAAATTTATATAAAATCCGAACTATAGGTGTTTATTTCATCTAAATTTATTCAAATTTAGCTCCTCCATCAAAAAACTCATCAAAATCGAAAAAAATCGAATTTAGTTTACAACCTCTAAATCACAATTTGACTAAAAATTTATATACAATCCGAACTATAGGTGTTTATTTCAACTAAATTTATTCAAATTTAGCTCCTCCATCAAAATCCAAAAAAATCGAATTTAGGTTAAACCCTCTAAATCACAATTTGACTAAAAATTTATATAAAATCCGAACTATAGGTGTTTATTTCATCTCAATTTATTCAAATTTAGCACCTCCATCAAAAAAACTCATCAAAATCCAAAAATATCGAATTTAGTTTAAAACCTCTAAATCACAATTTGACTAAAAATTTATATAAAATCCAAACTATAGGTGTTTATTTCATCTAAATTTATTCAAATTTAGTTCCTCCATCAAAAAAACTCATCAAAATCGAAAAAAATCGAATTTAGTTTACAACCTCTAAATCACAATTTGACTAAAAATTTATATACAATCCGAACTATAGGTGTTTATTTCATCTAAATTTATTCAAATTTAGCTCCTCCATCAAAATCCAAAAAAATCGAATTTAGGTTAAACCCTCTAAATCACAATTTGACTAAAAATTTATATAAAATCCGAACTATAGGTGTTTATTTCATCTAAATTTATTCAAATTTAGCTCCTCCATCAAAATCCAAAAAAATCGAATTTAGGTTAAACCCTCTAAATCACAATTTGACTAAAAATTTATATAAAATCCGAACTATAGGTGTTTATTTCATCTAAATTTATTCAAATTTAGCTCCTCCATCAAAAAACTCATCAAAATCGAAAAAAATCGAATTTAGTTTACAACCTCTAAATCACAATTTGACTAAAAATTTATATACAATCCGAACTATAGGTGTTTATTTCATCTAAATTTATTCAAATTTAGCTCCTCCATCAAAATCCAAAAAAATCGAATTTAGGTTAAACCCTCTAAATCACAATTTGACTAAAAATTTATATAAAATCCGAACTATAGGTGTTTATTTCATCTCAATTTATTCAAATTTAGCATCTCCATCAAAAAAACTCATCAAAATCCAAAAATATCGAATTTAGTTAAAACCCTCTAAATCACAATTTGACTAAAAATTTATATAAAATCCGAACTATAGGTGTTTATTTCATCTAAATTTATTCAAATTTAGCTCCTCCATCAAAAAACTCATCAAAATCGAAAAAAATCGAATTTAGTTTACAACCTCTAAATCACAATTTGACTAAAAATTTATATACAATCCGAACTATAGGTGTTTATTTCAACTAAATTTATTCAAATTTAGCTCCTCCATCAAAATCCAAAAAAATCGAATTTAGGTTAAACCCTCTAAATCACAATTTGACTAAAAATTTATATAAAATCCGAACTATAGGTGTTTATTTCATCTCAATTTATTCAAATTTAGCACCTCCATCAAAAAAACTCATCAAAATCCAAAAATATCGAATTTAGTTTAAAACCTCTAAATCACAATTTGACTAAAAATTTATATAAAATCCAAACTATAGGTGTTTATTTCATCTAAATTTATTCAAATTTAGTTCCTCCATCAAAAAAACTCATCAAAATCGAAAAAAATCGAATTTAGTTTACAACCTCTAAATCACAATTTGACTAAAAATTTATATACAATCCGAACTATAGGTGTTTATTTCATCTAAATTTATTCAAATTTAGCTCCTCCATCAAAATCCAAAAAAATCGAATTTAGGTTAAACCCTCTAAATCACAATTTGACTAAAAATTTATATAAAATCCGAACTATAGGTGTTTATTTCATCTAAATTTATTCAAATTTAGCTCCTCCATCAAAATCCAAAAAAATCGAATTTAGGTTAAACCCTCTAAATCACAATTTGACTAAAAATTTATATAAAATCCGAAATATTGGTGTTTATTTCATCTAAATTTATTCAAATTTAGCTCCTCCATCAAAAAACTCATCTAAATAAAAAAAAAATCGAATTTAGTTTAAAACCTCTAAATCACAATTTGACTAAAAATTTATATAAAATCCGAACTATAGGTGTTTATTTCATCTAAATTTATTCAAATTTAGCTCCTCCATCAAAAAAACTCATCAAAATCCAAAAAAATCGAATTTAGTTTAAAACCTCTAAATCACAATTTGACTAAAAATTTATATAAAATCCGAACTATAGGTGTTTATTTCATCTAAATTTATTCAAATTTAGCTCCTCCATCAAAATCCAAAAAAATCGAATTTAGGTTAAACCCTCTAAATCACAATTTGACTAAAAATTTATATAAAATCCGAAATATTGGTGTTTATTTCATCTAAATTTATTCTAATTTAGCTCCTCCATCAAAAAAACTCATCAAAATCCAAGAAAATCGAATTTAGTTTAAAACCTTTAATCACCTTTTTGACTAAAAATTTATATAAAATCCGAACTATATGTGTTTATTTCATCTAAATTTATTCTAATTTAGCTCCTCCATCAAAAAAACTCATCAAAATCCAAGAAAATCGAATTTAGTTTAAAACCTTTAATCACCTTTTTGACTAAAAATTTATATAAAATCCGAACTATAGGTGTTTATTTCATCTCAATTTATTCAAATTTAGCTCCTTCATCAAAATCCAAAAAAATCGAATTTAGGTTAAACCCTCTAAATCACAATTTGACTAAAAATTTATATAAAATCCGAAATATTGGTGTTTATTTCATCTAAATTTATTCAAATTTAGCTCCTCCATCAAAAAACTCATCTAAATAAAAAAAAAATCGAATTTAGTTTAAAACCTCTAAATCACAATTTGACTAAAAATTTATATAAAATCCGAACTATAGGTGTTTATTTCATCTAAATTTATTCAAATTTAGCTCCTCCATCAAAAAAACTCATCAAAATCCAAAAAAATCGAATTTAGTTTAAAACCTCTAAATCACAATTTGACTAAAAATTTATATAAAATCCGAACTATATGTGTTTATTTCATCTAAATTTATTCTAATTTAGCTCCTCCATCAAAAAAACTCATCAAAATCCAAGAAAATCGAATTTAGTTTAAAACCTTTAATCACCTTTTTGACTAAAAATTTATATAAAATCCGAACTATATGTGTTTATTTCATCTAAATTTATTCTAATTTAGCTCCTCCATCAAAAAAACTCATCAAAATCCAAAAAAATCGAATTTAGTTTACAACCTCTAAATCTCAATTTGACTAAAAATTTATATAAAATCCGAACTATAGGTGTTTATTTCATCTAAATTTATTCAAATTTAGCTCCTGCATCAAAAAAACTCATCAAAATCCAAAAAAATCGAATTTAGTTTAAAACCTCTAAATCACAATTTGACTAAAAATTTATATACAATCCGAACTATAGGTGTTTATTTCATCTAAATTTATTCAAATTTAGCTCCTCCATCAAAATCCAAAAAAATCGAATTTAGGTTAAACCCTCTAAATCACAATTTGACTAAAAATTTATATAAAATCCGAACTATAGGTGTTTATTTCATCTAAATTTATTCAAATTTAGCTCCTCCATCAAAATCCAAAAAAATCGAATTTAGTTTACAACCTCTAAATCTCAATTTGACTAAAAATTTATATAAAATCCGAACTATAGGTGTTTATTTCATCTAAATTTATTCAAATTTAGCTCCTGCATCAAAAAAACTCATCAAAATCCAAAAAAATCGAATTTAGTTTAAAACCTCTAAATCACAATTTGACTAAAAAATTATATACAATCCGAACTATAGGTGTTTATTTCATCTAAATTTATTCAAATTTAGCTCCTCCATCAAAATCCAAAAAAATCGAATTTAGGTTAAACCCTCTAAATCACAATTTGACTAAAAATTTATATAAAATCCGAACTATAGGTGTTTATTTCATCTAAATTTATTCAAATTTAGCTCCTCCATCAAAATCCAAAAAAATCGAATTTAGGTTAAACCCTCTAAATCACAATTTGACTAAAAATTTATATAAAATCCGAACTATAGGTGTTTATTTCATCTCAATTTATTCAAATTTAGCACCTCCATCAAAAAAACTCATCAAAATCCAAAAATATCGAATTTAGTTTAAAACCTCTAAATCACAATTTGACTAAAAATTTATATAAAATCCAAACTATAGGTGTTTATTTCATCTAAATTTATTCAAATTTAGCACCTCCATCAAAAAAACTCATCAAAATCCAAAAATATCGAATTTAGTTTAAAACCTCTAAATCACAATTTGACTAAAAATTTATATAAAATCCGAACTATAGGTGTTTATTTCATCTAAATTTATTCAAATTTAGCTCCTCCATCAAAAAACTCATCAAAATCGAAAAAAATCGAATTTAGTTTACAACCTCTAAATCACAATTTGACTAAAAATTTATATACAATCCGAACTATAGGTGTTTATTTCAACTAAATTTATTCAAATTTAGCTCCTCCATCAAAATCCAAAAAAATCGAATTTAGGTTAAACCCTCTAAATCACAATTTGACTAAAAATTTATATAAAATCCGAACTATAGGTGTTTATTTCATCTCAATTTATTCAAATTTAGCACCTCCATCAAAAAAACTCATCAAAATCCAAAAATATCGAATTTAGTTTAAAACCTCTAAATCACAATTTGACTAAAAATTTATATAAAATCCAAACTATAGGTGTTTATTTCATCTAAATTTATTCAAATTTAGTTCCTCCATCAAAAAAACTCATCAAAATCGAAAAAAATCGAATTTAGTTTACAACCTCTAAATCACAATTTGACTAAAAATTTATATACAATCCGAACTATAGGTGTTTATTTCATCTAAATTTATTCAAATTTAGCTCCTCCATCAAAATCCAAAAAAATCGAATTTAGGTTAAACCCTCTAAATCACAATTTGACTAAAAATTTATATAAAATCCGAACTATAGGTGTTTATTTCATCTAAATTTATTCAAATTTAGCTCCTCCATCAAAATCCAAAAAAATCGAATTTAGGTTAAACCCTCTAAATCACAATTTGACTAAAAATTTATATAAAATCCGAACTATAGGTGTTTATTTCATCTAAATTTATTCAAATTTAGCTCCTCCATCAAAAAACTCATCAAAATCGAAAAAAATCGAATTTAGTTTACAACCTCTAAATCACAATTTGACTAAAAATTTATATACAATCCGAACTATAGGTGTTTATTTCATCTAAATTTATTCAAATTTAGCTCCTCCATCAAAATCCAAAAAAATCGAATTTAGGTTAAACCCTCTAAATCACAATTTGACTAAAAATTTATATAAAATCCGAACTATAGGTGTTTATTTCATCTCAATTTATTCAAATTTAGCACCTCCATCAAAAAAACTCATCAAAATCCAAAAATATCGAATTTAGTTAAAACCCTCTAAATCACAATTTGACTAAAAATTTATATAAAATCCGAACTATAGGTGTTTATTTCATCTAAATTTATTCAAATTTAGCTCCTCCATCAAAAAACTCATCAAAATCGAAAAAAATCGAATTTAGTTTACAACCTCTAAATCACAATTTGACTAAAAATTTATATACAATCCGAACTATAGGTGTTTATTTCAACTAAATTTATTCAAATTTAGCTCCTCCATCAAAATCCAAAAAAATCGAATTTAGGTTAAACCCTCTAAATCACAATTTGACTAAAAATTTATATAAAATCCGAACTATAGGTGTTTATTTCATCTCAATTTATTCAAATTTAGCACCTCCATCAAAAAAACTCATCAAAATCCAAAAATATCGAATTTAGTTTAAAACCTCTAAATCACAATTTGACTAAAAATTTATATAAAATCCAAACTATAGGTGTTTATTTCATCTAAATTTATTCAAATTTAGTTCCTCCATCAAAAAAACTCATCAAAATCGAAAAAAATCGAATTTAGTTTACAACCTCTAAATCACAATTTGACTAAAAATTTATATACAATCCGAACTATAGGTGTTTATTTCATCTAAATTTATTCAAATTTAGCTCCTCCATCAAAATCCAAAAAAATCGAATTTAGGTTAAACCCTCTAAATCACAATTTGACTAAAAATTTATATAAAATCCGAACTATAGGTGTTTATTTCATCTAAATTTATTCAAATTTAGCTCCTCCATCAAAATCCAAAAAAATCGAATTTAGGTTAAACCCTCTAAATCACAATTTGACTAAAAATTTATATAAAATCCGAAATATTGGTGTTTATTTCATCTAAATTTATTCAAATTTAGCTCCTCCATCAAAAAACTCATCTAAATCAAAAAAAAATCGAATTTAGTTTAAAACCTCTAAATCACAATTTGACTAAAAATTTATATAAAATCCGAACTATAGGTGTTTATTTCATCTAAATTTATTCAAATTTAGCTCCTCCATCAAAAAAACTCATCAAAATCCAAAAAAATCGAATTTAGTTTAAAACCTCTAAATCACAATTTGACTAAAAATTTATATAAAATCCGAACTATAGGTGTTTATTTCATCTAAATTTATTCAAATTTAGCTCCTCCATCAAAATCCAAAAAAATCGAATTTAGGTTAAACCCTCTAAATCACAATTTGACTAAAAATTTATATAAAATCCGAAATATTGGTGTTTATTTCATCTAAATTTATTCTAATTTAGCTCCTCCATCAAAAAAACTCATCAAAATCCAAGAAAATCGAATTTAGTTTAAAACCTTTAATCACCTTTTTGACTAAAAATTTATATAAAATCCGAACTATATGTGTTTATTTCATCTAAATTTATTCTAATTTAGCTCCTCCATCAAAAAAACTCATCAAAATCCAAGAAAATCGAATTTAGTTTAAAACCTTTAATCACCTTTTTGACTAAAAATTTATATAAAATCCGAACTATAGGTGTTTATTTCATCTCAATTTATTCAAATTTAGCTCCTTCATCAAAATCCAAAAAAATCGAATTTAGGTTAAACCCTCTAAATCACAATTTGACTAAAAATTTATATAAAATCCGAAATATTGGTGTTTATTTCATCTAAATTTATTCAAATTTAGCTCCTCCATCAAAAAACTCATCTAAATAAAAAAAAAAATCGAATTTAGTTTAAAACCTCTAAATCACAATTTGACTAAAAATTTATATAAAATCCGAACTATAGGTGTTTATTTCATCTAAATTTATTCAAATTTAGCTCCTCCATCAAAAAAACTCATCAAAATCCAAAAAAATCGAATTTAGTTTAAAACCTCTAAATCACAATTTGACTAAAAATTTATATAAAATCCGAACTATAGGAGTTTATTTCATCTAAATTTATTCAAATTTAGCTCCTCCATCAAAATCCAAAAAAATCGAATTTAGGTTAAACCCTCTAAATCACAATTTGACTAAAAATTTATATAAAATCCGAAATATTGGTGTTTATTTCATCTAAATTTATTCAAATTTAGCTCCTCCATCAAAAAAACTTATCAAAATCCAAAAAAATTGAATTTAGTTTAAAACCTTTAAACACCTTTTTGACTAAAAATTTATATAAAATCCGAACTATATGTGTTTATTTCATCTAAATTTATTCAAATTTAGCTCCTCCATCAAAAAACTCATCAAAATCGAATTTAGTTTACAACCTCTAAATCACAATTTGACTAAAAATTTATATAAAATCCGATCTATAGTTGCTTATTTCATCTAAATTTATTCAAATTTAGCTCCTCCATCAAAAAAACTCATCAAAATCCAAGAAAATCGAATTTAGTTTAAAACCTTTAATCACCTTTTTGACTAAAAATTTATATAAAATCCGAACTATATGTGTTTATTTCATCTAAATTTATTCTAATTTAGCTCCTCCATCAAAAAAACTCATCAAAATCCAAGAAAATCGAATTTAGTTTAAAACCTTTAATCACCTTTTTGACTAAAAATTTATATAAAATCCGAACTATATGTGTTTATTTCATCTAAATTTATTCTAATTTAGCTCCTCCATCAAAAAAACTCATCAAAATCCAAGAAAATCGAATTTAGTTTAAAACCTTTAATCACCTTTTTGACTAAAAATTTATATAAAATCCGAACTATATGTGTTTATTTCATCTAAATTTATTCTAATTTAGCTCCTCCATCAAAAAAACTCATCAAAATCGAAAAAAATCGAATTTAGTTTACAACCTCTAAATCTCAATTTGACTAAAAATTTATATAAAATCCGAACTATAGGTGTTTATTTCATCTAAATTTATTCAAATTTAGCTCCTGCATCAAAAAAACTCATCAAAATCCAAAAAAATCGAATTTAGTTTAAAACCTCTAAATCACAATTTGACTAAAAATTTATATACAATCCGAACTATAGGTGTTTATTTCATCTAAATTTATTCAAATTTAGCTCCTCCATCAAAATCCAAAAAAATCGAATTTAGGTTAAACCCTCTAAATCACAATTTGACTAAAAATTTATATAAAATCCGAACTATAGGTGTTTATTTCATCTAAATTTATTCAAATTTAGCTCCTCCATCAAAATCCAAAAAAATCGAATTTAGGTTAAACCCTCTAAATCACAATTTGACTAAAAATTTATATAAAATCCGAACTATAGGTGTTTATTTCATCTAAATTTATTCAAATTTAGCTCCTCCATCAAAAAACTCATCAAAATCGAAAAAAATCGAATTTAGTTTACAACCTCTAAATCACAATTTGACTAAAAATTTATATACAATCCGAACTATAGGTGTTTATTTCATCTAAATTTATTCAAATTTAGCTCCTCCATCAAAATCCAAAAAAATCGAATTTAGGTTAAACCCTCTAAATCACAATTTGACTAAAAATTTATATAAAATCCGAACTATAGGTGTTTATTTCATCTCAATTTATTCAAATTTAGCACCTCCATCAAAAAAACTCATCAAAATCCAATAATATCGAATTTAGTTAAAACCCTCTAAATCACAATTTGACTAAAAATTTATATAAAATCCGAACTATAGGTGTTTATTTCATCTAAATTTATTCAAATTTAGCTCCTCCATCAAAAAACTCATCAAAATCGAAAAAAATCGAATTTAGTTTACAACCTCTAAATCACAATTTGACTAAAAATTTATATACAATCCGAACTATAGGTGTTTATTTCAACTAAATTTATTCAAATTTAGCTCCTCCATCAAAATCCAAAAAAATCGAATTTAGGTTAAACCCTCTAAATCACAATTTGACTAAAAATTTATATAAAATCCGAACTATAGGTGTTTATTTCATCTCAATTTATTCAAATTTAGCACCTCCATCAAAAAAACTCATCAAAATCCAAAAATATCGAATTTAGTTTAAAACCTCTAAATCACAATTTGACTAAAAATTTATATAAAATCCAAACTATAGGTGTTTATTTCATCTAAATTTATTCAAATTTAGTTCCTCCATCAAAAAAACTCATCAAAATCGAAAAAAATCGAATTTAGTTTACAACCTCTAAATCACAATTTGACTAAAAATTTATATACAATCCGAACTATAGGTGTTTATTTCATCTAAATTTATTCAAATTTAGCTCCTCCATCAAAATCCAAAAAAATCGAATTTAGGTTAAACCCTCTAAATCACAATTTGACTAAAAATTTATATAAAATCCGAACTATAGGTGTTTATTTCATCTAAATTTATTCAAATTTAGCTCCTCCATCAAAATCCAAAAAAATCGAATTTAGGTTAAACCCTCTAAATCACAATTTGACTAAAAATTTATATAAAATCCGAAATATTGGTGTTTATTTCATCTAAATTTATTCAAATTTAGCTCCTCCATCAAAAAACTCATCTAAATCAAAAAAAAATCGAATTTAGTTTAAAACCTCTAAATCACAATTTGACTAAAAATTTATATAAAATCCGAACTATAGGTGTTTATTTCATCTAAATTTATTCAAATTTAGCTCCTCCATCAAAAAAACTCATCAAAATCGAATTTAGTTTACAACCTCTAAATCACAATTTGACTAAAAATTTATATAAAATCCGATCTATAGTTGCTTATTTCATCTAAATTTATTCAAATTTAGCTCCTCCATCAAAAAAACTCATCAAAATCCAAGAAAATCGAATTTAGTTTAAAACCTTTAATCACCTTTTTGACTAAAAATTTATATAAAATCCGAACTATATGTGTTTATTTCATCTAAATTTATTCTAATTTAGCTCCTCCATCAAAAAAACTCATCAAAATCCAAAAAAATCGAATTTAGTTTACAACCTCTAAATCTCAATTTGACTAAAAATTTATATAAAATCCGAACTATAGGTGTTTATTTCATCTAAATTTATTCAAATTTAGCTCCTGCATCAAAAAAACTCATCAAAATCCAAAAAAATCGAATTTAGTTTAAAACCTCTAAATCACAATTTGACTAAAAATTTATATACAATCCGAACTATAGGTGTTTATTTCATCTAAATTTATTCAAATTTAGCTCCTCCATCAAAATCCAAAAAAATCGAATTTAGGTTAAACCCTCTAAATCACAATTTGACTAAAAATTTATATAAAATCCGAACTATAGGTGTTTATTTCATCTCAATTTATTCAAATTTAGCTCCTCCATCAAAATCCAAAAAAATCGAATTTAGGTTAAACCCTCTAAATCACAATTTGACTAAAAATTTATATAAAATCCGAAATATTGGTGTTTATTTCATCTAAATTTATTCAAATTTAGCTCCTCCATCAAAAAAACTTATCAAAATCCAAAAAAATTGAATTTAGTTTAAAACCTTTAATCACCTTTTTGACTAAAAATTTATATAAAATCCGAACTATATGTGTTTATTTCATCTAAATTTATTCAAATTTAGCTCCTCCATCAAAAAACTCATCAAAATCGAATTTAGTTTACAACCTCTAAATCACAATTTGACTAAAAATTTATATAAAATCCGATCTATAGTTGCTTATTTCATCTAAATTTATTCAAATTTAGCTCCTCCATCAAAAAAACTCATCAAAATCCAAGAAAATCGAATTTAGTTTAAAACCTTTAATCACCTTTTTAACTAAAAATTTATATAAAATCCGAACTATATGTGTTTATTTCATCTAAATTTATTCTAATTTAGCTCCTCCATCAAAAAAACTCATCAAAATCCAAGAAAATCGAATTTAGTTTAAAACCTTTAATCACCTTTTTGACTAAAAATTTATATAAAATCCGAACTATATGTGTTTATTTCATCTAAATTTATTCTAATTTAGCTCCTCCATCAAAAAAACTCATCAAAATCCAAGAAAATCGAATTTAGTTTAAAACCTTTAATCACCTTTTTGACTAAAAATTTTTATAAAATCCGAACTATATGTGTTTATTTCATCTAAATTTATTCTAATTTAGCTCCTCCATCAAAAAAACTCATCAAAATCCAAAAAAATCGAATTTAGTTTACAACCTCTAAATCTCAATTTGACTAAAAATTTATATAAAATCCGAACTATAGGTGTTTATTTCATCTAAATTTATTCAAATTTAGCTCCTGCATCAAAAAAACTCATCAAAATCCAAAAAAATCGAATTTAGTTTAAAACCTCTAAATCACAATTTGACTAAAAATTTATATACAATCCGAACTATAGGTGTTTATTTCATCTAAATTTATTCAAATTTAGCTCCTCCATCAAAATCCAAAAAAATCGAATTTAGGTTAAACCCTCTAAATCACAATTTGACTAAAAATTTATATAAAATCCGAACTATAGGTGTTTATTTCATCTAAATTTATTCAAATTTAGCTCCTCCATCAAAAAAAACTCATCAAAATCCAAGAAAATCGAATTTAGTTTAAAACCTTTAATCACCTTTTTGACTAAAAATTTATATAAAATCCGAACTATAGGTGTTTATTTCATCTAAATTTATTCAAATTTAGCTCCTCCATCAAAAAACTCATCAAAATCCAAAAAAATCGAATTTAGTTTAAAACCTCTAAATCACAATTTGACAAAAAATTTACATAAAATCCAAACTATAGGTGTTTATTTCATCTAAATTTATTCAAATTTAGCTCCTCCATCAAAAAAACTTATCAAAATCCAAAAAAAATGAATTTAGTTAAAACCCTCTAAATCACAATTTGACAAAAAATTTATATAAAATCCGAACTATAGGTGTTTATTTCATCTAAATTTATTCAAATTTAGCTCCTCCATCAAAAAACTCATCAAAATCGAAAAAAATCGAATTTAGTTTACAACCTCTAAATCACAATTTGACTAAAAATTTATATACAATCCGAACTATAGGTGTTTATTTCATCTAAATTTATTCAAATTTAGCTCCTCCATCAAAATCCAAAAAAATCGAATTTAGGTTAAACCCTCTAAATCACAATTTGACTAAAAATTTATATAAAATCCGAACTATAGGTGTTTATTTCATCTCAATTTATTCAAATTTAGCACCTCCATCAAAAAAACTCATCAAAATCCAAAAATATCGAATTTAGTTAAAACCCTCTAAATCACAATTTGACTAAAAATTTATATAAAATCCGAACTATAGGTGTTTATTTCATCTAAATTTATTCAAATTTAGCTCCTCCATCAAAAAACTCATCAAAATCGAAAAAAATCGAATTTAGTTTACAACCTCTAAATCACAATTTGACTAAAAATTTATATACAATCCGAACTATAGGTGTTTATTTCAACTAAATTTATTCAAATTTAGCTCCTCCATCAAAATCCAAAAAAATCGAATTTAGGTTAAACCCTCTAAATCACAATTTGACTAAAAATTTATATAAAATCCGAACTATAGGTGTTTATTTCATCTCAATTTATTCAAATTTAGCACCTCCATCAAAAAAACTCATCAAAATCCAAAAATATCGAATTTAGTTTAAAACCTCTAAATCACAATTTGACTAAAAATTTATATAAAATCCAAACTATAGGTGTTTATTTCATCTAAATTTATTCAAATTTAGTTCCTCCATCAAAAAAACTCATCAAAATCGAAAAAAATCGAATTTAGTTTACAACCTCTAAATCACAATTTGACTAAAAATTTATATACAATCCGAACTATAGGTGTTTATTTCATCTAAATTTATTCAAATTTAGCTCCTCCATCAAAATCCAAAAAAATCGAATTTAGGTTAAACCCTCTAAATCACAATTTGACTAAAAATTTATATAAAATCCGAACTATAGGTGTTTATTTCATCTAAATTTATTCAAATTTAGCTCCTCCATCAAAATCCAAAAAAATCGAATTTAGGTTAAACCCTCTAAATCACAATTTGACTAAAAATTTATATAAAATCCGAACTATAGGTGTTTATTTCATCTAAATTTATTCAAATTTAGCTCCTCCATCAAAAAACTCATCAAAATCGAAAAAAATCGAATTTAGATTACAACCTCTAAATCACAATTTGACTAAAAATTTATATACAATCCGAACTATAGGTGTTTATTTCATCTAAATTTATTCAAATTTAGCTCCTCCATCAAAATCCAAAAAAATCGAATTTAGGTTAAACCCTCTAAATCACAATTTGACTAAAAATTTATATAAAATCCGAACTATAGGTGTTTATTTCATCTCAATTTATTCAAATTTAGCTCCTCCATCAAAAAAACTCATCAAAATCCAAAAATATCGAATTTAGTTATAACCCTCTAAATCACAATTTGACTAAAAATTTATATAAAATCCGAACTATAGGTGTTTATTTCATCTAAATTTATTCAAATTTAGCTCCTCCATCAAAAAACTCATCAAAATCGAAAAAAATCGAATTTAGTTTACAACCTCTAAATCACAATTTGACTAAAAATTTATATACAATCCGAACTATAGGTGTTTATTTCAACTAAATTTATTCAAATTTAGCTCCTCCATCAAAATCCAAAAAAATCGAATTTAGGTTAAACCCTCTAAATCACAATTTGACTAAAAATTTATATAAAATCCGAACTATAGGTGTTTATTTCATCTCAATTTATTCAAATTTAGCACCTCCATCAAAAAAACTCATCAAAATCCAAAAATATCGAATTTAGTTTAAAACCTCTAAATCACAATTTGACTAAAAATTTATATAAAATCCAAACTATAGGTGTTTATTTCATCTAAATTTATTCAAATTTAGTTCCTCCATCAAAAAAACTCATCAAAATCGAAAAAAATCGAATTTAGTTTACAACCTCTAAATCACAATTTGACTAAAAATTTATATACAATCCGAACTATAGGTGTTTATTTCATCTAAATTTATTCAAATTTAGCTCCTCCATCAAAATCCAAAAAAATCGAATTTAGGTTAAACCCTCTAAATCACAATTTGACTAAAAATTTATATAAAATCCGAACTATAGGTGTTTATTTCATCTAAATTTATTCAAATTTAGCTCCTCCATCAAAATCCAAAAAAATCGAATTTAGGTTAAACCCTCTAAATCACAATTTGACTAAAAATTTATATAAAATCCGAAATATTGGTGTTTATTTCATCTAAATTTATTCAAATTTAGCTCCTCCATCAAAAAACTCATCTAAATCAAAAAAAAATCGAATTTAGTTTAAAACCTCTAAATCACAATTTGACTAAAAATTTATATAAAATCCGAACTATAGGTGTTTATTTCATCTAAATTTATTCAAATTTAGCTCCTCCATCAAAAAAACTCATCAAAATCGAATTTAGTTTACAACCTCTAAATCACAATTTGACTAAAAATTTATATAAAATCCGATCTATAGTTGCTTATTTCATCTAAATTTATTCAAATTTAGCTCCTCCATCAAAAAAACTCATCAAAATCCAAGAAAATCGAATTTAGTTTAAAACCTTTAATCACCTTTTTGACTAAAAATTTATATAAAATCCGAACTATATGTGTTTATTTCATCTAAATTTATTCTAATTTAGCTCCTCCATCAAAAAAACTCATCAAAATCCAAAAAAATCGAATTTAGTTTACAACCTCTAAATCTCAATTTGACTAAAAATTTATATAAAATCCGAACTATAGGTGTTTATTTCATCTAAATTTATTCAAATTTAGCTCCTGCATCAAAAAAACTCATCAAAATCCAAAAAAATCGAATTTAGTTTAAAACCTCTAAATCACAATTTGACTAAAAATTTATATACAATCCGAACTATAGGTGTTTATTTCATCTAAATTTATTCAAATTTAGCTCCTCCATCAAAATCCAAAAAAATCGAATTTAGGTTAAACCCTCTAAATCACAATTTGACTAAAAATTTATATAAAATCCGAACTATAGGTGTTTATTTCATCTCAATTTATTCAAATTTAGCTCCTCCATCAAAATCCAAAAAAATCGAATTTAGGTTAAACCCTCTAAATCACAATTTGACTAAAAATTTATATAAAATCCGAAATATTGGTGTTTATTTCATCTAAATTTATTCAAATTTAGCTCCTCCATCAAAAAACTCATCTAAATAAAAAAAAAATCGAATTTAGTTTAAAACCTCTAAATCACAATTTGACTAAAAATTTATATAAAATCCGAACTATAGGTGTTTATTTCATCTAAATTTATTCAAATTTAGCTCCTCCATCAAAAAAACTCATCAAAATCCAAAAAAATCGAATTTAGTTTAAAACCTCTAAATCACAATTTGACTAAAAATTTATATACAATCCGAACTATAGGTGTTTATTTCATCTAAATTTATTCAAATTTAGCTCCTCCATCAAAATCCAAAAAAATCGAATTTAGGTTAAACCCTCTAAATCACAATTTGACTAAAAATTTATATAAAATCCGAACTATAGGTGTTTATTTCATCTAAATTTATTCAAATTTAGCTCCTCCATCAAAAAAACTCATCAAAATCCAAGAAAATCGAATTTAGTTTAAAACCTTTAATCACCTTTTTGACTAAAAATTTATATAAAATCCGAACTATAGGTGTTTATTTCATCTAAATTTATTCAAATTTAGCTCCTCCATCAAAAAACTCATCAAAATCCAAAAAAATCGAATTTAGTTTAAAACCTCTAAATCACAATTTGACAAAAAATTTACATAAAATCCAAACTATAGGTGTTTATTTCATCTAAATTTATTCAAATTTAGCTCCTCCATCAAAAAAACTTATCAAAATCCAAAAAAAATGAATTTAGTTAAAACCCTCTAAATCACAATTTGACAAAAAATTTATATAAAATCCGAACTATAGGTGTTTATTTCATCTAAATTTATTCAAATTTAGCTCCTCCAACAAAAAACTCATCAAAATCGAAAAAAATCGAATTTAGTTTACAACCTCTAAATCACAATTTGACTAAAAATTTATATACAATCCGAACTATAGGTGTTTATTTCATCTAAATTTATTCAAATTTAGCTCCTCCATCAAAATCCAAAAAAATCGAATTTAGGTTAAACCCTCTAAATCACAATTTGACTAAAAATTTATATAAAATCCGAACTATAGGTGTTTATTTCATCTCAATTTATTCAAATTTAGCACCTCCATCAAAAAAACTCATCAAAATCCAAAAATATCGAATTTAGTTAAAACCCTCTAAATCACAATTTGACTAAAAATTTATATAAAATCCGAACTATAGGTGTTTATTTCATCTAAATTTATTCAAATTTAGCTCCTCCATCAAAAAACTCATCAAAATCGAAAAAAATCGAATTTAGTTTACAACCTCTAAATCACAATTTGACTAAAAATTTATATACAATCCGAACTATAGGTGTTTATTTCAACTAAATTTATTCAAATTTAGCTCCTCCATCAAAATCCAAAAAAATCGAATTTAGGTTAAACCCTCTAAATCACAATTTGACTAAAAATTTATATAAAATCCGAACTATAGGTGTTTATTTCATCTCAATTTATTCAAATTTAGCACCTCCATCAAAAAAACTCATCAAAATCCAAAAATATCGAATTTAGTTTAAAACCTCTAAATCACAATTTGACTAAAAATTTATATAAAATCCAAACTATAGGTGTTTATTTCATCTAAATTTATTCAAATTTAGTTCCTCCATCAAAAAAACTCATCAAAATCGAAAAAAATCGAATTTAGTTTACAACCTCTAAATCACAATTTGACTAAAAATTTATATACAATCCGAACTATAGGTGTTTATTTCATCTAAATTTATTCAAATTTAGCTCCTCCATCAAAATCCAAAAAAATCGAATTTAGGTTAAACCCTCTAAATCACAATTTGACTAAAAATTTATATAAAATCCGAACTATAGGTGTTTATTTCATCTAAATTTATTCAAATTTAGCTCCTCCATCAAAATCCAAAAAAATCGAATTTAGGTTAAACCCTCTAAATCACAATTTGACTAAAAATTTATATAAAATCCGAACTATAGGTGTTTATTTCATCTAAATTTATTCAAATTTAGCTCCTCCATCAAAAAACTCATCAAAATCGAAAAAAATCGAATTTAGTTTACAACCTCTAAATCACAATTTGACTAAAAATTTATATACAATCCGAACTATAGGTGTTTATTTCATCTAAATTTATTCAAATTTAGCTCCTCCATCAAAATCCAAAAAAATCGAATTTAGGTTAAACCCTCTAAATCACAATTTGACTAAAAATTTATATAAAATCCGAACTATAGGTGTTTATTTCATCTCAATTTATTCAAATTTAGCACCTCCATCAAAAAAACTCATCAAAATCCAAAAATATCGAATTTAGTTAAAACCCTCTAAATCACAATTTGACTAAAAATTTATATAAAATCCGAACTATAGGTGTTTATTTCATCTAAATTTATTCAAATTTAGCTCCTCCATCAAAAAACTCATCAAAATCGAAAAAAATCGAATTTAGTTTACAACCTCTAAATCACAATTTGACTAAAAATTTATATACAATCCGAACTATAGGTGTTTATTTCAACTAAATTTATTCAAATTTAGCTCCTCCATCAAAATCCAAAAAAATCGAATTTAGGTTAAACCCTCTAAATCACAATTTGACTAAAAATTTATATAAAATCCGAACTATAGGTGTTTATTTCATCTCAATTTATTCAAATTTAGCACCTCCATCAAAAAAACTCATCAAAATCCAAAAATATCGAATTTAGTTTAAAACCTCTAAATCACAATTTGACTAAAAATTTATATAAAATCCAAACTATAGGTGTTTATTTCATCTAAATTTATTCAAATTTAGTTCCTCCATCAAAAAAACTCATCAAAATCGAAAAAAATCGAATTTAGTTTACAACCTCTAAATCACAATTTGACTAAAAATTTATATACAATCCGAACTATAGGTGTTTATTTCATCTAAATTTATTCAAATTTAGCTCCTCCATCAAAATCCAAAAAAATCGAATTTAGGTTAAACCCTCTAAATCACAATTTGACTAAAAATTTATATAAAATCCGAACTATAGGTGTTTATTTCATCTAAATTTATTCAAATTTAGCTCCTCCATCAAAAAACTCATCAAAATCGAAAAAAATCGAATTTAGTTTACAACCTCTAAATCACAATTTGACTAAAAATTTATATACAATCCGAACTATAGGTGTTTATTTCATCTAAATTTATTCAAATTTAGCTCCTCCATCAAAATCCAAAAAAATCGAATTTAGGTTAAACCCTCTAAATCACAATTTGACTAAAAATTTATATAAAATCCGAACTATAGGTGTTTATTTCATCTCAATTTATTCAAATTTAGCACCTCCATCAAAAAAACTCATCAAAATCCAAAAATATCGAATTTAGTTAAAACCCTCTAAATCACAATTTGACTAAAAATTTATATAAAATCCGAACTATAGGTGTTTATTTCATCTAAATTTATTCAAATTTAGCTCCTCCATCAAAAAACTCATCAAAATCGAAAAAAATCGAATTTAGTTTACAACCTCTAAATCACAATTTGACTAAAAATTTATATACAATCCGAACTATAGGTGTTTATTTCAACTAAATTTATTCAAATTTAGCTCCTCCATCAAAATCCAAAAAAATCGAATTTAGGTTAAACCCTCTAAATCACAATTTGACTAAAAATTTATATAAAATCCGAACTATAGGTGTTTATTTCATCTCAATTTATTCAAATTTAGCACCTCCATCAAAAAAACTCATCAAAATCCAAAAATATCGAATTTAGTTTAAAACCTCTAAATCACAATTTGACTAAAAATTTATATAAAATCCAAACTATAGGTGTTTATTTCATCTAAATTTATTCAAATTTAGTTCCTCCATCAAAAAAACTCATCAAAATCGAAAAAAATCGAATTTAGTTTACAACCTCTAAATCACAATTTGACTAAAAATTTATATACAATCCGAACTATAGGTGTTTATTTCATCTAAATTTATTCAAATTTAGCTCCTCCATCAAAATCCAAAAAAATCGAATTTAGGTTAAACCCTCTAAATCACAATTTGACTAAAAATTTATATAAAATCCGAACTATAGGTGTTTATTTCATCTAAATTTATTCAAATTTAGCTCCTCCATCAAAATCCAAAAAAATCGAATTTAGGTTAAACCCTCTAAATCACAATTTGACTAAAAATTTATATAAAATCCGAACTATAGGTGTTTATTTCATCTAAATTTATTCAAATTTAGCTCCTCCATCAAAAAACTCATCAAAATCGAAAAAAATCGAATTTAGTTTACAACCTCTAAATCACAATTTGACTAAAAATTTATATACAATCCGAACTATAGGTGTTTATTTCATCTAAATTTATTCAAATTTAGCTCCTCCATCAAAATCCAAAAAAATCGAATTTAGGTTAAACCCTCTAAATCACAATTTGACTAAAAATTTATATAAAATCCGAACTATAGGTGTTTATTTCATCTCAATTTATTCAAATTTAGCACCTCCATCAAAAAAACTCATCAAAATCCAAAAATATCGAATTTAGTTAAAACCCTCTAAATCACAATTTGACTAAAAATTTATATAAAATCCGAACTATAGGTGTTTATTTCATCTAAATTTATTCAAATTTAGCTCCTCCATCAAAAAAACTCATCAAAATCCAAGAAAATCGAATTTAGGTTAAACCCTCTAAATCACAATTTGACTAAAAATTTATATAAAATCCGAAATATTGGTGTTTATTTCATCTAAATTTATTCAAATTTAGCTCCTCCATCAAAAAACTCATCTAAATCAAAAAAAAATCGAATTTAGTTTAAAACCTCTAAATCACAATTTGACTAAAAATTTATATAAAATCCGAACTATAGGTGTTTATTTCATCTAAATTTATTCAAATTTAGCTCCTCCATCAAAAAAACTCATCAAAATCGAATTTAGTTTACAACCTCTAAATCACAATTTGACTAAAAATTTATATAAAATCCGATCTATAGTTGCTTATTTCATCTAAATTTATTCAAATTTAGCTCCTCCATCAAAAAAACTCATCAAAATCCAAGAAAATCGAATTTAGTTTAAAACCTTTAATCACCTTTTTGACTAAAAATTTATATAAAATCCGAACTATATGTGTTTATTTCATCTAAATTTATTCTAATTTAGCTCCTCCATCAAAAAAACTCATCAAAATCCAAAAAAATCGAATTTAGTTTACAACCTCTAAATCTCAATTTGACTAAAAATTTATATAAAATCCGAACTATAGGTGTTTATTTCATCTAAATTTATTCAAATTTAGCTCCTGCATCAAAAAAACTCATCAAAATCCAAAAAAATCGAATTTAGTTTAAAACCTCTAAATCACAATTTGACTAAAAATTTATATACAATCCGAACTATAGGTGTTTATTTCATCTAAATTTATTCAAATTTAGCTCCTCCATCAAAATCCAAAAAAATCGAATTTAGGTTAAACCCTCTAAATCACAATTTGACTAAAAATTTATATAAAATCCGAACTATAGGTGTTTATTTCATCTCAATTTATTCAAATTTAGCTCCTCCATCAAAATCCAAAAAAATCGAATTTAGGTTAAACCCTCTAAATCACAATTTGACTAAAAATTTATATAAAATCCGAAATATTGGTGTTTATTTCATCTAAATTTATTCAAATTTAGCTCCTCCATCAAAAAACTCATCTAAATAAAAAAAAAATCGAATTTAGTTTAAAACCTCTAAATCACAATTTGACTAAAAATTTATATAAAATCCGAACTATAGGTGTTTATTTCATCTAAATTTATTCAAATTTAGCTCCTCCATCAAAAAAACTCATCAAAATCCAAAAAAATCGAATTTAGTTTAAAACCTCTAAATCACAATTTGACTAAAAATTTATATACAATCCGAACTATAGGTGTTTATTTCATCTAAATTTATTCAAATTTAGCTCCTCCATCAAAATCCAAAAAAATCGAATTTAGGTTAAACCCTCTAAATCACAATTTGACTAAAAATTTATATAAAATCCGAACTATAGGTGTTTATTTCATCTAAATTTATTCAAATTTAGCTCCTCCATCAAAAAAACTCATCAAAATCCAAGAAAATCGAATTTAGTTTAAAACCTTTAATCACCTTTTTGACTAAAAATTTATATAAAATCCGAACTATAGGTGTTTATTTCATCTAAATTTATTCAAATTTAGCTCCTCCATCAAAAAACTCATCAAAATCCAAAAAAATCGAATTTAGTTTAAAACCTCTAAATCACAATTTGACAAAAAATTTACATAAAATCCAAACTATAGGTGTTTATTTCATCTAAATTTATTCAAATTTAGCTCCTCCATCAAAAAAACTTATCAAAATCCAAAAAAAATGAATTTAGTTAAAACCCTCTAAATCACAATTTGACAAAAAATTTATATAAAATCCGAACTATAGGTGTTTATTTCATCTAAATTTATTCAAATTTAGCTCCTCCATCAAAAAACTCATCAAAATCGAAAAAAATCGAATTTAGTTTACAACCTCTAAATCACAATTTGACTAAAAATTTATATACAATCCGAACTATAGGTGTTTATTTCATCTAAATTTATTCAAATTTAGCTCCTCCATCAAAATCCAAAAAAATCGAATTTAGGTTAAACCCTCTAAATCACAATTTGACTAAAAATTTATATAAAATCCGAACTATAGGTGTTTATTTCATCTCAATTTATTCAAATTTAGCTCCTCCATCAAAAAACTCATCAAAATCGAAAAAAATCGAATTTAGTTTAAAACCTCTAAATCACAATTTGACTAAAAATTTATATACAATCCGAACTATAGGTGTTTATTTCAACTAAATTTATTCAAATTTAGCTCCTCCATCAAAATCCAAAAAAATCGAATTTAGGTTAAACCCTCTAAATCACAATTTGACTAAAAATTTATATAAAATCCGAACTATAGGTGTTTATTTCATCTCAATTTATTCAAATTTAGCACCTCCATCAAAAAAACTCATCAAAATCCAAAAATATCGAATTTAGTTTAAAACCTCTAAATCACAATTTGACTAAAAATTTATATAAAATCCAAACTATAGGTGTTTATTTCATCTAAATTTATTCAAATTTAGTTCCTCCATCAAAAAAACTCATCAAAATCGAAAAAAATCGAATTTAGTTTACAACCTCTAAATCACAATTTGACTAAAAATTTATATACAATCCGAACTATAGGTGTTTATTTCATCTAAATTTATTCAAATTTAGCTCCTCCATCAAAATCCAAAAAAATCGAATTTAGGTTAAACCCTCTAAATCACAATTTGACTAAAAATTTATATAAAATCCGAACTATAGGTGTTTATTTCATCTAAATTTATTCAAATTTAGCTCCTCCATCAAAATCCAAAAAAATCGAATTTAGGTTAAACCCTCTAAATCACAATTTGACAAAAAATTTATATAAAATCCGAACTATAGGTGTTTATTTCATCTAAATTTATTCAAATTTAGCTCCTCCATCAAAAAACTCATCAAAATCGAAAAAAATCGAATTTAGTTTACAACCTCTAAATCACAATTTGACTAAAAATTTATATACAATCCGAACTATAGGTGTTTATTTCATCTAAATTTATTCAAATTTAGCTCCTCCATCAAAATCCAAAAAAATCGAATTTAGGTTAAACCCTCTAAATCACAATTTGACTAAAAATTTATATAAAATCCGAACTATAGGTGTTTATTTCATCTCAATTTATTCAAATTTAGCACCTCCATCAAAAAAACTCATCAAAATCCAAAAATATCGAATTTAGTTAAAACCCTCTAAATCACAATTTGACTAAAAATTTATATAAAATCCGAACTATAGGTGTTTATTTCATCTAAATTTATTCAAATTTAGCTCCTCCATCAAAAAACTCATCAAAATCGAAAAAAATCGAATTTAGTTTACAACCTCTAAATCACAATTTGACTAAAAATTTATATACAATCCGAACTATAGGTGTTTATTTCAACTAAATTTATTCAAATTTAGCTCCTCCATCAAAATCCAAAAAAATCGAATTTAGGTTAAACCCTCTAAATCACAATTTGACTAAAAATTTATATAAAATCCGAACTATAGGTGTTTATTTCATCTCAATTTATTCAAATTTAGCACCTCCATCAAAAAAACTCATCAAAATCCAAAAATATCGAATTTAGTTTAAAACCTCTAAATCACAATTTGACTAAAAATTTATATAAAATCCAAACTATAGGTGTTTATTTCATCTAAATTTATTCAAATTTAGTTCCTCCATCAAAAAAACTCATCAAAATCGAAAAAAATCGAATTTAGTTTACAACCTCTAAATCACAATTTGACTAAAAATTTATATACAATCCGAACTATAGGTGTTTATTTCATCTAAATTTATTCAAATTTAGCTCCTCCATCAAAATCCAAAAAAATCGAATTTAGGTTAAACCCTCTAAATCACAATTTGACTAAAAATTTATATAAAATCCGAACTATAGGTGTTTATTTCATCTAAATTTATTCAAATTTAGCTCCTCCATCAAAATCCAAAAAAATCGAATTTAGGTTAAACCCTCTAAATCACAATTTGACTAAAAATTTATATAAAATCCGAAATATTGGTGTTTATTTCATCTAAATTTATTCAAATTTAGCTCCTCCATCAAAAAACTCATCAAAATCAAAAAAAAATCGAATTTAGTTTAAAACCTCTAAATCACAATTTGACTAAAAATTTATATAAAATCCGAACTATAGGTGTTTATTTCATCTAAATTTATTCAAATTTAGCTCCTCCATCAAAAAAACTCATCAAAATCGAATTTAGTTTACAACCTCTAAATCACAATTTGACTAAAAATTTATATAAAATCCGATCTATAGTTGCTTATTTCATCTAAATTTATTCAAATTTAGCTCCTCCATCAAAAAAACTCATCAAAATCCAAGAAAATCGAATTTAGTTTAAAACCTTTAATCACCTTTTTGACTAAAAATTTATATAAAATCCGAACTATATGTGTTTATTTCATCTAAATTTATTCTAATTTAGCTCCTCCATCAAAAAAACTCATCAAAATCCAAAAAAATCGAATTTAGTTTACAACCTCTAAATCTCAATTTGACTAAAAATTTATATAAAATCCGAACTATAGGTGTTTATTTCATCTAAATTTATTCAAATTTAGCTCCTGCATCAAAAAAACTCATCAAAATCCAAAAAAATCGAATTTAGTTTAAAACCTCTAAATCACAATTTGACTAAAAATTTATATACAATCCGAACTATAGGTGTTTATTTCATCTAAATTTATTCAAATTTAGCTCCTCCATCAAAATCCAAAAAAATCGAATTTAGGTTAAACCCTCTAAATCACAATTTGACTAAAAATTTATATAAAATCCGAACTATAGGTGTTTATTTCATCTCAATTTATTCAAATTTAGCTCCTCCATCAAAATCCAAAAAAATCGAATTTAGGTTAAACCCTCTAAATCACAATTTGACTAAAAATTTATATAAAATCCGAAATATTGGTGTTTATTTCATCTAAATTTATTCAAATTTAGCTCCTCCATCAAAAAACTCATCTAAATAAAAAAAAAATCGAATTTAGTTTAAAACCTCTAAATCACAATTTGACTAAAAATTTATATAAAATCCGAACTATAGGTGTTTATTTCATCTAAATTTATTCAAATTTAGCTCCTCCGTCAAAAAAACTCATCAAAATCCAAAAAAATCGAATTTAGTTTAAAACCTCTAAATCACAATTTGACTAAAAATTTATATAAAATCCGAACTATAGGTGTTTATTTCATCTAAATTTATTCAAATTTAGCTCCTCCATCAAAATCCAAAAAAATCGAATTTAGGTTAAACCCTCTAAATCACAATTTGACTAAAAATTTATATAAAATCCGAAATATTGGTGTTTATTTCATCTAAATTTATTCAAATTTAGCTCCTCCATCAAAAAAACTTATCAAAATCCAAAAAAATTGAATTTAGTTTAAAACCTTTAATCACCTTTTTGACTAAAAATTTATATAAAATCCGAACTATATGTGTTTATTTCATCTAAATTTATTCAAATTTAGCTCCTCCATCAAAAAACTCATCAAAATCGAATTTAGTTTACAACCTCTAAATCACAATTTGACTAAAAATTTATATAAAATCCGATCTATAGTTGCTTATTTCATCTAAATTTATTCAAATTTAGCTCCTCCATCAAAAAAACTCATCAAAATCCAAGAAAATCGAATTTAGTTTAAAACCTTTAATCACCTTTTTGACTAAAAATTTATATAAAATCCGAACTATATGTGTTTATTTCATCTAAATTTATTCTAATTTAGCTCCTCCATCAAAAAAACTCATCAAAATCCAAGAAAATCGAATTTAGTTTAAAACCTTTAATCACCTTTTTGACTAAAAATTTATATAAAATCCGAACTATATGTGTTTATTTCATCTAAATTTATTCAAATTTAGCTCCTCCATCAAAAAACTCATCAAAATCGAATTTAGTTTACAACCTCTAAATCACAATTTGACTAAAAATTTATATAAAATCCGATCTATAGTTGCTTATTTCATCTAAATTTATTCAAATTTAGCTCCTCCATCAAAAAAACTCATCAAAATCCAAGAAAATCGAATTTAGTTTAAAACCTTTAATCACCTTTTTGACTAAAAATTTATATAAAATCCGAACTATATGTGTTTATTTCATCTAAATTTATTCAAATTTAGCTCCTCCATCAAAAAACTCATCAAAATCGAATTTAGTTTACAACCTCTAAATCACAATTTGACTAAAAATTTATATAAAATCCGATCTATAGTTGCTTATTTCATCTAAATTTATTCAAATTTAGCTCCTCCATCAAAAAAACTCATCAAAATCCAAGAAAATCGAATTTAGTTTAAAACCTTTAATCACCTTTTTGACTAAAAATTTATATAAAATCCGAACTATATGTGTTTATTTCATCTAAATTTATTCTAATTTAGCTCCTCCATCAAAAAAACTCATCATAATCCAAGAAAATCGAATTTAGTTTAAAACCTTTAATCACCTTTTTGACTAAAAATTTATATAAAATCCGAACTATATGTGTTTATTTCATCTAAATTTATTCTAATTTAGCTCCTCCATCAAAAAAACTCATCAAAATCCAAGAAAATCGAATTTAGTTTAAAACCTTTAATCACCTTTTTGACTAAAAATTTATATAAAATCCGAACTATATGTGTTTATTTCATCTAAATTTATTCTAATTTAGCTCCTCCATCAAAAAAACTCATCAAAATCCAAAAAAATCGAATTTAGTTTACAACCTCTAAATCTCAATTTGACTAAAAATTTATATAAAATCCGAACTATAGGTGTTTATTTCATCTAAATTTATTCAAATTTAGCTCCTGCATCAAAAAAACTCATCAAAATCCAAGAAAATCGAATTTAGTTTAAAACCTTTAATCACCTTTTTGACTAAAAATTTATATAAAATCCGAACTATATGTGTTTATTTCATCTAAATTTATTCAAATTTAGCTCCTCCATCAAAATCCAAAAAAATCGAATTTAGTTAAAACCCTCTAAATCCCAATTGGACTAAAAATTTATATAAAATCCGAACTATAGGTGTTTATTTCATCTAAATTTATTCAAATTTAGCTCCTCCATCAAAATCCAAAAAAATCGAATTTAGGTTAAACCCTCTAAATCACAATTTGACTAAAAATTTATATAAAATCCGAACTATAGGTGTTTATTTCATCTAAATTTATTCAAATTTAGCTCCTCCATCAAAAAACTCATCAAAATCGAAAAAAATCGAATTTAGTTTACAACCTCTAAATCACAATTTGACTAAAAATTTATATACAATCCGAACTATAGGTGTTTATTTCATCTAAATTTATTCAAATTTAGCTCCTCCATCAAAATCCAAAAATATCGAATTTAGGTTAAACCCTCTAAATCAAAATTTGACTAAAAATTTATATACAATCCGAACTATAGGTGTTTATTTCATCTAAATTTATTCAAATTTAGCTCCTCCATCAAAAAACTCATCAAAATCCAAGAAAATCGAATTTAGTTTAAAACCTTTAATCACCTTTTTGACTAAAAATTTATATAAAATCCGAACTATAGGTGTTTATTTCATCTAAATTTATTCAAATTTAGCTCCTCCATCAAAAAAACTCATCAAAATCGAATTTAGTTTACAACCTCTAAATCACAATTTGACTAAAAATTTATATAAAATCCGATCTATAGTTGCTTATTTCATCTAAATTTATTCAAATTTAGCTCCTCCATCAAAAAAACTCATCAAAATCCAAGAAAATCGAATTTAGTTTAAAACCTTTAATCACCTTTTTGACTAAAAATTTATATAAAATCCGAACTATATGTGTTTATTTCATCTAAATTTATTCTAATTTAGCTCCTCCATCAAAAAAACTCATCAAAATCCAAGAAAATCGAATTTAGTTTAAAACCTTTAATCACCTTTTTGACTAAAAATTTATATAAAATCCGAACTATATGTGTTTATTTCATCTAAATTTATTCTAATTTAGCTCCTCCATCAAAAAAACTCATCAAAATCCAAAAAAATCGAATTTAGTTTACAACCTCTAAATCTCAATTTGACTAAAAATTTATATAAAATCCGAACTATAGGTGTTTATTTCATCTAAATTTATTCAAATTTAGCTCCTGCATCAAAAAAACTCATCAAAATCCAAAAAAATCGAATTTAGTTTAAAACCTCTAAATCACAATTTGACTAAAAATTTATATACAATCCGAACTATAGGTGTTTATTTCATCTAAATTTATTCAAATTTAGCTCCTCCATCAAAATCCAAAAAAATCGAATTTAGGTTAAACCCTCTAAATCACAATTTGACTAAAAATTTATATAAAATCCGAACTATAGGTGTTTATTTCATCTCAATTTATTCAAATTTAGCTCCTCCATCAAAATCCAAAAAAATCGAATTTAGGTTAAACCCTCTAAATCACAATTTGACTAAAAATTTATATAAAATCCGAAATATTGGTGTTTATTTCATCTAAATTTATTCAAATTTAGCTCCTCCATCAAAAAACTCATCTAAATAAAAAAAAAATCGAATTTAGTTTAAAACCTCTAAATCACAATTTGACTAAAAATTTATATAAAATCCGAACTATAGGTGTTTATTTCATCTAAATTTATTCAAATTTAGCTCCTCCATCAAAATCCAAAAAAATCGAATTTAGGTTAAACCCTCTAAATCACAATTTGACTAAAAATTTATATAAAATCCGAACTATAGGTGTTTATTTCATCTCAATTTATTCAAATTTAGCTCCTCCATCAAAATCCAAAAAAATCGAATTTAGGTTAAACCCTCTAAATCACAATTTGACTAAAAATTTATATAAAATCCGAACTATAGGTGTTTATTTCATCTCAATTTATTCAAATTTAGCACCTCCATCAAAAAAACTCATCAAAATCCAAAAATATCGAATTTAGTTTAAAACCTCTAAATCACAATTTGACTAAAAATTTATATAAAATCCAAACTATAGGTGTTTATTTCATCTAAATTTATTCAAATTTAGTTCCTCCATCAAAAAAACTCATCAAAATCGAAAAAAATCGAATTTAGTTTACAACCTCTAAATCACAATTTGACTAAAAATTTATATACAATCCGAACTATAGGTGTTTATTTCATCTAAATTTATTCAAATTTAGCTCCTCCATCAAAATCCAAAAAAATCGAATTTAGGTTAAACCCTCTAAATCACAATTTGACTAAAAATTTATATAAAATCCGAACTATAGGTGTTTATTTCATCTAAATTTATTCAAATTTAGCTCCTCCATCAAAATCCAAAAAAATCGAATTTAGGTTAAACCCTCTAAATCACAATTTGACTAAAAATTTATATAAAATCCGAAATATTGGTGTTTATTTCATCTAAATTTATTCAAATTTAGCTCCTCCATCAAAAAACTCATCTAAATCAAAAAAAAATCGAATTTAGTTTAAAACCTCTAAATCACAATTTGACTAAAAATTTATATAAAATCCGAACTATAGGTGTTTATTTCATCTAAATTTATTCAAATTTAGCTCCTCCATCAAAAAAACTCATCAAAATCGAATTTAGTTTACAACCTCTAAATCACAATTTGACTAAAAATTTATATAAAATCCGAACTATATGTGTTTATTTCATCTAAATTTATTCTAATTTAGCTCCTCCATCAAAAAAACTCATCAAAATCCAAAAAAATCGAATTTAGTTTAAAACCTTTAATCACCTTTTTGACTAAAAATTTATATAAAATCCGAACTATATGTGTTTATTTCATCTAAATTTATTCTAATTTAGCTCCTCCATCAAAAAAACTCATCAAAATCCAAGAAAATCGAATTTAGTTTAAAACCTTTAATCACCTTTTTGACTAAAAATTTATATAAAATCCGAACTATATGTGTTTATTTCATCTAAATTTATTCTAATTTAGCTCCTCCATCAAAAAAACTCATCAAAATCCAAGAAAATCGAATTTAGTTTAAAACCTTTAATCACCTTTTTGACTAAAAATTTATATAAAATCCGAACTATATGTGTTTATTTCATCTAAATTTATTCTAATTTAGCTCCTCCATCAAAAAAACTCATCAAAATCCAAAAAAATCGAATTTAGTTTACAACCTCTAAATCTCAATTTGACTAAAAATTTATATAAAATCCGAACTATAGGTGTTTATTTCATCTAAATTTATTCAAATTTAGCTCCTGCATCAAAAAAACTCATCAAAATCCAAAAAAATCGAATTTAGTTTAAAACCTCTAAATCACAATTTGACTAAAAATTTATATACAATCCGAACTATAGGTGTTTATTTCATCTAAATTTATTCAAATTTAGCTCCTCCATCAAAATCCAAAAAAATCGAATTTAGGTTAAACCCTCTAAATCACAATTTGACTAAAAATTTATATAAAATCCGAACTATAGGTGTTTATTTCATCTCAATTTATTCAAATTTAGCTCCTCCATCAAAATCCAAAAAAATCGAATTTAGGTTAAACCCTCTAAATCACAATTTGACTAAAAATTTATATAAAATCCGAAATATTGGTGTTTATTTCATCTAAATTTATTCAAATTTAGCTCCTCCATCAAAAAACTCATCTAAATAAAAAAAAAATCGAATTTAGTTTAAAACCTCTAAATCACAATTTGACTAAAAATTTATATAAAATCCGAACTATAGGTGTTTATTTCATCTAAATTTATTCAAATTTAGCTCCTCCATCAAAAAAACTCATCAAAATCCAAAAAAATCGAATTTAGTTTAAAACCTCTAAATCACAATTTGACTAAAAATTTATATAAAATCCGAACTATAGGTGTTTATTTCATCTAAATTTATTCAAATTTAGCTCCTCCATCAAAATCCAAAAAAATCGAATTTAGGTTAAACCCTCTAAATCACAATTTGACTAAAAATTTATATAAAATCCGAAATATTGGTGTTTATTTCATCTAAATTTATTCAAATTTAGCTCCTCCATCAAAAAAACTTATCAAAATCCAAAAAAATTGAATTTAGTTTAAAACCTTTAATCACCTTTTTGACTAAAAATTTATATAAAATCCGAACTATATGTGTTTATTTCATCTAAATTTATTCAAATTTAGCTCCTCCATCAAAAAACTCATCAAAATCGAATTTAGTTTACAACCTCTAAATCACAATTTGACTAAAAATTTATATAAAATCCGATCTATAGTTGCTTATTTCATCTAAATTTATTCAAATTTAGCTCCTCCATCAAAAAAACTCATCAAAATCCAAGAAAATCGAATTTAGTTTAAAACCTTTAATCACCTTTTTGACTAAAAATTTATATAAAATCCGAACTATATGTGTTTATTTCATCTAAATTTATTCTAATTTAGCTCCTCCATCAAAAAAACTCATCAAAATCCAAGAAAATCGAATTTAGTTTAAAACCTTTAATCACCTTTTTGACTAAAAATTTATATAAAATCCGAACTATATGTGTTTATTTCATCTAAATTTATTCTAATTTAGCTCCTCCATCAAAAAAACTCATCAAAATCCAAGAAAATCGAATTTAGTTTAAAACCTTTAATCACCTTTTTGACTAAAAATTTATATAAAATCCGAACTATATGTGTTTATTTCATCTAAATTTATTCTAATTTAGCTCCTCCATCAAAAAAACTCATCAAAATCCAAAAAAATCGAATTTAGTTTACAACCTCTAAATCTCAATTTGACTAAAAATTTATATAAAATCCGAACTATAGGTGTTTATTTCATCTAAATTTATTCAAATTTAGCTCCTGCATCAAAAAAACTCATCAAAATCCAAGAAAATCGAATTTAGTTTAAAACCTTTAATCACCTTTTTGACTAAAAATTTATATAAAATCCGAACTATATGTGTTTATTTCATCTAAATTTATTCAAATTTAGCTCCTCCATCAAAAAAACTCATCAAAATCCAAAAAAATCGAATTTAGTTTAAAACCTCTAAATCACAATTTGACTAAAAATTTATATAAAATCCGAACTATAGGTGTTTATTTCATCTAAATTTATTCAAATTTAGCTCCTCCATCAAAATCCAAAAAAATCGAATTTAGGTTAAACCCTCTAAATCACAATTTGACTAAAAATTTATATAAAATCCGAAATATTGGTGTTTATTTCATCTAAATTTATTCAAATTTAGCTCCTCCATCAAAAAAACTTATCAAAATCCAAAAAAATTGAATTTAGTTTAAAACCTTTAATCACCTTTTTGACTAAAAATTTATATAAAATCCGAACTATATGTGTTTATTTCATCTAAATTTATTCAAATTTAGCTCCTCCATCAAAAAACTCATCAAAATCGAATTTAGTTTAAAACCTTTAATCACCTTTTTGACTAAAAATTTATATAAAATCCGAACTATATGTGTTTATTTCATCTAAATTTATTCTAATTTAGCTCCTCCATCAAAAAAACTCATCAAAATCCAAGAAAATCGAATTTAGTTTAAAACCTTTAATCACCTTTTTGACTAAAAATTTATATAAAATCCGAACTATATGTGTTTATTTCATCTAAATTTATTCTAATTTAGCTCCTCCATCAAAAAAACTCATCAAAATCCAAAAAAATCGAATTTAGTTTACAACCTCTAAATCTCAATTTGACTAAAAATTTATATAAAATCCGAACTATAGGTGTTTATTTCATCTAAATTTATTCAAATTTAGCTCCTGCATCAAAAAAACTCATCAAAATCCAAGAAAATCGAATTTAGTTTAAAACCTTTAATCACCTTTTTGACTAAAAATTTATATAAAATCCGAACTATATGTGTTTATTTCATCTAAATTTATTCTAATTTAGCTCCTCCATCAAAAAACTCATCAAAATCCAAAAAAATCGAATTTAGTTTAAAACCTCTAAATCACAATTTGACTAAAAATTTATATAAAATCCGAACTATAGGTGTTTATTTCATCTAAATTTATTCAAATTTAGCTCCTCCATCAAAAAAACATCAAAATCCAAAAAATCGAATTTAGTTTAAAACCTCTAAATCAGAATTTGACAAAAAATTTACATAAAATTCAAACTATAGGAGTTTATTTCATCTAAATTTATTCAAATTTAGCTCCTCCATCAAAAAAACTCATCAAAATCCAAAAAAATTGAATTTAGTTTAAAACCTTTAATCACCTTTTTGACTAAAAATTTATATAAAATCCGAACTATATGTGTTTATTTCATCTAAATTTATTCTAATTTAGCTCCTCCATCAAAAAAACTCATCAAAATCCAAGAAAATCGAATTTAGTTTAAAACCTTTAATCACCTTTTTGACTAAAAATTTATATAAAATCCGAACTATATGTGTTTATTTCATCTAAATTTATTCTAATTTAGCTCCTCCATCAAAAAAACTCATCAAAATCCAAGAAAATCGAATTTAGTTTAAAACCT
The DNA here is from genome assembly GCA_929113495.1 of Andrena minutula. Lineage (NCBI taxonomy): Eukaryota > Metazoa > Arthropoda > Insecta > Hymenoptera > Andrenidae > Andrena > Andrena minutula. The sequence continues at coordinate 19,571,010 of OV815995.1, forward strand.
TTAATCACCTTTTTGACTAAAAATTTATATAAAATCCGAACTATATGTGTTTATTTCATCTAAATTTATTCAAATTTAGCTCCTGCATCAAAAAAACTCATCAAAATCCAAGAAAATCGAATTTAGTTTAAAACCTTTAATCACCTTTTTGACTAAAAATTTATATAAAATCCGAACTATATGTGTTTATTTCATCTAAATTTATTCTAATTTAGCTCCTCCATCAAAAAACTCATCAAAATCCAAAAAAATCGAATTTAGTTTAAAACCTCTAAATCACAATTTGACTAAAAATTTATATAAAATCCGAACTATAGGTGTTTATTTCATCTAAATTTATTCAAATTTAGCTCCTCCATCAAAAAACTCATCAAAATCCAAAAAAATCGAATTTAGTTTAAAACCTCTAAATCACAATTTGACTAAAAATTTATATAAAATCCGAACTATAGGTGTTTATTTCATCTAAATTTATTCAAATTTAGCTCCTCCATCAAAAAAACTCATCAAAATCCAAAAAAATCGAATTTAGTTTAAAACCTCTAAATCACAATTTGACTAAAAATTTATATAAAATCCGAACTATAGGTGTTTATTTCATCTAAATTTATTCAAATTTAGCTCCTCCATCAAAATCCAAAAAAATCGAATTTAGGTTAAACCCTCTAAATCACAATTTGACTAAAAATTTATATAAAATCCGAAATATTGGAGTTTATTTCATCTAAATTTATTCAAATTTAGCTCCTCCATCAAAAAAACTTATCAAAATCCAAAAAAATTGAATTTAGTTTAAAACCTTTAATCACCTTTTTGACTAAAAATTTATATAAAATCCGAACTATATGTGTTTATTTCATCTAAATTTATTCAAATTTAGCTCCTCCATCAAAAAACTCATCAAAATCGAATTTAGTTTAAAACCTTTAATCACCTTTTTGACTAAAAATTTATATAAAATCCGAACTATATGTGTTTATTTCATCTAAATTTATTCTAATTTAGCTCCTCCATCAAAAAAACTCATCAAAATCCAAGAAAATCGAATTTAGTTTAAAACCTTTAATCACCTTTTTGACTAAAAATTTATATAAAATCCGAACTATATGTGTTTATTTCATCTAAATTTATTCTAATTTAGCTCCTCCATCAAAAAAACTCATCAAAATCCAAAAAAATCGAATTTAGTTTACAACCTCTAAATCTCAATTTGACTAAAAATTTATATAAAATCCGAACTATAGGTGTTTATTTCATCTAAATTTATTCAAATTTAGCTCCTGCATCAAAAAAACTCATCAAAATCCAAGAAAATCGAATTTAGTTTAAAACCTTTAATCACCTTTTTGACTAAAAATTTATATAAAATCCGAACTATATGTGTTTATTTCATCTAAATTTATTCTAATTTAGCTCCTCCATCAAAAAACTCATCAAAATCCAAAAAAATCGAATTTAGTTTAAAACCTCTAAATCACAATTTGACTAAAAATTTATATAAAATCCGAACTATAGGTGTTTATTTCATCTAAATTTATTCAAATTTAGCTCCTCCATCAAAAAAACTCATCAAAATCCAAAAAAATCGAATTTAGTTTAAAACCTCTAAATCACAATTTGACTAAAAATTTATATAAAATCCGAACTATAGGTGTTTATTTCATCTAAATTTATTCAAATTTAGCTCCTCCATCAAAATCCAAAAAAATCGAATTTAGGTTAAACCCTCTAAATCACAATTTGACTAAAAATTTATATAAAATCCGAAATATTGGTGTTTATTTCATCTAAATTTATTCAAATTTAGCTCCTCCATCAAAAAAACTTATCAAAATCCAAAAAAATTGAATTTAGTTTAAAACCTTTAATCACCTTTTTGACTAAAAATTTATATAAAATCCGAACTATATGTGTTTATTTCATCTAAATTTATTCAAATTTAGCTCCTCCATCAAAAAACTCATCAAAATCGAATTTAGTTTACAACCTCTAAATCACAATTTGACTAAAAATTTATATAAAATCCGATCTATAGTTGCTTATTTCATCTAAATTTATTCAAATTTAGCTCCTCCATCAAAAAAACTCATCAAAATCCAAGAAAATCGAATTTAGTTTAAAACCTTTAATCACCTTTTTGACTAAAAATTTATATAAAATCCGAACTATATGTGTTTATTTCATCTAAATTTATTCTAATTTAGCTCCTCCATCAAAAAAACTCATCAAAATCCAAGAAAATCGAATTTAGTTTAAAACCTTTAATCACCTTTTTGACTAAAAATTTATATAAAATCCGAACTATATGTGTTTATTTCATCTAAATTTATTCTAATTTAGCTCCTCCATCAAAAAAACTCATCAAAATCCAAGAAAATCGAATTTAGTTTAAAACCTTTAATCACCTTTTTGACTAAAAATTTATATAAAATCCGAACTATATGTGTTTATTTCATCTAAATTTATTCTAATTTAGCTCCTCCATCAAAAAAACTCATCAAAATCCAAAAAAATCGAATTTAGTTTACAACCTCTAAATCTCAATTTGACTAAAAATTTATATAAAATCCGAACTATAGGTGTTTATTTCATCTAAATTTATTCAAATTTAGCTCCTGCATCAAAAAAACTCATCAAAATCCAAGAAAATCGAATTTAGTTTAAAACCTTTAATCACCTTTTTGACTAAAAATTTATATAAAATCCGAACTATATGTGTTTATTTCATCTAAATTTATTCAAATTTAGCTCCTCCATCAAAAAAACTCATCAAAATCCAAAAAAATCGAATTTAGTTTAAAACCTCTAAATCACAATTTGACTAAAAATTTATATAAAATCCGAACTATAGGTGTTTATTTCATCTAAATTTATTCAAATTTAGCTCCTCCATCAAAATCCAAAAAAATCGAATTTAGGTTAAACCCTCTAAATCACAATTTGACTAAAAATTTATATAAAATCCGAAATATTGGTGTTTATTTCATCTAAATTTATTCAAATTTAGCTCCTCCATCAAAAAAACTTATCAAAATCCAAAATAATTGAATTTAGTTTAAAACCTTTAATCACCTTTTTGACTAAAAATTTATATAAAATCCGAACTATATGTGTTTATTTCATCTAAATTTATTCAAATTTAGCTCCTCCATCAAAAAACTCATCAAAATCGAATTTAGTTTAAAACCTTTAATCACCTTTTTGACTAAAAATTTATATAAAATCCGAACTATATGTGTTTATTTCATCTAAATTTATTCTAATTTAGCTCCTCCATCAAAAAAACTCATCAAAATCCAAGAAAATCGAATTTAGTTTAAAACCTTTAATCACCTTTTTGACTAAAAATTTATATAAAATCCGAACTATATGTGTTTATTTCATCTAAATTTATTCTAATTTAGCTCCTCCATCAAAAAAACTCATCAAAATCCAAAAAAATCGAATTTAGTTTACAACCTCTAAATCTCAATTTGACTAAAAATTTATATAAAATCCGAACTATAGGTGTTTATTTCATCTAAATTTATTCAAATTTAGCTCCTGCATCAAAAAAACTCATCAAAATCCAAGAAAATCGAATTTAGTTTAAAACCTTTAATCACCTTTTTGACTAAAAATTTATATAAAATCCGAACTATATGTGTTTATTTCATCTAAATTTATTCTAATTTAGCTCCTCCATCAAAAAACTCATCAAAATCCAAAAAAATCGAATTTAGTTTAAAACCTCTAAATCACAATTTGACTAAAAATTTATATAAAATCCGAACTATAGGTGTTTATTTCATCTAAATTTATTCAAATTTAGCTCCTCCATCAAAAAAACATCAAAATCCAAAAAAATCGAATTTAGTTTAAAACCTCTAAATCAGAATTTGACAAAAAATTTACATAAAATCCAAACTATAGGAGTTTATTTCATCTAAATTTATTCAAATTTAGCTCCTCCATCAAAAAAACTCATCAAAATCCAAAAAAATTGAATTTAGTTTAAAACCTTTAATCACCTTTTTGACTAAAAATTTATATAAAATCCGAACTATATGTGTTTATTTCATCTAAATTTATTCTAATTTAGCTCCTCCATCAAAAAAACTCATCAAAATCCAAGAAAATCGAATTTAGTTTAAAACCTTTAATCACCTTTTTGACTAAAAATTTATATAAAATCCGAACTATATGTGTTTATTTCATCTAAATTTATTCTAATTTAGCTCCTCCATCAAAAAAACTCATCAAAATCCAAGAAAATCGAATTTAGTTTAAAACCTTTAATCACCTTTTTGACTAAAAATTTATATAAAATCCGAACTATATGTGTTTATTTCATCTAAATTTATTCAAATTTAGCTCCTGCATCAAAAAAACTCATCAAAATCCAAGAAAATCGAATTTAGTTTAAAACCTTTAATCACCTTTTTGACTAAAAATTTATATAAAATCCGAACTATATGTGTTTATTTCATCTAAATTTATTCTAATTTAGCTCCTCCATCAAAAAACTCATCAAAATCCAAAAAAATCGAATTTAGTTTAAAACCTCTAAATCACAATTTGACTAAAAATTTATATAAAATCCGAACTATAGGTGTTTATTTCATCTAAATTTATTCAAATTTAGCTCCTCCATCAAAAAACTCATCAAAATCCAAAAAAATCGAATTTAGTTTAAAACCTCTAAATCACAATTTGACTAAAAATTTATATAAAATCCGAACTATAGGTGTTTATTTCATCTAAATTTATTCAAATTTAGCTCCTCCATCAAAAAAACTCATCAAAATCCAAAAAAATCGAATTTAGTTTAAAACCTCTAAATCACAATTTGACTAAAAATTTATATAAAATCCGAACTATAGGTGTTTATTTCATCTAAATTTATTCAAATTTAGCTCCTCCATCAAAATCCAAAAAAATCGAATTTAGGTTAAACCCTCTAAATCACAATTTGACTAAAAATTTATATAAAATCCGAAATATTGGTGTTTATTTCATCTAAATTTATTCAAATTTAGCTCCTCCATCAAAAAAACTTATCAAAATCCAAAAAAATTGAATTTAGTTTAAAACCTTTAATCACCTTTTTGACTAAAAATTTATATAAAATCCGAACTATATGTGTTTATTTCATCTAAATTTATTCAAATTTAGCTCCTCCATCAAAAAACTCATCAAAATCGAAAAAAATCAAATTTAGTTTAAAACCTTTAATCACCTTTTTGACTAAAAATTTATATAAAATCCGAACTATATGTGTTTATTTCATCTAAATTTATTCTAATTTAGCTCCTCCATCAAAAAAACTCATCAAAATCCAAGAAAATCGAATTTAGTTTAAAACCTTTAATCACCTTTTTGACTAAAAATTTATATAAAATCCGAACTATATGTGTTTATTTCATCTAAATTTATTCTAATTTAGCTCCTCCATCAAAAAAACTCATCAAAATCCAAAAAAATCGAATTTAGTTTACAACCTCTAAATCTCAATTTGACTAAAAATTTATATAAAATCCGAACTATAGGTGTTTATTTCATCTAAATTTATTCAAATTTAGCTCCTGCATCAAAAAAACTCATCAAAATCCTAGAAAATCGAATTTAGTTTAAAACCTTTAATCACCTTTTTGACTAAAAATTTATATAAAATCCGAACTATATGTGTTTATTTCATCTAAATTTATTCTAATTTAGCTCCTCCATCAAAAAACTCATCAAAATCCAAAAAAATCGAATTTAGTTTAAAACCTCTAAATCACAATTTGACTAAAAATTTATATAAAATCCGAACTATAGGTGTTTATTTCATCTAAATTTATTCAAATTTAGCTCCTCCATCAAAAAAACTCATCAAAATCCAAAAAAATCGAATTTAGTTTAAAACCTCTAAATCACAATTTGACTAAAAATTTATATAAAATCCGAACTATAGGTGTTTATTTCATCTAAATTTATTCAAATTTAGCTCCTCCATCAAAATCCAAAAAAATCGAATTTAGGTTAAACCCTCTAAATCACAATTTGACTAAAAATTTATATAAAATCCGAAATATTGGTGTTTATTTCATCTAAATTTATTCAAATTTAGCTCCTCCATCAAAAAAACTTATCAAAATCCAAAAAAATTGAATTTAGTTTAAAACCTTTAATCACCTTTTTGACTAAAAATTTATATAAAATCCGAACTATATGTGTTTATTTCATCTAAATTTATTCAAATTTAGCTCCTCCATCAAAAAACTCATCAAAATCGAATTTAGTTTACAACCTCTAAATCACAATTTGACTAAAAATTTATATAAAATCCGATCTATAGTTGCTTATTTCATCTAAATTTATTCAAATTTAGCTCCTCCATCAAAAAAACTCATCAAAATCCAAGAAAATCGAATTTAGTTTAAAACCTTTAATCACCTTTTTGACTAAAAATTTATATAAAATCCGAACTATATGTGTTTATTTCATCTAAATTTATTCTAATTTAGCTCCTCCATCAAAAAAACTCATCAAAATCCAAGAAAATCGAATTTAGTTTAAAACCTTTAATCACCTTTTTGACTAAAAATTTATATAAAATCCGAACTATATGTGTTTATTTCATCTAAATTTATTCTAATTTAGCTCCTCCATCAAAAAAACTCATCAAAATCCAAGAAAATCGAATTTAGTTTAAAACCTTTAATCACCTTTTTGACTAAAAATTTATATAAAATCCGAACTATATGTGTTATTTCATCTAAATTTATTCTAATTTAGCTCCTCCATCAAAAAAACTCATCAAAATCCAAAAAAATCGAATTTAGTTTACAACCTCTAAATCTCAATTTGACTAAAAATTTATATAAAATCCGAACTATAGGTGTTTATTTCATCTAAATTTATTCAAATTTAGCTCCTGCATCAAAAAAACTCATCAAAATCCAAGAAAATCGAATTTAGTTTAAAACCTTTAATCACCTTTTTGACTAAAAATTTATATAAAATCCGAACTATATGTGTTTATTTCATCTAAATTTATTCTAATTTAGCTCCTCCATCAAAAAACTCATCAAAATCCAAAAAAATCGAATTTAGTTTAAAACCTCTAAATCACAATTTGACTAAAAATTTATATAAAATCCGAACTATAGGTGTTTATTTCATCTAAATTTATTCAAATTTAGCTCCTCCATCAAAAAAACATCAAAATCCAAAAAAATCGAATTTAGTTTAAAACCTCTAAATCACAATTTGACAAAAAATTTACATAAAATCCAAACTATAGGAGTTTATTTCATCTAAATTTATTCAAATTTAGCTCCTCCATCAAAAAAACTCATCAAAATCCAAAAAAATTGAATTTAGTTTAAAACCTTTAATCACCTTTTTGACTAAAAATTTATATAAAATCCGAACTATATGTGTTTATTTCATCTAAATTTATTCTAATTTAGCTCCTCCATCAAAAAAACTCATCAAAATCCAAGAAAATCGAATTTAGTTTAAAACCTTTAATCACCTTTTTGATTAAAAATTTATATAAAATCCGAACTATATGTGTTTATTTCATCTAAATTTATTCAAATTTAGCTCCTCCATCAAAATCCAAAAAAATCGAATTTAGTTAAAACCCTCTAAATCCCAATTGGACTAAAAATTTATATAAAATCCGAACTATAGGTGTTTATTTCATCTAAATTTATTCAAATTTAGCTCCTCCATCAAAATCCAAAAAAATCGAATTTAGGTTAAACCCTCTAAATCACAATTTGACTAAAAATTTATATAAAATCCGAACTATAGGTGTTTATTTCATCTAAATTTATTCAAATTTAGCTCCTCCATCAAAAAACTCATCAAAATCGAAAAAAATCGAATTTAGTTTACAACCTCTAAATCACAATTTGACTAAAAATTTATATACAATCCGAACTATAGGTGTTTATTTCATCTAAATTTATTCAAATTTAGCTCCTCCATCAAAATCCAAAAATATCGAATTTAGGTTAAACCCTCTAAATCAAAATTTGACTAAAAATTTATATACAATCCGAACTATAGGTGTTTATTTCATCTAAATTTATTCAAATTTAGCTCCTCCATAAAAAAACTCATCAAAATCCAAGAAAATCGAATTTAGTTTAAAACCTTTAATCACCTTTTTGACTAAAAATTTATATAAAATCCGAACTATAGGTGTTTATTTCATCTAAATTTATTCAAATTTAGCTCCTCCATCAAAATCCAAAAAAATTGAATTTAGTTAAAACCCTCTAAATCCACAATTGGACTAAAAATTTATATAAAATCCGAACTATAGGTGTTTATTTCATCTAAATTTATTCAAATTTAGCTCCTCCATCAAAATCCAAAAAAATCGAATTTAGGTTAAACCCTCTAAATCAAAATTTGACTAAAAATTTATATAAAATCCGAACTATATGTGTTTATTTCATCTAAATTTATTCTAATTTAGCTCCTCCATCAAAAAAACTCATCAAAATCCAAGAAAATCGAATTTAGTTTAAAACCTTTAATCACCTTTTTGACTAAAAATTTATATAAAATCCGAACTATATGTGTTTATTTCATCTAAATTTATTCAAATTTAGCTCCTCCATCAAAAAACTCATCTAAATAAAAAAAAAATCGAATTTAGTTTAAAACCTCTAAATCACAATTTGACTAAAAATTTATATAAAATCCGAACTATAGGTGTTTATTTCATCTAAATTTATTCAAATTTAGCTCCTCCATCAAAAAAACTCATCAAAATCCAAAAAAATCGAATTTAGTTTAAAACCTCTAAATAACAATTTGACTAAAAATTTATATAAAATCCGAACTATAGGTGTTTATTTCATCTAAATTTATTCAAATTTAGCTCCTCCATCAAAATCCAAAAAAATCGAATTTAGGTTAAACCCTCTAAATCACAATTTGACTAAAAATTTATATAAAATCCGAAATATTGGTGTTTATTTCATCTAAATTTATTCAAATTTAGCTCCTCCATCAAAAAAACTTATCAAAATCCAAAAAAATTGAATTTAGTTTAAAACCTTTAATCACCTTTTTGACTAAAAATTTATATAAAATCCGAACTATATGTGTTTATTTCATCTAAATTTATTCAAATTTAGCTCCTCCATCAAAAAACTCATCAAAATCGAATTTAGTTTACAACCTCTAAATCACAATTTGACTAAAAATTTATATAAAATCCGATCTATAGTTGCTTATTTCATCTAAATTTATTCAAATTTAGCTCCTCCATCAAAAAAACTCATCAAAATCCAAGAAAATCGAATTTAGTTTAAAACCTTTAATCACCTTTTTGACTAAAAATTTATATAAAATCCGAACTATATGTGTTTATTTCATCTAAATTTATTCTAATTTAGCTCCTCCATCAAAAAAACTCATCAAAATCCAAGAAAATCGAATTTAGTTTAAAACCTTTAATCACCTTTTTGACTAAAAATTTATATAAAATCCGAACTATATGTGTTTATTTCATCTAAATTTATTCTAATTTAGCTCCTCCATCAAAAAAACTCATCAAAATCCAAGAAAATCGAATTTAGTTTAAAACCTTTAATCACCTTTTTGACTAAAAATTTATATAAAATCCGAACTATATGTGTTTATTTCATCTAAATTTATTCTAATTTAGCTCCTCCATCAAAAAAACTCATCAAAATCCAAAAAAATCGAATTTAGTTTACAACCTCTAAATCTCAATTTGACTAAAAATTTATATAAAATCCGAACTATAGGTGTTTATTTCATCTAAATTTATTCAAATTTAGCTCCTGCATCAAAAAAACTCATCAAAATCCAAGAAAATCGAATTTAGTTTAAAACCTTTAATCACCTTTTTGACTAAAAATTTATATAAAATCCGAACTATATGTGTTTATTTCATCTAAATTTATTCTAATTTAGCTCCTCCATCAAAAAACTCATCAAAATCCAAAAAAATCGAATTTAGTTTAAAACCTCTAAATCACAATTTGACTAAAAATTTATATAAAATCCGAACTATAGGTGTTTATTTCATCTAAATTTATTCAAATTTAGCTCCTCCATCAAAAAAACTCATCAAAATCCAAAAAAATCGAATTTAGTTTAAAACCTCTAAATCACAATTTGACTAAAAATTTATATAAAATCCGAACTATAGGTGTTTATTTCATCTAAATTTATTCAAATTTAGCTCCTCCATCAAAATCCAAAAAAATCGAATTTAGGTTAAACCCTCTAAATCACAATTTGACTAAAAATTTATATAAAATCCGAAATATTGGTGTTTATTTCATCTAAATTTATTCAAATTTAGCTCCTCCATCAAAAAAACTTATCAAAATCCAAAAAAATTGAATTTAGTTTATAACCTTTAATCACCTTTTTGACTAAAAATTTATATAAAATCCGAACTATATGTGTTTATTTCATCTAAATTTATTCAAATTTAGCTCCTCCATCAAAAAACTCATCAAAATCGAATTTAGTTTACAACCTCTAAATCTCAATTTGACTAAAAATTTATATAAAATCCGAACTATATGTGTTTATTTCATCTAAATTTATTCTAATTTAGCTCCTCCATCAAAAAAACTCATCAAAATGTAAGAAAATCGAATTTAGTTTAAAACCTTTAATCACCTTTTTGACTAAAAATTTATATAAAATCCGAACTATATGTGTTTATTTCATCTAAATTTATTCTAATTTAGCTCCTCCATCAAAAAAAACTCATCAAAATCCAAGAAAATCGAATTTAGTTTAAAACCTTTAATCACCTTTTTGACTAAAAATTTATATAAAATCCGAACTATATGTGTTTATTTCATCTAAATTTATTCTAATTTAGCTCCTCCATCAAAAAAACTCATCAAAATCCAAAAAAATCGAATTTAGTTTACAACCTCTAAATCTCAATTTGACTAAAAATTTATATAAAATCCGAACTATAGGTGTTTATTTCATCTAAATTTATTCAAATTTAGCTCCTCCATCAAAAAAACTCATCAAAATCCAAGAAAATCGAATTTAGTTTAAAACCTTTAATCACCTTTTTGACTAAAAATTTATATAAAATCCGAACTATATGTGTTTATTTCATCTAAATTTATTCTAATTTAGCTCCTCCATCAAAAAACTCATCAAAATCCAAAAAAATCGAATTTAGTTTAAAACCTCTAAATCACAATTTGACTAAAAATTTATATAAAATCCGAACTATAGGTGTTTATTTCATCTAAATTTATTCAAATTTAGCTCCTCCATCAAAAAAACTCATCAAAATCCAAAAAAATCGAATTTAGTTTAAAACCTCTAAATCACAATTTGACAAAAAATTTACATAAAATCCAAACTATAGGAGTTTATTTCATCTAAATTTATTCAAATTTAGCTCCTCCATCAAAAAAACTTATCAAAATCCAAAAAAATTGAATTTAGTTTAAAACCTTTAATCACCTTTTTGACTAAAAATTTATATAAAATCCGAACTATATGTGTTTATTTCATCTAAATTTATTCTAATTTAGCTCCTCCATCAAAAAAACTCATCAAAATCCAAGAAAATCGAATTTAGTTTAAAACCTTTAATCACCTTTTTGACTAAAAATTTATATAAAATCCGAACTATATGTGTTTATTTCATCTAAATTTATTCTAATTTAGCTCCTCCATCAAAAAAACTCATCAAAATCCAAAAAAATCGAATTTAGTTTACAACCTCTAAATCTCAATTTGACTAAAAATTTATATAAAATCCGAACTATAGGTGTTTATTTCATCTAAATTTATTCAAATTTAGCTCCTGCATCAAAAAAACTCATCAAAATCCAAGAAAATCGAATTTAGTTTAAAACCTTTAATCACCTTTTTGACTAAAAATTTATATAAAATCCGAACTATATGTGTTTATTTCATCTAAATTTATTCTAATTTAGCTCCTCCATCAAAAAACTCATCAAAATCCAAAAAAATCGAATTTAGTTTAAAACCTCTAAATCACAATTTGACTAAAAATTTATATAAAATCCGAACTATAGGTGTTTATTTCATCTAAATTTATTCAAATTTAGCTCCTCCATCAAAAAAACTCATCAAAATCCAAAAAAATCGAATTTAGTTTAAAACCTCTAAATCACAATTTGACTAAAAATTTATATAAAATCCGAACTATAGGTGTTTATTTCATCTAAATTTATTCAAATTTAGCTCCTCCATCAAAATCCAAAAAAATCGAATTTAGGTTAAACCCTCTAAATCACAATTTGACTAAAAATTTATATAAAATCCGAAATATTGGTGTTTATTTCATCTAAATTTATTCAAATTTAGCTCCTCCATCAAAAAAACTTATCAAAATCCAAAAAAATTGAATTTAGTTTAAAACCTTTAATCACCTTTTTGACTAAAAATTTATATAAAATCCGAACTATATGTGTTTATTTCATCTAAATTTATTCAAATTTAGCTCCTCCATCAAAAAACTCATCAAAATCGAATTTAGTTTACAACCTCTAAATCACAATTTGACTAAAAATTTATATAAAATCCGATCTATAGTTGCTTATTTCATCTAAATTTATTCAAATTTAGCTCCTCCATCAAAAAAACTCATCAAAATCCAAGAAAATCGAATTTAGTTTAAAACCTTTAATCACCTTTTTGACTAAAAATTTATATAAAATCCGAACTATATGTGTTTATTTCATCTAAATTTATTCTAATTTAGCTCCTCCATCAAAAAAACTCATCAAAATCCAAGAAAATCGAATTTAGTTTAAAACCTTTAATCACCTTTTTGACTAAAAATTTATATAAAATCCGAACTATATGTGTTTATTTCATCTAAATTTATTCTAATTTAGCTCCTCCATCAAAAAACTCATCAAAATCCAAAAAAATCGAATTTAGTTTAAAACCTTTAATCACCTTTTTGACTAAAAATTTATATAAAATCCGAACTATATGTGTTTATTTCATCTAAATTTATTCTAATTTAGCTCCTCCATCAAAAAAACTCATCAAAATCCAAGAAAATCGAATTTAGTTTAAAACCTTTAATCACCTTTTTGATTAAAAATTTATATAGAATCCGAACTATATGTGTTTATTTCATCTAAATTTATTCAAATTTAGCTCCTCCATCAAAAAAACATCAAAATCCAAAAAAATCGAATTTAGTTTAAAACCTCTAAATCACAATTTGACAAAAAATTTACATAAAATCCAAACTATAGGAGTTTATTTCATCTAAATTTATTCTAATTTAGCTCCTCCATCAAAAAACTCATCAAAATCCAAAAAAATCGAATTTAGTTTAAAACCTCTAAATCACAATTTGACTAAAAATTTATATAAAATCCGAACTATAGGTGTTTATTTCATCTAAATTTATTCAAATTTAGCTCCTCCATCAAAAAAACATCAAAATCCAAAAAAATCGAATTTAGTTTAAAACCTCTAAATCACAATTTGACAAAAAATTTACATAAAATCCAAACTATAGGAGTTTATTTCATCTAAATTTATTCAAATTTAGCTCCTCCATCAAAAAAACTCATCAAAATCCAAAAAAATTGAATTTAGTTTAAAACCTTTAATCACCTTTTTGACTAAAAATTTATATAAAATCCGAACTATATGTGTTTATTTCATCTAAATTTATTCTAATTTAGCTCCTCCATCAAAAAAACTCATCAAAATCCAAGAAAATCGAATTTAGTTTAAAACCTTTAATCACCTTTTTGATTAAAAATTTATATAAAATCCGAACTATATGTGTTTATTTCATCTAAATTTATTCAAATTTAGCTCCTCCATCAAAATCCAAAAAAATCGAATTTAGTTAAAACCCTCTAAATCCCAATTGGACTAAAAATTTATATAAAATCCGAACTATAGGTGTTTATTTCATCTAAATTTATTCAAATTTAGCTCCTCCATCAAAATCCAAAAAAATCGAATTTAGGTTAAACCCTCTAAATCACAATTTGACTAAAAATTTATATAAAATCCGAACTATAGGTGTTTATTTCATCTAAATTTATTCAAATTTAGCTCCTCCATCAAAAAACTCATCAAAATCGAAAAAAATCGAATTTAGTTTACAACCTCTAAATCACAATTTGACTAAAAATTTATATACAATCCGAACTATAGGTGTTTATTTCATCTAAATTTATTCAAATTTAGCTCCTCCATCAAAATCCAAAAATATCGAATTTAGGTTAAACCCTCTAAATCAAAATTTGACTAAAAATTTATATACAATCCGAACTATAGGTGTTTATTTCATCTAAATTTATTCAAATTTAGCTCCTCCATCAAAAAACTCATCAAAATCCAAGAAAATCGAATTTAGTTTAAAACCTTTAATCACCTTTTTGACTAAAAATTTATATAAAATCCGAACTATAGGTGTTTATTTCATCTAAATTTATTCAAATTTAGCTCCTCCATCAAAATCCAAAAAAATTGAATTTAGTTAAAACCCTCTAAATCCACAATTGGACTAAAAATTTATATAAAATCCGAACTATAGGTGTTTATTTCATCTAAATTTATTCAAATTTAGCTCCTCCATCAAAATCCAAAAAAATCGAATTTAGGTTAAACCCTCTAAATCAAAATTTGACTAAAAATTTATATAAAATCCGAACTATATGTGTTTATTTCATCTAAATTTATTCTAATTTAGCTCCTCCATCAAAAAAACTCATCAAAATCCAAGAAAATCGAATTTAGTTTAAAACCTTTAATCACCTTTTTGACTAAAAATTTATATAAAATCCGAACTATATGTGTTTATTTCATCTAAATTTATTCAAATTTAGCTCCTCCATCAAAAAACTCATCTAAATAAAAAAAAAATCGAATTTAGTTTAAAACCTCTAAATCACAATTTGACTAAAAATTTATATAAAATCCGAACTATAGGTGTTTATTTCATCTAAATTTATTCAAATTTAGCTCCTCCATCAAAAAAACTCATCAAAATCCAAAAAAATCGAATTTAGTTTAAAACCTCTAAATCACAATTTGACTAAAAATTTATATAAAATCCGAACTATTGGTGTTTATTTCATCTAAATTTATTCAAATTTAGCTCCTCCATCAAAAAAACTTATCAAAATCCAAAAAAATTGAATTTAGTTTAAAACCTTTAATCACCTTTTTGACTAAAAATTTATATAAAATCCGAACTATATGTGTTTATTTCATCTAAATTTATTCAAATTTAGCTCCTCCATCAAAAAACTCATCAAAATCGAATTTAGTTTACAACCTCTAAATCACAATTTGACTAAAAATTTATATAAAATCCGATCTATAGTTGCTTATTTCATCTAAATTTATTCAAATTTAGCTCCTCCATCAAAAAAACTCATCAAAATCCAAGAAAATCGAATTTAGTTTAAAACCTTTAATCACCTTTTTGACTAAAAATTTATATAAAATCCGAACTATATGTGTTTATTTCATCTAAATTTATTCTAATTTAGCTCCTCCATCAAAAAAACTCATCAAAATCCAAGAAAATCGAATTTAGTTTAAAACCTTTAATCACCTTTTTGACTAAAAATTTATATAAAATCCGAACTATATGTGTTTATTTCATCTAAATTTATTCTAATTTAGCTCCTCCATCAAAAAACTCATCAAAATCCAAAAAAATCGAATTTAGTTTAAAACCTTTAATCACCTTTTTGACTAAAAATTTATATAAAATCCGAACTATATGTGTTTATTTCATCTAAATTTATTCTAATTTAGCTCCTCCATCAAAAAAACTCATCAAAATCCAAGAAAATCGAATTTAGTTTAAAACCTTTAATCACCTTTTTGATTAAAAATTTATATAGAATCCGAACTATATGTGTTTATTTCATCTAAATTTATTCAAATTTAGCTCCTCCATCAAAAAAACATCAAAATCCAAAAAAATCGAATTTAGTTTAAAACCTTTAATCACCTTTTTGACTAAAAATTTATATAAAATCCGAACTATAGGTGTTTATTTCATCTAAATTTATTCAAATTTAGCTCCTCCATCAAAATCCAAAAAAATTGAATTTAGTTAAAACCCTCTAAATCCACAATTGGACTAAAAATTTATATAAAATCCGAACTATAGGTGTTTATTTCATCTAAATTTATTCAAATTTAGCTCCTCCATCAAAATCCAAAAAAATCGAATTTAGGTTAAACCCTCTAAATCAAAATTTGACTAAAAATTTATATAAAATCCGAACTATATGTGTTTATTTCATCTAAATTTATTCTAATTTAGCTCCTCCATCAAAAAAACTCATCAAAATCCAAGAAAATCGAATTTAGTTTAAAACCTTTAATCACCTTTTTGACTAAAAATTTATATAAAATCCGAACTATATGTGTTTATTTCATCTAAATTTATTCAAATTTAGCTCCTCCATCAAAAAACTCATCAAAATAAAAAAAAAATCGAATTTAGTTTAAAACCTCTAAATCACAATTTGACTAAAAATTTATATAAAATCCGAACTATAGGTGTTTATTTCATCTAAATTTATTCAAATTTAGCTCCTCCATCAAAAAAACTCATCAAAATCCAAAAAAATCGAATTTAGTTTAAAACCTCTAAATCACAATTTGACTAAAAATTTATATAAAATCCGAACTATAGGTGTTTATTTCATCTAAATTTATTCAAATTTAGCTCCTCCATCAAAATCCAAAAAAATCGAATTTAGGTTAAACCCTCTAAATCACAATTTGACTAAAAATTTATATAAAATCCGAAATATTGGTGTTTATTTCATCTAAATTTATTCAAATTTAGCTCCTCCATCAAAAAAACTTATCAAAATCCAAAAAAATTGAATTTAGTTTAAAACCTTTAATCACCTTTTTGACTAAAAATTTATATAAAATCCGAACTATATGTGTTTATTTCATCTAAATTTATTCAAATTTAGCTCCTCCATCAAAAAACTCATCAAAATCGAATTTAGTTTACAACCTCTAAATCACAATTTGACTAAAAATTTATATAAAATCCGATCTATAGTTGCTTATTTCATCTAAATTTATTCAAATTTAGCTCCTCCATCAAAAAAACTCATCAAAATCCAAGAAAATCGAATTTAGTTTAAAACCTTTAATCACCTTTTTGACTAAAAATTTATATAAAATCCGAACTATATGTGTTTATTTCATCTAAATTTATTCTAATTTAGCTCCTCCATCAAAAAAACTCATCAAAATGTAAGAAAATCGAATTTAGTTTAAAACCTTTAATCACCTTTTTGACTAAAAATTTATATAAAATCCGAACTATATGTGTTTATTTCATCTAAATTTATTCTAATTTAGCTCCTCCATCAAAAAAACTCATCAAAATCCAAGAAAATCGAATTTAGTTTAAAACCTTTAATCACCTTTTTGACTAAAAATTTATATAAAATCCGAACTATATGTGTTTATTTCATCTAAATTTATTCTAATTTAGCTCCTCCATCAAAAAAACTCATCAAAATCCAAAAAAATCGAATTTAGTTTACAACCTCTAAATCTCAATTTGACTAAAAATTTATATAAAATCCGAACTATAGGTGTTTATTTCATCTAAATTTATTCAAATTTAGCTCCTGCATCAAAAAAACTCATCAAAATCCAAGAAAATCGAATTTAGTTTAAAACCTTTAATCACCTTTTTGACTAAAAATTTATATAAAATCCGAACTATATGTGTTTATTTCATCTAAATTTATTCTAATTTAGCTCCTCCATCAAAAAACTCATCAAAATCCAAAAAAATCGAATTTAGTTTAAAACCTCTAAATCACAATTTGACTAAAAATTTATATAAAATCCGAACTATAGGTGTTTATTTCATCTAAATTTATTCAAATTTAGCTCCTCCATCAAAAAAACTCATCAAAATCCAAAAAAATCGAATTTAGTTTAAAACCTCTAAATCACAATTTGACTAAAAATTTATATAAAATCCGAACTATAGGTGTTTATTTCATATAAATTTATTCAAATTTAGCTCCTCCATCAAAATCCAAAAAAATCGAATTTAGGTTAAACCCTCTAAATCACAATTTGACTAAAAATTTATATAAAATCCGAAATATTGGTGTTTATTTCATCTAAATTTATTCAAATTTAGCTCCTCCATCAAAAAAACTTATCAAAATCCAAAAAAATTGAATTTAGTTTAAAACCTTTAATCACCTTTTTGACTAAAAATTTATATAAAATCCGAACTATATGTGTTTATTTCATCTAAATTTATTCAAATTTAGCTCCTCCATCAAAAAACTCATCAAAATCGAATTTAGTTTACAACCTCTAAATCACAATTTGACTAAAAATTTATATAAAATCCGATCTATAGTTGCTTATTTCATCTAAATTTATTCAAATTTAGCTCCTCCATCAAAAAAACTCATCAAAATCCAAGAAAATCGAATTTAGTTTAAAACCTTTAATCACCTTTTTGACTAAAAATTTATATAAAATCCGAACTATATGTGTTTATTTCATCTAAATTTATTCTAATTTAGCTCCTCCATCAAAAAACTCATCAAAATCCAAAAAAATCGAATTTAGTTTAAAACCTCTAAATCACAATTTGACTAAAAATTTATATAAAATCCGAACTATAGGTGTTTATTTCATCTAAATTTATTCAAATTTAGCTCCTCCATCAAAAAAACATCAAAATCCAAAAAAATCGAATTTAGTTTAAAACCTCTAAATCACAATTTGACAAAAAATTTACATAAAATCCAAACTATAGGAGTTTATTTCATCTAAATTTATTCAAATTTAGCTCCTCCATCAAAAAAACTCATCAAAATCCAAAAAAATTGAATTTAGTTTAAAACCTTTAATCACCTTTTTGACTAAAAATTTATATAAAATCCGAACTATATGTGTTTATTTCATCTAAATTTATTCTAATTTAGCTCCTCCATCAAAAAAACTCATCAAAATCCAAGAAAATCGAATTTAGTTTAAAACCTTTAATCACCTTTTTGACTAAAAATTTATATAAAATCCGAACTATATGTGTTTATTTCATCTAAATTTATTCTAATTTAGCTCCTCCATCAAAAAAACTCATCAAAATCCAAAAAAATCGAATTTAGTTTACAACCTCTAAATCTCAATTTGACTAAAAATTTATATAAAATCCGAACTATAGGTGTTTATTTCATCTAAATTTATTCAAATTTAGCTCCTGCATCAAAAAAACTCATCAAAATCCAAGAAAATCGAATTTAGTTTAAAACCTTTAATCACCTTTTTGACTAAAAATTTATATAAAATCCGAACTATATGTGTTTATTTCATCTAAATTTATTCTAATTTAGCTCCTCCATCAAAAAACTCATCAAAATCCAAAAAAATCGAATTTAGTTTAAAACCTCTAAATCACAATTTGACTAAAAATTTATATAAAATCCGAACTATAGGTGTTTATTTCATCTAAATTTATTCAAATTTAGCTCCTCCATCAAAAAAACTCATCAAAATCCAAAAAAATCGAATTTAGTTTAAAACCTCTAAATCACAATTTGACTAAAAATTTATATAAAATCCGAACTATAGGTGTTTATTTCATCTAAATTTATTCAAATTTAGCTCCTCCATCAAAATCCAAAAAAATCGAATTTAGGTTAAACCCTCTAAATCACAATTTGACTAAAAATTTATATAAAATCCGAAATATTGGTGTTTATTTCATCTAAATTTATTCAAATTTAGCTCCTCCATCAAAAAAACTTATCAAAATCCAAAAAAATTGAATTTAGTTTAAAACCTTTAATCACCTTTTTGACTAAAAATTTATATAAAATCCGAACTATATGTGTTTATTTCATCTAAATTTATTCAAATTTAGCTCCTCCATCAAAAAACTCATCAAAATCGAATTTAGTTTACAACCTCTAAATCACAATTTGACTAAAAATTTATATAAAATCCGATCTATAGTTGCTTATTTCATCTAAATTTATTCAAATTTAGCTCCTCCATCAAAAAAACTCATCAAAATCCAAGAAAATCGAATTTAGTTTAAAACCTTTAATCACCTTTTTGACTAAAAATTTATATAAAATCCGAACTATATGTGTTTATTTCATCTAAATTTATTCTAATTTAGCTCCTCCATCAAAAAAACTCATCAAAATCCAAAAAAATCGAATTTAGTTTAAAACCTTTAATCACCTTTTTGACTAAAAATTTATATAAAATCCGAACTATATGTGTTTATTTCATCTAAATTTATTCTAATTTAGCTCCTCCATCAAAAAACTCATCAAAATCCAAAAAAATCGAATTTAGTTTAAAACCTTTAATCACCTTTTTGACTAAAAATTTATATAAAATCCGAACTATATGTGTTTATTTCATCTAAATTTATTCTAATTTAGCTCCTCCATCAAAAAAACTCATCAAAATCCAAGAAAATCGAATTTAGTTTAAAACCTTTAATCACCTTTTTGATTAAAAATTTATATAGAATCCGAACTATATGTGTTTATTTCATCTAAATTTATTCAAATTTAGCTCCTCCATCAAAATCCAAAAAAATCGAATTTAGTTAAAACCCTCTAAATCCCAATTGGACTAAAAATTTATATAAAATCCGAACTATAGGTGTTTATTTCATCTAAATTTATTCAAATTTAGCTCCTCCATCAAAATCCAAAAAAATCGAATTTAGGTTAAACCCTCTAAATCACAATTTGACTAAAAATTTATATAAAATCCGAACTATAGGTGTTTATTTCATCTAAATTTATTCAAATTTAGCTCCTCCATCAAAAAACTCATCAAAATCGAAAAAAATCGAATTTAGTTTACAACCTCTAAATCACAATTTGACTAAAAATTTATATACAATCCGAACTATAGGTGTTTATTTCATCTAAATTTATTCAAATTTAGCTCCTCCATCAAAATCCAAAAATATCGAATTTAGGTTAAACCCTCTAAATCAAAATTTGACTAAAAATTTATATACAATCCGAACTATAGGTGTTTATTTCATCTAAATTTATTCAAATTTAGCTCCTCCATCAAAAAACTCATCAAAATCCAAGAAAATCGAATTTAGTTTAAAACCTTTAATCACCTTTTTGACTAAAAATTTATATAAAATCCGAACTATAGGTGTTTATTTCATCTAAATTTATTCAAATTTAGCTCCTCCATCAAAATCCAAAAAAAATTGAATTTAGTTAAAACCCTCTAAATCCACAATTGGACTAAAAATTTATATAAAATCCGAACTATAGGTGTTTATTTCATCTAAATTTATTCAAATTTAGCTCCTCCATCAAAATCCAAAAAAATCGAATTTAGGTTAAACCCTCTAAATCAAAATTTGACTAAAAATTTATATAAAATCCGAACTATATGTGTTTATTTCATCTAAATTTATTCTAATTTAGCTCCTCCATCAAAAAAACTCATCAAAATCCAAGAATCCAAGAAAATCGAATTTAGTTTAAAACCTTTAATCACCTTTTTGACTAAAAATTTATATAAAATCCGAACTATATGTGTTTATTTCATCTAAATTTATTCTAATTTAGCTCCTCCATCAAAAAAACTCATCAAAATCCAAAAAAATCGAATTTAGTTTACAACCTCTAAATCTCAATTTGACTAAAAATTTATATAAAATCCGAACTATATGTGTTTATTTCATCTAAATTTATTCTAATTTAGCTCCTCCATCAAAAAACTCATCAAAATCCAAAAAAATCGAATTTAGTTTAAAACCTTTAATCACCTTTTTGACTAAAAATTTATATAAAATCCGAACTATATGTGTTTATTTCATCTAAATTTATTCAAATTTAGCTCCTCCATCAAAAAAACTCATCAAAATCCAAGAAAATCGAATTTAGTTTAAAACCTTTAATCACCTTTTTGATTAAAAATTTATATAGAATCCGAACTATATGTGTTTATTTCATCTAAATTTATTCAAATTTAGCTCCTCCATCAAAATCCAAAAAAATCGAATTTAGTTAAAACCCTCTAAATCCCAATTGGACTAAAAATTTATATAAAATCCGAACTATAGGTGTTTATTTCATCTAAATTTATTCAAATTTAGCTCCTCCATCAAAATCCAAAAAAATCGAATTTAGGTTAAACCCTCTAAATCACAATTTGACTAAAAATTTATATAAAATCCGAACTATAGGTGTTTATTTCATCTAAATTTATTCAAATTTAGCTCCTCCATCAAAAAACTCATCAAAATCGAAAAAAATCGAATTTAGTTTACAACCTCTAAATCACAATTTGACTAAAAATTTATATACAATCCGAACTATAGGTGTTTATTTCATCTAAATTTATTCAAATTTAGCTCCTCCATCAAAATCCAAAAATATCGAATTTAGGTTAAACCCTCTAAATCAAAATTTGACTAAAAATTTATATACAATCCGAACTATAGGTGTTTATTTCATCTAAATTTATTCAAATTTAGCTCCTCCATCAAAAAACTCATCAAAATCCAAGAAAATCGAATTTAGTTTAAAACCTTTAATCACCTTTTTGACTAAAAATTTATATAAAATCCGAACTATAGGTGTTTATTTCATCTAAATTTATTCAAATTTAGCTCCTCCATCAAAATCCAAAAAAAATTGAATTTAGTTAAAACCCTCTAAATCCACAATTGGACTAAAAATTTATATAAAATCCGAACTATAGGTGTTTATTTCATCTAAATTTATTCAAATTTAGCTCCTCCATCAAAATCCAAAAAAATCGAATTTAGGTTAAACCCTCTAAATCAAAATTTGACTAAAAATTTATATAAAATCCGAACTATATGTGTTTATTTCATCTAAATTTATTCTAATTTAGCTCCTCCATCAAAAAAACTCATCAAAATCCAAGAAAATCGAATTTAGTTTAAAACCTTTAATCACCTTTTTGACTAAAAATTTATATAAAATCCGAACTATATGTGTTTATTTCATCTAAATTTATTCTAATTTAGCTCCTCCATCAAAAAAACTCATCAAAATCCAAAAAAATCGAATTTAGTTTACAACCTCTAAATCTCAATTTGACTAAAAATTTATATAAAATCCGAACTATAGGTGTTTATTTCATCTAAATTTATTCAAATTTAGCTCCTGCATCAAAAAAACTCATCAAAATCCAAAAAAATCGAATTTAGTTTAAAACCTCTAAATCACAATTTGACTAAAAATTTATATACAATCCGAACTATAGGTGTTTATTTCATCTAAATTTATTCAAATTTAGCTCCTCCATCAAAATCCAAAAAAATCGAATTTAGGTTAAACCCTCTAAATCACAATTTGACTAAAAATTTATATAAAATCCGAACTATAGGTGTTTATTTCATCTAAATTTATTCAAATTTAGCTCCTCCATCAAAAAACTCATCAAATCCAAGAAAATCGAATTTAGTTTAAAACCTTTAATCACCTTTTTGACTAAAAATTTATATAAAATCCGAACTATATGTGTTTATTTCATCTAAATTTATTCTAATTTAGCTCCTCCATCAAAAAACTCATCAAAATCCAAAAAAATCGAATTTAGTTTAAAACCTCTAAATCACAATTTGACTAAAAATTTATATAAAATCCGAACTATATGTGTTTATTTCATCTAAATTTATTCTAATTTAGCTCCTCCATCAAAAAACTCATCAAAATCCAAAAAAATCGAATTTAGTTTAAAACCTCTAAATCACAATTTGACAAAAAATTTACATAAAATCCAAACTATAGGAGTTTATTTCATCTAAATTTATTCAAATTTAGCTCCTCCATCAAAAAAACTCATCAAAATCCAAAAAAATCGAATTTAGTTTAAAACCTCTAAATCACAATTTGACTAAAAATTTATATAAAATCCGAACTATAGGTGTTTATTTCATCTAAATTTATTCAAATTTAGCTCCTCCATCAAAATCCAAAAAAATCGAATTTAGGTTAAACCCTCTAAATCACAATTTGACTAAAAATTTATATAAAATCCGAAATATTGGTGTTTATTTCATCTAAATTTATTCAAATTTAGCTCCTCCATCAAAAAAACTTATCAAAATCCAAAAAAATTGAATTTAGTTTAAAACCTTTAATCACCTTTTTGACTAAAAATTTATATAAAATCCGAACTATATGTGTTTATTTCATCTAAATTTATTCAAATTTAGCTCCTCCATCAAAAAACTCATCAAAATCGAATTTAGTTTACAACCTCTAAATCACAATTTGACTAAAAATTTATATAAAATCCGATCTATAGTTGCTTATTTCATCTAAATTTATTCAAATTTAGCTCCTCCATCAAAAAAACTCATCAAAATCCAAGAAAATCGAATTTAGTTTAAAACCTTTAATCACCTTTTTGACTAAAAATTTATATAAAATCCGAACTATATGTGTTTATTTCATCTAAATTTATTCTAATTTAGCTCCTCCATCAAAAAAACTCATCAAAATCCAAGAAAATCGAATTTAGTTTAAAACCTTTAATCACCTTTTTGACTAAAAATTTATATAAAATCCGAACTATATGTGTTTATTTCATCTAAATTTATTCTAATTTAGCTCCTCCATCAAAAAAACTCATCAAAATCCAAGAAAATCGAATTTAGTTTAAAACCTTTAATCACCTTTTTGACTAAAAATTTATATAAAATCCGAACTATATGTGTTTATTTCATCTAAATTTATTCTAATTTAGCTCCTCCATCAAAAAAACTCATCAAAATCCAAGAATCCAAGAAAATCGAATTTAGTTTAAAACCTTTAATCACCTTTTTGACTAAAAATTTATATAAAATCCGAACTATATGTGTTTATTTCATCTAAATTTATTCTAATTTAGCTCCTCCATCAAAAAAACTCATCAAAATCCAAAAAAATCGAATTTAGTTTACAACCTCTAAATCTCAATTTGACTAAAAATTTATATAAAATCCGAACTATATGTGTTTATTTCATCTAAATTTATTCAAATTTAGCTCCTCCATCAAAAAACTCATCAAAATCGAAAAAAATCGAATTTAGTTTAAAACCTTTAATCACCTTTTTGACTAAAAATTTATATAAAATCCGAACTATATGTGTTTATTTCATCTAAATTTATTCTAATTTAGCTCCTCCATCAAAAAAACTCATCAAAATCCAAGAAAATCGAATTTAGTTTAAAACCTTTAATCACCTTTTTGATTAAAAATTTATATAGAATCCGAACTATATGTGTTTATTTCATCTAAATTTATTCAAATTTAGCTCCTCCATCAAAATCCAAAAAAATCGAATTTAGTTAAAACCCTCTAAATCCCAATTGGACTAAAAATTTATATAAAATCCGAACTATAGGTGTTTATTTCATCTAAATTTATTCAAATTTAGCTCCTCCATCAAAATCCAAAAAAATCGAATTTAGGTTAAACCCTCTAAATCACAATTTGACTAAAAATTTATATAAAATCCGAACTATAGGTGTTTATTTCATCTAAATTTATTCAAATTTAGCTCCTCCATCAAAAAACTCATCAAAATCGAAAAAAATCGAATTTAGTTTACAACCTCTAAATCACAATTTGACTAAAAATTTATATACAATCCGAACTATAGGTGTTTATTTCATCTAAATTTATTCAAATTTAGCTCCTCCATCAAAATCCAAAAATATCGAATTTAGGTTAAACCCTCTAAATCAAAATTTGACTAAAAATTTATATACAATCCGAACTATAGGTGTTTATTTCATCTAAATTTATTCAAATTTAGCTCCTCCATCAAAAAACTCATCAAAATCCAAGAAAATCGAATTTAGTTTAAAACCTTTAATCACCTTTTTGACTAAAAATTTATATAAAATCCGAACTATAGGTGTTTATTTCATCTAAATTTATTCAAATTTAGCTCCTCCATCAAAATCCAAAAAAAATTGAATTTAGTTAAAACCCTCTAAATCCACAATTGGACTAAAAATTTATATAAAATCCGAACTATAGGTGTTTATTTCATCTAAATTTATTCAAATTTAGCTCCTCCATCAAAATCCAAAAAAATCGAATTTAGGTTAAACCCTCTAAATCAAAATTTGACTAAAAATTTATATAAAATCCGAACTATATGTGTTTATTTCATCTAAATTTATTCTAATTTAGCTCCTCCATCAAAAAAACTCATCAAAATCCAAGAATCCAAGAAAATCGAATTTAGTTTAAAACCTTTAATCACCTTTTTGACTAAAAATTTATATAAAATCCGAACTATATGTGTTTATTTCATCTAAATTTATTCTAATTTAGCTCCTCCATCAAAAAAACTCATCAAAATCCAAAAAAATCGAATTTAGTTTACAACCTCTAAATCTCAATTTGACTAAAAATTTATATAAAATCCGAAATATATGTGTTTATTTCATCTAAATTTATTCTAATTTAGCTCCTCCATCAAAAAACTCATCAAAATCGAAAAAAATCGAATTTAGTTTAAAACCTTTAATCACCTTTTTGACTAAAAATTTATATAAAATCCGAACTATATGTGTTTATTTCATCTAAATTTATTCTAATTTAGCTCCTCCATCAAAAAAACTCATCAAAATCCAAGAAAATCGAATTTAGTTTAAAACCTTTAATCACCTTTTTGATTAAAAATTTATATAGAATCCGAACTATATGTGTTTATTTCATCTAAATTTATTCAAATTTAGCTCCTCCATCAAAATCCAAAAAAATCGAATTTAGTTAAAACCCTCTAAATCCCAATTGGACTAAAAATTTATATAAAATCCGAACTATAGGTGTTTATTTCATCTAAATTTATTCAAATTTAGCTCCTCCATCAAAATCCAAAAAAATCGAATTTAGGTTAAACCCTCTAAATCACAATTTGACTAAAAATTTATATAAAATCCGAACTATAGGTGTTTATTTCATCTAAATTTATTCAAATTTAGCTCCTCCATCAAAAAACTCATCAAAATCGAAAAAAATCGAATTTAGTTTACAACCTCTAAATCACAATTTGACTAAAAATTTATATACAATCCGAACTATAGGTGTTTATTTCATCTAAATTTATTCAAATTTAGCTCCTCCATCAAAATCCAAAAATATCGAATTTAGGTTAAACCCTCTAAATCAAAATTTGACTAAAAATTTATATACAATCCGAACTATAGGTGTTTATTTCATCTAAATTTATTCAAATTTAGCTCCTCCATCAAAAAACTCATCAAAATCCAAGAAAATCGAATTTAGTTTAAAACCTTTAATCACCTTTTTGACTAAAAATTTATATAAAATCCGAACTATAGGTGTTTATTTCATCTAAATTTATTCAAATTTAGCTCCTCCATCAAAATCCAAAAAAAATTGAATTTAGTTAAAACCCTCTAAATCCACAATTGGACTAAAAATTTATATAAAATCCGAACTATAGGTGTTTATTTCATCTAAATTTATTCAAATTTAGCTCCTCCATCAAAATCCAAAAAAATCGAATTTAGGTTAAACCCTCTAAATCAAAATTTGACTAAAAATTTATATAAAATCCGAACTATATGTGTTTATTTCATCTAAATTTATTCTAATTTAGCTCCTCCATCAAAAAAACTCATCAAAATCCAAGAAAATCGAATTTAGTTTAAAACCTTTAATCACCTTTTTGACTAAAAATTTATATAAAATCCGAACTATATGTGTTTATTTCATCTAAATTTATTCTAATTTAGCTCCTCCATCAAAAAAACTCATCAAAATCCAAAAAAATCGAATTTAGTTTACAACCTCTAAATCTCAATTTGACTAAAAATTTATATAAAATCCGAACTATAGGTGTTTATTTCATCTAAATTTATTCAAATTTAGCTCCTGCATCAAAAAAACTCATCAAAATCCAAAAAAATCGAATTTAGTTTAAAACCTCTAAATCACAATTTGACTAAAAATTTATATACAATCCGAACTATAGGTGTTTATTTCATCTAAATTTATTCAAATTTAGCTCCTCCATCAAAATCCAAAAAAATCGAATTTAGGTTAAACCCTCTAAATCACAATTTGACTAAAAATTTATATAAAATCCGAACTATAGGTGTTTATTTCATCTAAATTTATTCAAATTTAGCTCCTCCATCAAAAAACTCATCAAATCCAAGAAAATCGAATTTAGTTTAAAACCTTTAATCACCTTTTTGACTAAAAATTTATATAAAATCCGAACTATATGTGTTTATTTCATCTAAATTTATTCTAATTTAGCTCCTCCATCAAAAAACTCATCAAAATCCAAAAAAATCGAATTTAGTTTAAAACCTCTAAATCACAATTTGACTAAAAATTTATATAATATCCGAACTATATGTGTTTATTTCATCTAAATTTATTCTAATTTAGCTCCTCCATCAAAAAACTCATCAAAATCCAAAAAAATCGAATTTAGTTTAAAACCTCTAAATCACAATTTGACAAAAAATTTACATAAAATCCAAACTATAGGAGTTTATTTCATCTAAATTTATTCAAATTTAGCTCCTCCATCAAAAAAACTCATCAAAATCCAAAAAAATCGAATTTAGTTTAAAACCTCTAAATCACAATTTGACTAAAAATTTATATAAAATCCGAACTATAGGTGTTTATTTCATCTAAATTTATTCAAATTTAGCTCCTCCATCAAAATCCAAAAAAAATCGAATTTAGGTTAAACCCTCTAAATCACAATTTGACTAAAAATTTATATAAAATCCGAAATATTGGTGTTTATTTCATCTAAATTTATTCAAATTTAGCTCCTCCATCAAAAAAACTTATCAAAATCCAAAAAAATTGAATTTAGTTTAAAACCTTTAATCACCTTTTTGACTAAAAATTTATATAAAATCCGAACTATATGTGTTTATTTCATCTAAATTTATTCAAATTTAGCTCCTCCATCAAAAAACTCATCAAAATCGAATTTAGTTTACAACCTCTAAATCACAATTTGACTAAAAATTTATATAAAATCCGATCTATAGTTGCTTATTTCATCTAAATTTATTCAAATTTAGCTCCTCCATCAAAAAAACTCATCAAAATCCAAGAAAATCGAATTTAGTTTAAAACCTTTAATCACCTTTTTGACTAAAAATTTATATAAAATCCGAACTATATGTGTTTATTTCATCTAAATTTATTCTAATTTAGCTCCTCCATCAAAAAAACTCATCAAAATCCAAGAAAATCGAATTTAGTTTAAAACCTTTAATCACCTTTTTGACTAAAAATTTATATAAAATCCGAACTATATGTGTTTATTTCATCTAAATTTATTCTAATTTAGCTCCTCCATCAAAAAAACTCATCAAAATCCAAGAAAATCGAATTTAGTTTAAAACCTTTAATCACCTTTTTGACTAAAAATTTATATAAAATCCGAACTATATGTGTTTATTTCATCTAAATTTATTCTAATTTAGCTCCTCCATCAAAAAAACTCATCAAAATCCAAGAATCCAAGAAAATCGAATTTAGTTTAAAACCTTTAATCACCTTTTTGACTAAAAATTTATATAAAATCCGAACTATATGTGTTTATTTCATCTAAATTTATTCTAATTTAGCTCCTCCATCAAAAAAACTCATCAAAATCCAAAAAAATCGAATTTAGTTTACAACCTCTAAATCTCAATTTGACTAAAAATTTATATAAAATCCGAACTATATGTGTTTATTTCATCTAAATTTATTCTAATTTAGCTCCTCCATCAAAAAACTCATCAAAATCCAAAAAAATCGAATTTAGTTTAAAACCTTTAATCACCTTTTTGACTAAAAATTTATATAAAATCCGAACTATATTTGTTTATTTCATCTAAATTTATTCTAATTTAGCTCCTCCATCAAAAAAACTCATCAAAATCCAAGAAAATCGAATTTAGTTTAAAACCTTTAATCACCTTTTTGATTAAAAATTTATATAGAATCCGAACTATATGTGTTTATTTCATCTAAATTTATTCAAATTTAGCTCCTCCATCAAAATCCAAAAAAATCGAATTTAGTTAAAACCCTCTAAATCCCAATTGGACTAAAAATTTATATAAAATCCGAACTATAGGTGTTTATTTCATCTAAATTTATTCAAATTTAGCTCCTCCATCAAAATCCAAAAAAATCGAATTTAGGTTAAACCCTCTAAATCACAATTTGACTAAAAATTTATATAAAATCCGAACTATAGGTGTTTATTTCATCTAAATTTATTCAAATTTAGCTCCTCCATCAAAAAACTCATCAAAATCGAAAAAAATCGAATTTAGTTTACAACCTCTAAATCACAATTTGACTAAAAATTTATATACAATCCGAACTATAGGTGTTTATTTCATCTAAATTTATTCAAATTTAGCTCCTCCATCAAAATCCAAAAATATCGAATTTAGGTTAAACCCTCTAAATCAAAATTTGACTAAAAATTTATATACAATCCGAACTATAGGTGTTTATTTCATCTAAATTTATTCAAATTTAGCTCCTCCATCAAAAAACTCATCAAAATCCAAGAAAATCGAATTTAGTTTAAAACCTTTAATCACCTTTTTGACTAAAAATTTATATAAAATCCGAACTATATGTGTTTATTTCATCT